>OZ023147.1:12652661-13020256 GCA_963675895.2 Styela plicata
TATATGTTTTGTAACCCGAACTTCAAACAATAACTAAATTTATTTTTGAAGTGTAACATTGGTACAATCTAATCTACTTTCTCATCACTTGAGTTTTGTGAAATTATGACGTCAAGGATGATGTAAAGCTATCGGACTCCTAGAATACCCGCGGAGGCATATTGAACATCCTGATCAATATTTTTGAAATAATTTTTATTATTTTCAATATTCCCCTTCTTACAAACGTGAAATATTCAAACAGATGATTAAATGTACGATAAAAAAAAGCAAAATATTTTTTCTTCAATAGAAAGTCAGGAATTTTCAGGAAGCTCGAAGTAAGGCCAAAAGAAGAGCCTAGAAGGAAAAAAAGGACAAAGAGTTCCTCCAAGATAAAATGCCAGTAAACAATCTAAGTCGAGAGCATCCTATACAGAACTAAATTTCCATGATAAATTGCAATAAGTGGTATCTCCCTGGGCGATGATAAAACTATCTGCCATTACACATTATGAAAACCTATTAAATTAGAAAATATTTTTTTTAATTTGTTGTTATTTCTATTCAACTAATTCCGGAAAAAAAAACTTTCAGGTAAATATAGAGTAGAAAAGTAAAAATAAGACTGTAGAAAACAATTATTAAAAATTTTCATAATTGCAAGTGTTTGCCAGCAGGTATATTCATGTTAGAGAATAAAATAAGCATAATCAGGGAACAAACTCTTCCCATTCCAAAAAGGCAACGAAAGCACTGGTCTTTGACACTAATTTTACTTGGCTGTATTGAAAAGAAATTCAAAATTAGACTTTTTTGGCCTGATAAGGATTGATGGAAACGGTCCATCAATAGCCCATAATTTGCATAAATCCCATCAAAATGACGTATCTAAAATTTTAGAAATATGAAATTACTGCGAATGACCAGTAAATTTACTCTACTTTTTTACAGTGTATACTGTCAAAGTTTCAAACAAAATTCTTTAGGACTGATGATTTAATGCAAAGTATCGCTTGATAAAGAAATATTAACTTTATGGGCTAATTTTATCACTTCACTTCACCAATTATCTGAAATTTCACCGCACTGTATTCACACTGTTAAAGCATGATTCGTGTATGGCACATACTTGACTTAAGAGTTTAAAGAGACTTTTCAAAGTGAGACACTATGGACTCAGAAATAGGGTATGATGACCGGGATTATAAGTGACTCAAGCGAAATTTTTTGAAAAAGTTGTTTTTAAAAACGTAAAATTAATTATCGTCAAAAACAATATGACGTTCCTAGAATATGTTGACAATGTCGATGAAACAATGAGACGTAAATATTATCACGTACAGAGTATATCAATCTATATTTAGAAGTTTTCTCGAAAATTTCCAAAAAATGAAAAAAAAAATATGAGGAAAATAAATTACCGAAATTTTCTATAAAAAAGGCAGCGGAATCGTTCAAATCCCATCAGTATTTCAATACTGAATATTAGAAATTGTGAAAGTCGGAAAAAACTCATAAGTTAGTATTTGTTAAAAAAATGAATTCAGTAACAATTCTAACTGTTTATGTCTTTTTTGTTGCAACAACAAATGCACTAAGTTGTTTACCAGAATGTCGTCCCTGAACATTGTCCGAAGATAAGATGTAGAAAAAGGAGTCAGTCTTGTAAAAGGAGTGTATGTGGGTATGTACATTATTTTATAATTAGCTGTTTTGTCATAAATGATTTCGTGCAAAGAATTTTTTTAAATTAAAAAATTTATTCTTTTAATTAGAGTATAAGTTTTGTTTTTCTTTTGTCTATTAAAAAATAGTTTTTATCAACAATTTCATCTAATATTATATACATTTTAGTTGCTGTGATGTATGCTCGAAACAAAAAGATGAATCGTGTGGTGGATTGTGGGGAATTGAAGGACAATGTGATCCTAAGAAATCACTTGTATGTGCACAAAAACCCATCTGTTCTTCAGATGATATCGATCATATCAATCCCCCTGCTGGAGTTTGCATTCCAAAATATGAATATGTGAGTTTTAACTGTTCTTCATAATGTATAAGTAGAAAAAACCGTTGTTTACTGTTGTAGCCATTGTTGTTGTATATTTTGTTTCCAATATAAGATAATCCCTGCTATGGTAAATGTTTTGTAATTTTTTTTTCTCTTTCTAAAATTTATTACTTGTTATTGATTATTTAATCTTATATATATGTTTATATTTTTTTCAGAGAATCATCAAGAAATATTGCGAGAAAGATTTAGTTTGTCCAGTTCCTCCTCCTCCTGAGCCAACAATTTATTATTAAATACGTTACAAGAGGAATTGCAGCTTTTAGCATACATATTTATTGTTTTTATTATTTATGTTAAAGAAACTTCGTTAAGCAAATAATAAAAGTTATATAAGAACATATTTAAAAAGGGGTTACACTATTTTGCATAATTGATTATTTATTGAATAAAATCCAATCCACGCAAACACTTTGTATTATCTAGGTGTTGGTATTAGGAATGTACGTATACTGTTATCGATATCAGAGTGAATCGATTCTGAAGTTATGGGTATTGGCCGGAAAGTGTGAAAATAAATGTCAAGTAACAAGACATCTTTAAAAGTTTAGCGAAGTATAAGAACACGTCATACATGCCCTTTTTCTATTTTTGGCACGTTGGATTGCTGTCATAAGTATATTTTGCTTTTCATGATCAAGCAAATAGATATGCCTGGTTCTAAAGCTATATTCGCTTATTACCCGATGTTTTAAATAACTATGTAAATTCCGCAGCAAGTTTTCAGTTGTAATTTTTGTGTAAACATGGCCCCTTTATAGATCTTCTTCGCAATGGTTCGGCGTTTAATGCATAATTGCATCATTTTTTCTAAACTCGCTATGTGTTTAAGTTTAGATATTTAAAAAGGTTTAGGCTAATGTATTTTAAATACAGAACTACGGAAATAAATGTCGCAAACCCCCTCAGGTGACAACCGTTTATATTCATAAATGTTGGTATGGAGACGAGAGATTTTCGATGACCTACAAATCCAAATTTGTCTAAAAATACGACGATTTGACAATAGTTTGACATGCTTATTAAATATCTGATATACTTGTGATGTTGCGGTCTATGTTTTATCACAGATGTTTAAATTTACTGATCGAGATGCTTTATACCAAATTGTGAACTTTAATGTAAATATAACTTAAAATCTCAAAACATTTGCATTTGCCTGGCACAAATCGATATTTTAAATATGAATAAAAAAAAAATTATTTTCATCTTTTGCAAAAATAATTTTTGGCACTAACATATATGATGAGAATATTAATATTGTTCTGCGAACCACTTTAACAAAAGAGCAGTAAATTTCCTGCTCATTTGCAGTAATTTCATATTTCAAAAATACGAAACGAGCATTTGACTTGATAGCACTTGAAGCACTTGATAGATCGCATGCTTAGTTGACCTTACTTACTAACGTTCTGGGCTGGAAAATTCGATTAAATAGTTATGTTTTAATATGATCAAACAGAACTACAGTCAAAAAACGTTAAATCTATTGCCTTTTTCAAATTTCACATAAAAAATTACAATTTAACAACTCGTATATTTCGACATCAAAAACGGAAAGGATTTCGGTTGCATACTTTTTAGCATCGCACCCTATTAAAAAAATTAAACTTAAACTGTTGAATTCAACATTTTAATTTTTTTTTTTTTAATAGGGTGAGATGATAAAAAGTATGCAACCGAAATCCCTCTGTCTTCCAACAACAATATTCGATATTGAGACAGTGGAATAATTACTAACATTTCATATTTTTATCCTACTTGTTACAAAAATAAATGCTCCTAAAATAAAATTATTTACGATAGCACCCAGAATAAAACAATGAGTAATATTTAGGACGAAAGTAATTAGAATAGCCTCAGGAGTCAAGGTGTTTGTATTAGTTTTTAATTATTACGCATATACAGAGGTTACGTGAAAACGTGAAAAAAATAAAACGTAATCAGAAAGGAAATTACGTAAATATATGTTACTTATGTTTCGTTTTCCGAATTAGTAAAAAATTATACATAAAGGTAAAGCACACATCGTTTTAATGCTAATCGTCTACTTTTAGATTTTAACGTGAAAGTAAATAAAAAAAATAACCCAGAGCAGTTTTTGGAAAAACATCGCAAAAATGAGTTAGAATAAGGAGCAACATTGCCAGGATTTTTCATTCGAATTGCTATAGTTTCACTTATAATCAGCATCAAATCAACCAATAATTCTCACAGAAATAAATTTTTCAACATTCGTTTTTGCTCTGTGTTCTATTGTTGTAACAACTAATATTGTTGATACAACTAATAATAGTTAAATAATAACATGTTCATTAAATTAATAAATTATATTCATTGTGAACGTAGTAAAAATGTTGGATCTTCTACTGCGGCAAACGCTCATAATATTCCTTGTTTACTCAAAGTGATTGTCTGCTTGCAGCACACACAATCTCTCCGGTCATTGTCAATCGCATATGTTACACATGCACCTGAGAAGAAAATGACTCATGGTTACAGAGTGAGATAAGGAGAGCATGGCGTGTTTACTCCGATTGTTTTCTCTACTCCAGGAAGAATGGGTTGTGAAGCTAATGTGTTCTTTAAAAGATTAGCTGATAAAATTTCGCCAAAGAGGCATGATTCCTACTCATAAACTGTCGATTGGCTTATATGTAAACTCTCAATTGCATATTTGATATCGGCGATAATGTGCATTCGTGGATTCTGAGGCCCAGAATTATCATTTCAGACTTGATCTTTTTTTTATGAAATGGTTGAAAACAGAGCCGGAAAGACGCGTAATAATACTTTTGGATATTTGGGAATCAGCTATCAAAATGTAAATTATATAAAACAACGAAACGAAAATGTTTCAATTTGATATCACTGTACAGCTGATAAATAGAAAGAAGAGATGATGATACAAATTTCACTTTGAATAAAAAAAATCGTAATGAATATTATGAGCTGTTTTGTCGTACATTGGGAAAAAATTATTACGTTGTCCAATTGTACGATTATGTTACAAAGTTGAAAAAACAAAATGGCAGATTAAGCTCATCGCATCATATTATCACGAGAATATTTTGAATTGCCTCAAGGACTTCTACCTTCGAATATTGGTGCTCTTGAAAACAACATGTGCGTCAAACGTCAAATTTTTGTTAGAAATTATGAAAATAAGAAAAAAATCATAATAATCACTAGGATAACTTAAATTGCCTCAGAGGCCTTTTTCGAATACGGATATACTTGTAATAAAAAATTATTCCTCCGTCAGAGGTGGAATTAAAAGTTTGACAAAGGGGAAATACGTGAAAAGAGTATAACTCTTTGCTATCAATGTTCGGATTCCTGGTAAATAACTCCATGAATAATCGAAAGATGTCGATTATGTTTTATTATAAAATATGAGATGGAAAAAAGTCAAAAAAGGTCTGTTTTAGAAAAATATCAAAAAAATGTCTAAAATATCGAAGCAAAATTGCCTTTATCATTGTTGCGTAATAATCTTGAAAAGCAATCAATCTTTTTTAATAGATTAGGTTTTTAACCTTGAAATCTTTTTAACAATAGAATAGATCAATATATAAGATGATGGATATCAAAGCATAATTAATGATAATTTCCCTTTGTACATTAAAATCATTTAAATTTATCATCACGATAAATTTTAATTGCCTGTTATTTCATCTAACAACTTTAAAAAATAAAATGATAAAAAAAAGTATGTCACCGAAATCCTTTCTGCCTTCCAACAACAATATTCGATATTGAGACAGTGGAATAATTAATAACATTTCATATTTTTAATCCTACTTGTTACAAAAATAAATGCTCCTAAAATAAAAATTATTTACGATAGCACCCAGAATATAACAATGAGTAATATTTAGGACGAAAGTAATTAGAATAGCCTCAGGAGTCAAGGTGTTTGTATTAGTGTTTAATTATTACGCATAAAACCACGTTGCGTGAAAACGTGAAAAGAATAAAATGTAATCAGAAAGGAAATTACGTAAAAATATGGTTATTTATGTTTTTTTTCCGAATTAGTAAAAATGTCTAAAGGTAAAGCACACAATTTTTTAATGCTAATCGGCTACTTTTAGATTTTGACGTAAAAGTAAATTTAAAAAAAAAAATGCCAAAATGAAGATTTTTTTTAAAAATCTTTAAAAATGAGTAAAAATATGGAAGCAACGTTGTCGGGATTTTATCATTCGAATTTTTACAGTTTTCGCTAGTAATCTCTGCATCAAATTGTTGCACCAATAACTGTCATAAAAATTGAATTTTCCTGAATGCCCACCATCGGTCTATTGTCCATTGATAAATGTACAAAAGGGCTGGGGGTGAACCGAATGCAGTGGATTGAGAGGAGCATCAATTTTCGAATATTTTTTTCGAATGAGATCAAATCGTTGAAAAATAAAAAATCAACCAAATTGCCAAATATTTTTAGCTAGTATATAAACTATTATTGTGGTTAAGTTTTAAAAAAATCTTACAAACACGCTTGTGGTCACATAAACTAATTTGAGAGCACCGATATTTTTAATAGCATTTTAACGACAAAAGCTTACAAGCGGACACTATCAAATTTGACGTTTTTCTGATGTCAAGTAGCATCCAGATAAGAAGACAAAACTACATGAATGACGAAAAAAACCCTTTAAAATATCTTCTCTAAAAGATATATTTATATTACACGAATCAAAGAACTTAATATGAACAGCAACATTTTCATAAAAAAAATGCGAAGGTAATTTTTATATATTAATTCCCACTGAAGATATTCCATAGCGTATACATGCGAAAGCATCAAATCAGGCTTGACTTTCTGTTGGCAAAATAATTTGAGCTGTTACAAATTCATCTTGCTCAAATTTTTATATAACGACGCTAACTTTGACCACGAAATTGGAGAATTACAAAAAACAATTAAGTTTCTATCATACATTACGCACTAGCTGAATTCTACCCATTTCAATTACATAAAACTATATTTAAATTGTTAAATATTATCACTTTTATTAAAAAAAAAGTTGAATAATGAAGAATAAATATTTTAAACAATTGTTTAAATAATACAGATATTTTGAAACTCTCTTATTTCAAAATTTCCAATAATATATGGTTGGTTCAGGAGAAGGAAAAATTGGACAAACTAAGTTTCTTTTACAATATTTCTTGATGATTTTCTGAAAAATACGAATGAGAGGTAAAAACAAGCACTGTAACAAAAGTATAGTAAATTTACCGATCATTTGCAGTAATTGCATATTTGCAAAGTTAAAAAAAACGTCATTTTGATGAGATTTACACCAATTATGGGCGCTTGAAAAAGCGCACATTGGAGGTGAGTTCCCTCGACAAACCCATATTTTGCAAAAAAGTTGATTTTGAATTTTTTCAATACCGCAAAGTAAAATGACTGTCAAAAAACAGTGATTTTGTTGCATTTTTTGTTACAATGAAGTTAGAAAAGGTGATGACTAGGACGATACATTTTAATTCGAAGCTTCAAATCGATCTTAATTAGAAACTGCTCAAATCAGCCGCGTGTTGGCAGAAATCATACAAAATTTTGACTGATTATCTGATTTCAATCACGAAATACAATTAAAATGTTTTTCCTTTCGGTCTTCATTGGCAGCATAAGTGGAAAACAAGAATCGCATTATTCGAATCAATCAGAATTAAATTCTAAACAAAAGTCGGAAATTCTACTGAAACGTACAATATTAAGCAAGCGTTGAGAATAAAAAAGCAACTTACATATTCATATTTCGGAATGAAAACTCTAGCAGGTGTATTCATAAGATTAACATCTTCTGAAGAACAAAGAGGTTTTTGTGAACATAGAAGTGATTTCTTAGGATCACATTCTCCTTCCATTCCCACAATCCACCACATGATTCCCCTTTTTGTTTCGAACAAACATCACAGCAACTAAAATAAATAAAAAATATTATAATAATATAAGAAGAATTCTTTTTTAATCGTCGAAATGTGTCATAAAATCCTAAATTTGATTTTTCTGCCAATATCCAAAATGAATATGAATTTATATGTATGACTTGCACAAATACATTAATTGAAATAAGGTTTACTTGAAAAATACAAGTTGAAATATACATACCCACATATTCCTTTAACAAGAATGACTCCTTTCCTACATTTTATCTTCGGGCAATCTTCGGGGCGACATTCTGGGAAACAACTCAGTGCATTTGTTGTTGCAACAAACAGACATAAAACAATGAGAATTGTTGATGAATTCATTTTAATCAAGTTAAGTTTTTTTCTTAATGAACAAATGCTTACAAGTGACTTATACGATTTTAATATTTTTAAGTTGCGCCAAGTTATACTCAATTTCGAAAGAATTTTTTTTCTTCTTTCGAATTAATCTATATGTTTCGTAACGCTCACGTCTAAATATAGGAAACATCAATGTTTATCTTCCGTACGTGAAGTTTGTCACGACATAATAACGGAGTTTCACTTAAAGTCGCGAGAATTTGACCACTTAGCCTTGTCAGTGAACGCGGTTCTGTTATTCTCGACATTATTTTCACGTTTCCGTAAAAGACGGAATAAAAAAATTATTCTCTCGGGCGAAATATATTCATGTATATTGTATATTGTTGTGGTAGTCAAAAATGTATATTAAAATATCTTTTGTTAAGGATGAGTCATTGATGGATCGCGTCACCTAGCCGCGGTCCGTCTGTGGCTTATACTTGAATTTATATTTAAACTCTAACCTTCTTGCAATATCTCAACACTCTAGTTTGTGAAAGTTTGACGTCATGATTTTGGCAATTCATTCTTAGAATACCTGGAGGCACAAAAGTAAAGTTTAACCCATGATTAAACGAAGTGCTAGACATATCACGAGCGAAACTTGATCATCCTGCTCCATGTTTTTTTAATAATCCATATTCCACTTCTTACAAACGTGAAATATTTAATAGGTGATCGAAGCTTCGATATATAAAAACAACATATTTTTTCTATAGAAGTTCACTCGAAGGAAGAAGGAAAATGACGAAAAATTCCTCCAAAATAAAGTGCCAGGCTATGTACTCCATGTGTAGAAAATCCCATACAGAACTAAACCTCCATGGTTAAATGCAGTAAGTGGTATCTCCCCTGGGCGATGATGAAACTTTCTTCCACTAACATATGAAAACGTACTAAATCAGGAAAATTATTTTTTAAAATGTTGTTTTTTCTATATCTCCAATTATCCAATTCTGGACAAAAATTTTTTCGTAAATATAGAGTTATAAGAAAAAAGTAAATATAAAACAGTAAAGAACAATTATCAAAAGCATCCCTAATCGCAAGTGTTTGCCATCAGGTATATTTAGGCTAGAGAATAAAATAGGAAAAAATTCAGAATTGAGTTGTTGATGGAACGCACCGTGAAGGTTCAGGCTAAATCTTGACTATCTTTATTGTGATAATTTTATTACCTAAATTCCGCAACTATCTTCAATTGCACCACGCTCCGTACACACTGTTAAAGCATGATTCGTGCATGGCACATACTTGAATAAAGCTGAAAGGAGTTTTGAAGAAAGTTTTCATAGCGAGACACTATGGACTCAGAAATAGGGTATGATCACCGAAATTATTAGTGAATCAAGTATAATTTTTGTTGTTGTTTTCGAAAACGTGAAATTAATCATCGTTAAAAACAATATGATGTTACGAGAATATGTTGACAATGTCGATGAAACAATGAGACGTAAATATTATCACGTACAGAGTATATCCATCTATATTTAAAAGTTTTCTCGAATATATTCAAAAAAAAAAGAAAAAAAAAATTACCGAAATTTTCTATAAAAAGGTAGCGGAATTGATCAAATCCCATCAGTATTTCAATATTGAAAATTGCGAAACAAGTCAGAAAACTCAAGAGTTAGTATTTGTTAAAAATGAATTCAGTAACAATTCTAACTGCTTTATGTCTTTTTGTTGCAACAACAAATGCACTAAGTTGTTTACCAGAATGTCGTCCTGAATATTGTCCGAAGACCAGTTGTAAAAAAGGAATCAGTCTTGTGAAAGGAATATGCGCGTATGTACATTTTTATTCAGTTATTTTATCATAAATGATTTAGTTTAGTAAAAAAAAACGTTTTCAATTGTGAAGTTTATCTTTTGAATTATTTTTGAATTTTGATAAAATATGTCTATATGAATATGTATATTAATATCCTGTTTTTAAATGTGCTATCGGAAAAAGTGTTAAAAATAATTTCTATCAATAATTTTATCTAGTATTATATACATTTTAGTTGCTGTGACGTATGCTCGAAACAAAAAGGTGAATCATGTGGTGGATTGTGGGGAATGGAAGGACAGTGTGATCCTAAGAAATCACTTGTATGTGCACAAAAACCTATCTGTTCTCCACCTGTTAAATTCAGCCCTCCTCCAGGAGTTTGCATTCCAAAACATGAATATGTAAGTTTTATTCCGCTCACACGTGTTTTCATAATGTATAAGTAGAAAGAACCATTGTTTACTGTTTTAGCCATTTTTTTGTATTCCCTACAACGTTATGGTACCTTTTTGTTTTGCAATCTTTTTCTCTTTTTAAAATTTAATTGTTGTTATTGATTATTTATTCTTATATATATGTTTATATTTTTCAGAGAATCATCAAGAAATATTGCAAAAAAGATTTAGTTTGTCCAGTTCTTCCTTCTCCTGAACCAACAATTTACTATTAAATACATTACAAGATTAGTTGTAGCTTTTAGCACACATAATAATTATCATTGCTTTTAATATGTATGTTCAATAAACTTTATTAAGCAAATAATAAAAGTCTTAAAAGAATATATTTAAAAATTTATGTGGTTAAGCAATATCGCATATTTGATTTTTTATTGAATAAAATTTAATCCACGCAGACACTTTGTATTATCTAGGTGTAAGTATTAGGAATGTACCTATATTGTTATCGATATCTGAGTAAATCGCTTCTTAATTTATCGGTATGGGCCGGAAAGTGTCAAAATAAATGTCAAGTAACAAGAAATCTTTGCAAGTTTTGCCAGGTATAAAAACGCGTCATGCCCTTTTTCTATTTTCGGTACGTTGGATTGCTACCATAATTTTGTTTTTCTTTTCACGATGACGCAAATAGATATGCCTGACTCTAGAGCTATATCCGCGTATTACCCAATGTTGTGAGTAGTTATGTGAACACCCACAACAAATCTTGGCATTTCAGTGTAAACAAAAGTCTTCCTTGCAATGGTTCGGCGTTTAATGCACTATTGCATAGAGTGTTTTGGTTTCATCTTGCATCAATTTCTTGTAAATCAGGATAGTAAAAATCCGAACAAACTATTAAAACATTGTCAACTACCTTGTTAGGCCAATACAAACCAAAGATTCGCGTGTAAACGAAACGAGCTTTATTCCAGTATGCAATCAACTATGTTTACAATTATATCTGGTTACGAGATATTTTTCGCGTTTTCCCATTCCATCCGGTCAGGAACACATGAGATTATCGAGCAAAGTTCCAAGGTTGTGGGTTACAGTGCCTCGCCCCGCATGTGTTGCTCATTGAACCTTTTTCGATCGTCGATCTTGAACATACTCCGTTGGGATTCGAACCCGCGTCCTTCGTTAGGTGTTATGTTCGGCAGCTATCTTCGGTTTCATCACGTCACCGAGTCCCATTTATTTCCATGTATGGTCCAATATCTCCAACCCAAATCAACTTTATATATATATAAAAAAGCGAAACAGTATCTTTTCTTAGCGCTATTTTAAAAATTTAAAATTGACTTTTTGTCCAGACATGTGTTGTTGATGAAACGCACCGCTAAGGCTTGGTCAATCAACAGTCCATAATTCCCATAAACCTCATCAACATGACGTTTTTTAACTTTGGAAATATGCAATTATTTCAAATGACCAGTAAATTTACTGTACTTTAGTTACAGTGTAGATCCGTAGACGTTCTCTCATCTTGAAAAATGAACGGAAATGAAATACGGTTCACAAAACAAAAAAATCATAATAGATACTTTTTTGAATATATAGTTTTAGCACAAACCGACTGAAACTTTTCTTTGTCCTATATAGATTTTGTATGCGAAATAAATAATGACGGCCGGTGATTCATCAAGTATGGATGACTCAAGAATCGCAAAAATAACGCAAGCCTATCTATAGATCATGCATGACAAAAAATTCTGTTCTGGACATGCCAATTGAATGCTTTTAATTGCGAATAGGCGGTCCACCTTGTAATATAATTTGGTGCGTTGACAAGGCATTGTAATTTGAGCTTCGACAGCGTAAGTTTATACTCTATCAGTTAGTGCATTGTTCAATATATAGCGTTTTTAATTACATAATGCATATTTATTTATCTGTATTTTGTTAATATATTGGTCCGTCATTGCAAGTAGTAAAGACGATTTCTCATATTCATGTCGGAGTAGTATCAATGAATTGAAGGATTTAATCAAACTTGAAGATGAACTTTTATCGAAAATTGAAACAGAAATAAGAAACGGAAAAGAACAACTGCAAAAAACGCAGAAAACAGTCGTTATTTTACGCCATTCTAGGCAACAAATATTATCAG
This sequence comes from Styela plicata, assembly GCA_963675895.2. Lineage (NCBI taxonomy): Eukaryota > Metazoa > Chordata > Ascidiacea > Stolidobranchia > Styelidae > Styela > Styela plicata. The sequence continues at coordinate 12,665,336 of OZ023147.1, forward strand.
AAACCGATAAATCAGAAGCAAAAATACTATTCAAAAATACTATGTTATTCAGAGAAGATATAAAAGTCTTGGGGAGAATTTGCTAGAAATTTCGAAATACATCATTAGTCGTGCAACTATCGGAATTTTGTATCAGACAATGAAAAGTTATTTCCAGTTATTTCGGACATGAATTCTGTTTCGCTTTCCCTTTTGCATTTACAAAAAACCTACAATCTCTCTGCAGTTGAACTATCTGAAGGTTATTTATACGATAAAACAAATAGAAAAACGTTTATCTGTTAGCAGATCTGGATTCTTAGCCCTATTATCTTGTCAAAAGAAATGGAATAATATTTGTGAAGATTGGGCGCGTGTAACTTTGAAACGCTATGATTATATTGAAATCTTTGAGCAAATGCCAAGGGAATATTTTTTGAAATTCATAGACTCTATTTGGGACAAAGAAAAGTTTCAGTCGGTTTGCGCTAAATCAATATATTCAAAAGCATCACCGAAATACAAGCAAACTCTTCATTGTCAAATGTGGGATTATCACAAACATCCATGGTTAATTCTACAACCTGTGCAGATGGGAAATTCATTCCTTATCTCCAGATATCGAGCAGTTTTACAACGTAATTTCCAATAAGGAGATAGAATACCTAATAAACATCGCAAAGGGAAAATTGAACAGTGCTACGATGCAAGGACGAGATACACAGCTTGAAGTTGATAGCATAAAAGTTGCTCATAATTATTGGCTAACCCGAAGAGAACAACAACGTATTTCAGTTCCTGACAACTTTCTTTCTGTCCTCACTGGAATGGACATTGCAAGAACATCCGAGCAGCTTCAAATTGCAAATTATGGAATTGGAGGACATCATTCGCCCCATCGAGATTATTTTGATCATTCTGCTGAAGCCGAAATAATTTTATCAAATCGTAAAGCAACATTAATGTTTTATTTATCAGATGTTAAACTTGTTAAAACTGCATTTTTGCATCCGGAAATTGCAATTAATCCTGTTAAAGGAAGCACCATTTTCTGTTATTATCTGTTGCCATCTGCACAACAAGATAAAAGAACAACACACGGAGGTTGCCCTGTTTTATTAGGGAACAGATAGGTGGCCAACAGATGGATTTCTGAAACGAGAAAAAATGTTTGCAAAACAGACTGAATATATAGGAAGAATACATTGATATGAAAATAGTGATAAGAGACTATCAAAATAAAAAAGAAATTTTAAGCAAAAAAAAAGTGTGTAAGCCCGACTATAATGTCCGAAAATCCCAGACAATATTTGTCAATCGTCAGTAAAACGGTTCGTAGTTGACTGAGCTCGATTTAAATGTAAACGGAAATATACAAAATACAAATAATAATTATTAGAGAATGAGATTCTAAGGTTTTGTTTAGTGAACTGTAAAACCTTTTTTCTTGTTTACTTGTGACTCTGGATTGATATGTATCTCTTGGCACAGGGATAGATAAACTAGATAGCATCAAATGCAGCAACAAAAATAACTTGGTCTCATTCAACAAAATTTTGATGCGTAATAGTCTAACTTTTCTAGATAAAACAAAATATGACATAACGATAGCATACAAATATACTTGTAACTGTTGTTGAAAAAGATCACGGTGTTTCATAATAACTTCAACGTTAAGCTAGCAGATTTAGTCTTACACAAAATAGCATCATAATCGGAGTTAATAAATTTGTGTGGTCAAAAAGGAAGACTGCCCGTTAGATGGTACTAATGAGTAAACTTGAATATGTGGTAAAATATTAAAAAGGGTAAATAGACGCGTGAAACTTTTTTCAGCTTTTCTTCTTATATGCATGTCACAGTTTAAACATTGTGTTTTTATACTTTTGCAGGCTAATCGAAAGAACTATTTATGGCTATGGACTCATTTTTTGCGTTATTAATAAATTGCCAAGTTCATTTGTATTTGTTTTATATTATTCAACATGCGTCGAATAGTCGAAATAATTTTGCCACAATTAAAATTCATTGTGCCTAACTGTCACACATATTCAAAAGGCAAAAGTAAAACTAGCTAAACCGTCTCACTTAAATTTTTGCAATCGCATCCGATATTTCAATATGATGAGCGGATTCATTGTGTGTATAACAGAATCATTTGGAATTCGAATCTGATTTGAATAACTTTTTCAAATCGGATCGAATCACTAATTCCATATAAATAATAAAAGCCCATTTTTAATATTGCAAATTGTTGAAACCAAGAAATTTCTAGTTTCGAGTGTATTTTTAATTCGTATGCCATTTCTGAGAGCAACAATTTTCATATTTTAACGACAAAATATATTGGGTTTCGGTCAAATTTGACCAAAATCGATTCCATTTTGTCTTTAAAAAGGAAAGTTTTAGTTCATTTAGCAAATTTTGTTCCTATGAACGATTCACGATTAATTCGACTAACTTGTGCTTTCAAATCGACGAATCGAATTGCACAACCCCAATTTCGTGGCACATGAACACGTGCCTCCCTTAAATTTATCTCAAAGCAAATAAAATGCAAAATTTTTAACAAACAAAATACGAATTCAGGTTAAGTTACAAAAATTACCTTCCCCTCTCCTCGGGCGCGCAATTAACTTTGCGCAATATTGTATATCCCAGAGGTGGGCAAACTTTTTTTACTGAGGGCTACATTTAAAATTTTGCAGCCGGGGGGCCGCACACTCACAAAGTAGGAAGTTTTACCTTTTATTTTCTAACACAAATCCTGTCAAAATAGAAAACATTAAACTGTGTGTCTTAATTAACAATGAAGAGTTTTTTGGAGGAAAGTAGCCGCTACGTGGTAGCGGCTACCGTATTTTATGATCAAACAATGCCTGAAAAGTGTACGAATGCCGTGCCTGACGTGTGTATGTTTACGCTCTGAAAGTGAAGAGAAAAACACACGCGTAAAGTTTAATTAAAACAATAAATGATGAGTAGGAAATTTTGCAAGTGCCGGCGGGCTGCATAAAATGGTTTCACGGGCCGCAGTTTGCCCACCCCTGGTATATCCCATGAAGTTTTGCGCTTGATATTAAGATATTTTGGTTCTTTTTTCAAAGAAGACAAAGCCGCGCGGATGATCATAGATAAGAACATATTGTTTTCATCAGTACAAAAATTATACCCCAACCTGGAACCTGGAATCTCTTGGAACCACCATCGTCGACACATCTTTCGACTCAGAATGAGTAATTTATTGATCGCGCCCCCCAGGCGCGGTACATCTGTTGTTTATTTTTAACAAACATGAATTTTTAAATGAGTCTGATATTCTCATATCTTGTTATATATTATCGTATTATTAGCATCGTCCACAAAGATTGTGCGAATGATTTCGCACAATGTTTGTGGACGATGCTAACTGTATGTGGTCGGTATTATTGCCAGTATCTTATACAAAACAAAAAAGTTAATTTTGACGACACAATTTATTCCTGTTTTGAACCTTGAATAACAAACTTTAGTGAAATATAGCTGATGTATATTTATTTTTGTACTGTTACAAATACACTAAGAAAACAAATATGGAAATAATTTTACAAAAGACGACTGTGTATTAACTTCCTCGTAGGCTGTAGTTTCCTGTCAAATCCATGATGTGAACAAGTGTGTTCTGTGTGAATTACTAAATTGAATTTTTACAGCTTGGTACTCTGATTGGATGCAGATATTCCAATACATTTGTGACGATAGGTTAACGCTGGCGTATTCAGATCCTCTAAAAATATTTGAGATTTTACGAGGTAAAATCCTGTCGTCATAATGGAAGGCTCAGGAAAAACGCGTTTATTGTAAATCATGGAGTGAATAAATTTTCAATAAAGAAAGTTCAGGGCCTAAATTAGGCTGCATAAGTTTAAAATTAAATGCGCCAAAAATTTTTGAGATTCCGTACGTTTAAAAGCATTCAAACGGTCAATTTATTTACCCTCGGTCGGTGAGAGAGAGGGGGGAGGGCAGGGCCCTCTCCTCTAATTACACCTGTGAGGATATAAACAATGGTGTCGTCGATTTTTTTATTTCAATATTAGCCATTCATATGACAAGAACAGTGGGAGGTTTTTAGCGTTGAGAATCTAATTTTTATTCAAACGTAATAGTTATAGCAATAATATCCATGAATTATTTTGATAAACAAAAAGATTGTATATTATTTAAATGCTTTGAAACTCGTTTGTTTTCTTTAGGATACCAGTAGACGTACATTCGAAACTAAACAAAATTACTGGGTAGAATACTTATTGCTTATTAGATTAGATTATCTTGCTTGTTGTCGAAAAATATAATTTGTTTAAAAAGGTATGTATCATAGAAAAGAACAAAATTCCACTCTGATTTTGCGAATTTTATGAATTTTTTCATTTTAGGGCGATAAAATATGCAAATAGTGCTGGGCAAAACTAAATCACTTGGAATTCGAATTCGATTCAAATATTTTTTTTTCGAATCGGATCGAATCACTCATTTTTTGCAAATAACAAGAATCTCATTTTTACTTTTATAAATTGTCCCTAAGTAAAAATAAAGCAATTTATAATTTATGGTGTATTTTCAATTTACACTTTAAGCAACAATTTTCATGTTTTAACGACGAAATATAATCGATTTTGGTGAAATTTGACTAAATTCGATTGTATTTCGTCGTTAAAAATGAAAATCCTAATTCACTTAACAATTTTTTATTCCTATGTACTATTCACAATTGATTCGAAATATTCGTGGTCGAATCAAATTGTCCAGGCCCTATATCCAAAAGATCCAAAATTAGGAATAATATTTTCAAATTAGACAAGATATACAGCATTAAAAATAACTTACTTATGGTTTTCTACCCGATGTCAAAGACTCAATATACAAAACATGACAATAACCAAAGCTTTCAGACCGTGAAAATATGTTTCTCTAACTTAGGTTTCAATAAACTAGGATAAAGAATCAGTTCAGATCAAAAGGTTCTAATATATTCATTTGTCGTCTTTTTCTTTATGTTAGATTTTCTCATTTTATTATAGAAGAGAACCACTAATATTTTTTTGCTGTAGCCTGTCCGTGAACTTACCGGGGGGCTTATACCCAATAACCGTTAGGCACGGACCTTTGTATTGACTGTGTATCTGTTCTATGTTACAACTACCTACGAAGTGCCTTGCTGAACGGCACGCTCGGTGGTGAAACGGTCAACTTCCGGACAACACGATCGCGCCTAACAAACTGAGTCACACCGACCCGGGCCAATAATATTTTTATCCTCAGTGTCCAATAAGAAATTTCATTAATGACTGAAACATCATATAAACAATTTTAAAACTGACGTGTTTCATAGTTTCAAAAAGTTTGATTGAAATATATCTTCCCAAGAAATTGCAATATCTTGTACAGTCTTCCCAAGGGTCAAAATAGACAGAAATAGTAATCTTTTTCGTCAGAAATCTTTTGTCCAGACGAACTTTGTTAAGCATGAGCCATTGATGGATCGCGCTGTGACAGCGCGACAAAATAAAATTGCATTTTGAGTTATATCATCGCAAACGCAATGTTTTTTTCTAAATACATCAAAATCGATTTAAAGCGAAAACCTTGGACGCGAAAAAGCACTTTACAGAGGTAATCACGGCTCAATTTAATGCGGTCAGATGACGGAAAAGTATATCTAAAAAAAGAAATTTTGGGTTGTTCACGACAAATTTAAAAAACTTAGGGAACGCATGAAGATAATAGAACAAGGAGTAAATATAGATTTGAGGTAAGAAGTAGGTTTATATATTTTTTCAACAAATTTTACTTTGTTTTGCATAAGATACATAGATTCTAAAATTACTTCGGAATCCCGAAAGCAATTCTGAAATTCAAGACGAAAGCAACGCTTAAAAGACAAACTAACGGCCACTCTTTATCTTAAACATTCACTTCATGCTATATGGCCAATTGATCGGTTCTTCAAATGTAGTACCAGCAACTCTACTCGTAATGAAAAACATCTCGGCTGTAGTGTAATAAGTGGTATCTGCCCCGGGCTAAGGTAAAACAAGTTATCGCTGTTTAGTTTGCTTAAAGTCTACCCTTTCTGGACGCACAAAAAACGTTAGCGCAATCCCAAAGTTGGTCCTAGGGGACACACCTTTTTAGTTTCTTCCGTTCTCCTAATACCCAAAGCCTACGTGCTTTGCAAAACGGTCAATTCTAATTTTTTAAACTCTCATTATTTATAATGAATACCGAAAGGTATCGAGAAAATAATGTAAATTGGTCTAATAGGCATTTATATTACCTTAATTGGTCTAATAGCCACCCAATTACTAGAATCAACTATGGCCATACTTGGTAGATCAATAAGTACTTAACAAGTAAGGCGGCAAACCTGTATCATGGATGAGCATGTAAAGATTGCAAAGGTTATTATATCAGTATAAGAGGGAGTAAATGATACACAAGGGAGACCCTATGCTTTTCAAGTTTGCGCGATTTTTATTAAAAAATATATCGGTTGAATTAACGTGAATTCTACACACAATCCAGACTACTGTCGTAGTCTGGATTGCGTGTGGATTTCAAGTTAATTTTACTCCTGGTTTTAAGAATTTTAATTCCTAGTATCGGTTAACGAGCGTAGTCGTTCGAGAATAATACGGTCAGTTACATGTAAGGAGTTTTTGTATTGTAATACGAAAGGACAGCTGAGTCGGGATGCAATTACTACAATAGATTGCAGTGTGGACACAGATATATGACGAGGTAAAAAGTCAGTTTCGTGTTTTAGAGTTTTGAAGCTTACAAACACTAGACGCAATATGGGGAAACGTTTGCAGTTGGGGAATGGGGGGTTTATATTTTGTTTTTCATGGTGAGGAAAGAAAACATTTTTTTCGTTTCTATAATTTTTTAAATAGTTAAAAAAGTTGAATATTGAAATTCACACGGAACGGAGCTACTAGGAGATAGGCAACTGGCAAAGTGCAATAAGTGGTATCTGCCCTGGACGATATTGAAACACCACTTCTACCCATTCTTTGTTTGCTTTTAGTCGTCTCTTACGGCACGCTTTAAAAGCTTAAACGAAATCGCTTTTTGTACACTATTGATGAATTTAACCTTAATTGAAGCAAAAGTGTTTAACGGGTTATTGTAAGTTAAAACATTTTCTAGGAATTCAAAGAGAAAAATGATTGATTTTCTCAGAAAATTGAGAATGTTCCGCCTCCTCGCTTTAGAGTAAAAAGTTTTAATTTGTTCGAATATAAAAAGTAATGTGCATTTTTTAATGTTTCAAACCAAATAATGAAAGTGCTTAATCCATGTATCACAATTTTTATTCAAACGGATATTTCGGAAAACTGACTGTTACAAAATTGTGGTACAAATTGTGTTTTGAGTTGGATTTTACATGAAAAACTCTTTCAAGCTAAATATAAACCTGTTGATAAAACGCGCCTTCCAAGGACCGATTGATTCATCAGCAGCCCGTACTAGCTTAAATGTCACGAGAATTGTGGTAAATTTACTGATTTTTCGTCACAGCGTACGCTAATAAGTATATGTGCGGAACCTATTCCCGAATAAAGGTTTTCAAATAACTGAGAGTGAATATTTATAATGCTCAATTCAAGGTAACAGACTAATGTACACTGTTACAAAAGTTAGGTAAAATTATTGCTCATTTATAGTAATAAAATATTTCCAATAGTTGAAACAGCTTTGTATTGGATGTTTAGGCCAAGTATGTGCTGTTGATGGACCGCACCTCGGCGGTGCGTTCCATCAACAGCTCATAATTGGCACAAAAGTTTTGTTTCATAGTTTCATTTAACATTGTCTACAGTGAAATTACTGTCAAAATGCAGCGATTTTACTGCATTTTTGTTACAATGTAGTCAGAATAGTAGGAAAGAACAAAGGATATTATCTTAGTTATTCGCAAGAATAATATATTATTAAAAAGAGTGTCGGTTCAAGGTAATGAGATGAATAAAGTTTGTCGGATTTTTCGACTTCTCAAAAGAACTAGAACAGTTTTGGGTTTTTTTACTTTTTTGTGTTTGTTTTGCAATTGTACATCTGTGTAAAGGAAGGAAAACATGTAATTGTTTCGAATGAAATATCAGCTTGTTAATAAATTACATCAAAGCGTATTCCCCCAATAATCGAAATATGATGGAACATATGGTGAAACATATTTATTAGTTATTACGCACGTTTTTATTTATTTTTATAGGCGTGTTTGTGAAAGCCAAGGACTGAAATTTTTCGCTTTAGCACGTAAATGAATATCCCTTTGGAAGGTTTTTTGAGCTAAAAATATCATATATACAAACATATATTGTTTGTTTAGTATGGGCTATTGATGACTTGTGCCACTGAAACGTGGTGCATCCGTGACTCTTGTTAGAAAATTGACCTATTCGTGTTGAAACTGGCACGTTTACTATAGGTATCATGTATAGAGTCAGAAATTTTATTTTCTCAATCATGAGCCACAGATGGACCGCGCTTTAGCAGCGCGATCCATCAGTGATTCATACTTGAAAAACAAGTTTCGTTAACGAATATCTGACTGGACACGCACATGGGAGTACCCTAGTAATGACTGAGGCACTTTGAGATAGTGTGATAAAGTTTCAAATTCCAGCAGTCGAAAAACACTCCTGCGTCAGAAAGTTCTATAATATATATGTTCATAGAACTTTGTTTAATTTTGAAATATGATCGCAGAAGGATGAATTTTTATTGAAGTTTGCTCCAAGGGCGGCAACTTCCAAAAGGCCACTTTGATGGTTAAAATGAAATCTTACAGAAAACGTAGTACCAACAAATGCACCCTAAAGAGAAAATATATCAACCACAACTGCACAGCAATATAGTAAGGGTACAATAACTAGAATATGGGTCTTGGAATTTGCTAATTTTTTCAACAAGAGACAGAGCATGCACAATATTTCAAATTTCAATGACAGAATCTTAGGATAGAAATATTTTTGACTCAATGTGACTCCAGCTGACCGCGAGAAATGAATAATTCAGAATGTTCCTTGGCTATCGTCTGGTATATAATACTATATATTATAGTCCAAGGTGCATTGATTTTTTCATACCTGTCCAACAAGTATCTGAGCATAGCCCGGAAATAAATTTTTACAATCATGCATGTTCCAGTGTTCTTTATATAAATCGTTTTTTAAGTATTAGAGTAATGCTAAAAATTTCAATTGATCATACTTGAGCGAGAGATGAATTGCTCTCCAAGAAGCGCAATTCTTCTCTCGTTTATGTTTGAACAATACTTAATTCAACCTTGTCATGTTGACATTGCGAATCGGTTTGAAAACAATCCAGCAGTACATTAAGTCCGTACAAGAATAGTGCATCGAGCATTTGCCAAAAAGTATACGAGAACGTCGGATTTGATTTTTTCAATACAATTCGATAGGACAGAATACACTGTGACAAAACTACGGTGATTTTACCTTTCATTTACAGTAATCCCATATTTTAATATCGAAACCGCCTCCTCTTTGATATTTAGGTCAAGCATGGACTGTTGATGGACTGCACCTCGGTAGGTCGTTTCGTCAACAGTCCTTAACAAATCGGAATTTTTATTTTAGTTTCATCTCGAAATCGCCAAGTAAAATCACTGTCAAATGGCAGTGATTTTTCTGCCTTTTTGTTACAGTGTGCAAGTAAGTATCATACGAAACATGATGGTTAACTGAGAAAAATCAAGAGTGCAGTTTGGGGGTAGCATTGATTTTTTGTGACGAAAATTTGAAAGAGCATGATTTTTTTGGCAGGGAATAAAATTTTAATTTAACACGGAAATGAAGCGAAGAGCTGAAAAATTTAAAATTTTAACCCCTTAAGGCATGTGAAAATCGATCAAAGTTGAATATGCATGAAAACTCAATAAGAAATTTTATTTTGTCAAGCATGAGTAATAGATTGGTCGCGCCGTCAAGGCGTAGTGACTCTAAATAAACCCGTTTCAAAAACAATCCATTTTATGGAGGGATACGATTCTTGATAGTTCTCGAAAGCGAGTTCTCGAAAGCGGATGTGGGAGGTTAAATTAAAGAATGTAATATAGAGAATTGATTCGTATTATTTTTTATTTTTTTTGGAAGTGTATTTTAGGTTACTATTTGTAATATGTAAAAGTAGTTTTAGTAACTTAAGTACTAAGATTCCGTGGTTTTAAATAATTTAAAATGTCCTTTCCCTGTTTACCTGGTTTATAAACAAAGAACTGCCTCGTTTTGAATGGGGAACTAGGTTACTTACTAATATATCATCTAGTCACATAGTTTGGTGAAAATATCGTTATACGTTACCTATAGTATAGATAAAAACACCAGTGCTCACAGTAAGGAAAGAGTGAGAGAATGATGATTTTTTTTAACATAATCCAAATCACTAACTTGTGCAGGTTACCCGGAGCAAGGTCCCTTTGTTACCATTGGACTGAGGCTCTTTGCTAAATTAGAGGTCAGTACATAGTTACTTTCGGGTGCTACACCATTAAAAAAATCGCTAAATTTACGGTTCAATTTGCAGTAATTTTTTAATTCGAAAATTCAAAACTGTCTTGTTGATTAGATTTATACCAAGTATAGACAGTTGATGACCGCGCCTAAGCGGCACGTTCCATCAACAGCCCCTAATTGGCCGAAAAAGTTGGTGTTATAACTTTATTTCAATATTACGTATTCAAATTACTGTTAAATTACGGCGACATTACCGTAGTTTGCTTAAAGTATATACCTCTGTCATGTTTGAAGAGCGTTTTCAATATTGAAAACAAAATCTTCCCACCAGACGTCATTTACAATAAAAACTATACATTAAGGAACGGTACTCTGAAGCTAGGGCTAGGCAATTCGATTCGGTGATTCGAATCGATTCGAAGCACATATTATTCGAATCTGTCGTGAATCCGTCATAGAAACAAAAACTTGCTAATCGAAGTGGATTTTTTTTTATTTTTAACGACAAACGCAGTCGATTTTGGTTAAATTTGACCAAAATCGTTTGCATTTTGTCGTTAAAAATTGAAAATTGAAATATCCTACTTTCAAATCTGTGTATGCTAATATTTGTGATTTGTAACTATAAATTTTTTAATTATGAAAATGGAGACAATAATAATGATGTTAAAAATTGGATCTTTGTTACTTTTATGGAATTTGTGATTCGATCCGATTCGAAAAAATTATTCGAATCAAATAAAAAATAAAAAAAAAATTTAAATTTTAAATTAAATATACTTGTGTTGTGGCAGACCGTTCCATGCATACCGAGAAATTTAATAAAGTTTTCTTTGTTCCAACAACTGAATTCTTGCCTTTTTTTATTAAATAGTTTTACAAAACACGCAACTAGTTCAAATTGGAATGACTTGTTCCTATAGGATATATGATTAATTTGCATCTTACTCCAATACTTTGTGAATTTTTTTCGTAGATTGCTCAGAAACTCTCAGATAATGATGATGATTTCTCACTACGAGAGTAAAATTCGAGGAAAATTAGTTTCGATGAAACTATTTCTGACAAATTGGAACGCCAAATTTGAACGAGCAAAATTTAATAAATAAAAAATTAGATCGACGAAATACATTGCGAGGAGAAGTAAGTGCAGAATACTCAGAAGAATGCGTACAGCTATAAGAAATGGTAGACGCCCATGGCAGATACCACTCACTGTACTTTACCATAGCAGTTCAGTTCTGTTTAGTATGTTTTCCACTAAGAGATTCTGGTGGCACTTGGCAATAATGTTGTTTTTGGTTGGTTCTTCTCGGGCGCTGCTTCCAGCCTTGCTCAGATTGAATTTAACGATTTTCGTTAAAAATAGTTTCTTTGTTTTCATTAACTTAATTTTGGGGAATAAGAGGAAAAGGGAGAATATTCATCCGAGGATCAATTTAAAAATGAATATAAATGATTTAACTCAATACTTTACGGTTTTTTATGGTTCCACACTATGTTTTTTGATGAATTAAGCAATATTTTATGCTAATCGAAACGAGGAAGAACGGGTAATTGCTCGATTATATTAAAATTAAACTAGAAAATCAACTATTTCGGCCAGTTATGGGTTGTTGATGGAACGTGCCGTCGAAGGCGCGTTCTATCAACAGCTCATAAATGGCATAAATCTTAAAGATGAGTTGAAATATTGAGAATAACTGCAAATTAACTGTAAATTAGTTGCTTTAAAAGGTTAAAAAAACAACTTATAACACTATTAAATTCGAAAAATTATCGAAAAACTGGTATATTCGATTTTATTCTATACAGCTTAAAATATAGTTAATTAGTCTAACGGCCATAAAAATTTAATATGGCACAAATGCATTCCGTTTCCAACGACACTCGAGACGTTCGCTTCCTGGATCGACTTTGCTGTGGATTGCGCCACCTTGCGCCATCTCGCGGACACCACCATCATCACCATCATGAGAACCATCATTTTCGGCATCCTTTTCGAAGCAAACATCGTCATCCAGCGATGCATGAGATGCTACAAAATGTGATAATGGCATCGTTTGATCTCAGTCTCATGCCAATATTCAAAAGTGAGTTTTTTTTTAACTTTATAATTGTATTACACTCTTTTTTCACTAGTGTGAGTGGCATTGTTTGTCTGTTTGCCCTGTATACCAGTTAAAAAATTATTTCAACGCGATGATTTTCATATTGGAATACCAGTGATCACTTACATTCGTAAAGGGTTAGCGTTAATGAAAAAATTGGAGGTTTCCAATTTTGGCTGGCCTTCAGGACTAATGATGTCAACCGAGTAACTTAAAATTAGTAAAGTAGAACGAAGCTAACACAAAACTTTGTAAATTTTTACTAGGTAACCTAGTTTCATTTGCAAAGTACCTAGTACCTAGTACCTAGATTAAAAATCAGGTAAACTAGGTAATGTCGTTAGGCTGTATTTGAGACATTTATAATGGTTTAAAAGGTTAAAATCTTCAAATAATCTATGTTGAAAGGTTGTTTATAATGAGCAATGATTTGGCTATTTTTTTCAACCCGGAAGCTAGTGGTAAAATAAATAAATTTGCCTCTTTTACCTAGTAAGTTCACCATCAAACAGAAAACGAGGTAAAGTATATATTCTTGAAACTAGGTAAAAGTAGTTAGAAAAATACACTCGGCAAACCAAATATATAGTAAAATACACTACGTACTTTTACCTACAATTACCAACATCATTCGCGAAACCCTTGGTTGAAGGGGGCCAGGCTACCCGGGAAGTGAATCGGTGTTCAATTTCGATGATAACATGTTTACCCCTATATAAAGAGCTGAGTGAATAAGTGAAAATCTAGAAACTGTATAATGAACATTACAAATTAAACAGAACTCAGTCACTATAGTAGGAGGAGTGAGTGTTATCTGCTCTGGACAATGATAATAACTACCTGTTTTAACATATTTCTTTTATTCTCGTCTGCGTAATGAGTCGACGGATAAAGTCTGATAGTGGGATCTGCTGTCAAGTTGGAAAACATTCATAGTAAGATAATTATCGACACTTGAAATCGATAAAACAAAAAGACACATCTTATCCGTCAGTTACGCATTGATTGATGGATTCGCCGTACGTTTTTACATTGCCAATTCAACAACTATGGGTCTTTCTTTATTCATTCTATTTCTACTCAATATATTTGTGTTCATGGACTGGACAAGCATCGATTCTTTGACTGCTTCGACGAAGCTTAGCCTACAACTAGGGCTGGGCAATTCGATTCAGAGATTTGAATCGATTTAAAGCATAATTTATTCGAATCAATAGTGAATCGTTCATAGGAACAAAACCTTGCTAAATGAACCAAAATTTTCATTTTTATCGAGAAAGTGCAATCGATTTTAGTCAAATTTGACCAAAATCGAATATATTTTGTTGTTAAAATATGAAAATTGTTGCTATTAGGTATGGAGTGTGAACTGAAAATTTACAATAAACTATAAATTTCCCGTTTTTCACAATGGGAACACTACCAGAATACTAGAACAATACTAGAAATAGGAAAAATGGATTTATCGATTCGATCCGATTCGAAAAAAATATTCCCATCAGATTCAGGGTTGTTCCCAGTCCTACCTGCAACATCACCAAGTAATTTTAACTTGACATAAAATCACATATTTTGCACATGATGCCCAATATACTAAAAACTGTTGGTATTCAAGGACGAACTATTATTGAACAAGCGAATATATTGGGAACATAAGCATAGGGTTAATAAATAGCCTTTTCCAATTTATTAAATATTTCATTTTGAATCACAAATGAGATAAGATAGCACGTATCGTGAGAACATAATATTTTATTGATGAAGAAACAAATCTTTAATAGTATTGTTCGGATATCATTTCATTCCAAAACCAGAATATTCTTCAACTATAAAAAAGGTAACGCAAATGACCCAAACGCGGCATAATTCGACAAATATGTTCCATTCAGTGAATCGGCTGGAATGGAACTAACGACCTCCCAAATATAACGATTTAATTGACTGTGTCTACGGACCATATAAAATCATTTTCAACGTTTGAAATAGCACCAATGATATTTGCTGAATCATTTCTAGTTCCCAGAAGATATTTGTTTAATATTTTATAATTATTGCCTACAAACCTGAAAAACATGGCAGCGAAGGCCAAAATAAATTCTGAAAAAACATACATTGTGGTGACCTACCACTTTGGAAACTTTTTTCTAAAATTGTATTTGAAATTATTTCGCCAAATTATTCAAAAATTTTTTGCTTTGAAACCATAATCTTATTCTTTTTTTAAAAAAAACTTTGAAATTATGGTCACTGATTCAGTTTATTTTTATTCGAACAATATAATACAAATCATTTTTTGTTACGACAGAGAAAATCCTCAAAAATACTAACATATAAAATTAAAACATTTCTGCTTCCTATCTATTTTTGTTTAAAATAAAATCTTTTAAAAACCAAAAATATGATGTCATCGTAAAGAATAACCGAGGGATGAAGTAACACAGGATGTATTTTTGCCACCATCACCTACGACGTTCTTCGTCATAAAAAATTGATGAGACGTTTTACACTAAAATTTAACCGGAAAATTACACACGATCAAGTATTATTCACCGATGATATAAGTAAATGTAAAGTAATTGTATCAAATCATGTTCGATCAAGGATAAGTTATATGTAAGACTGATGTAAAGTGTAGATATGTAAAGTGTTATGCGATGTGGGAAATACTACGAAAGGTGCTTTCCAAAATCGAATAAGTCAAGACATTAGTGTGACGCTAAATATTAATTTTGTCAAGCATGAGTCATAGATGGATCGCGCCTATTAGGCGCGTTCCATCTATAGCTCATGCATGACGAAAATTATACCTCGATATTTGATTAAAATTGGTAATATAATTTACTCATACTCAAAATTGACGCTTATTGACGTTTATATTTGGCCGTACATTAGTAGGTTCGTTATAATATAATCTCTGTAATTGTGTAACCGAATTATCCACGGTGTCCGTTTTTGACGGAATTTGCATTGTCCTCATGGGACTCACGTCCAGTTTACTATAGGCGGCGGCTTAATGGACAATAGGATGTCAGCTTATTGAGATAAAGCACCAGTCGGAATAATACCGGTATTATGGAGCGTAATGTTTAGGCAAGGAGCGTCACAAATTTCAATTTCTAATTTATAAATTAATATTAAATCAGAATACTGGCAAAAAGAGCAAGTCAATTTCGTACAAAGGTTTTGGGGGTTCCATAGTTTTGGCAACCACGATATGTTTTTACTAGGAATATGGAAGAAATGCATTTGTATAAGCAAAAAGTGGTAGTTGATTCTAACATCGCCCGGGGCAGATTCTATTCACAACACTTTATCATAGCGGTCAGTTCCACTGGGATGTTTTCCGCTTGGAGTGCAGTTGCCGGTATTACATTTTAAGTGGGCGTTAGTTGGTTCCGTTTATGTACTGCTTAAGGTCGACCTTGCTTAGAGTGAATTTCAATAAAAAAATAAGTAGAATCAGTAATTTTTGCATTAGAGTTATATCGACTTGAAGACTATGGAAGATTTTTTTATCGATATATCAGATTTCAATAAATTTGGTAAAAACATTGCCTGGTTTGTTAGTATGGTAGAAGTGGTTGTTTACAAGGAGTAAAGATTGATAATTTAAATCGCAATTTGATCCTTTTTCGCCCCATTCTACAAAGTATTTTGAA
Source organism: Styela plicata (assembly GCA_963675895.2). Taxonomy (NCBI): domain Eukaryota; kingdom Metazoa; phylum Chordata; class Ascidiacea; order Stolidobranchia; family Styelidae; genus Styela; species Styela plicata. The sequence goes on from OZ023147.1 coordinate 12,681,608, forward strand.
ACACGTTTTCTTCAGCTTTTTGTTTTTAAACCTAGGTAAAATTAACATTGGCTCATATTTTCGAATATATGACGACAAAATTAATGACGAACCTGTATAACTACAAGTAATTGCGACTTGTGTGTAGGGCTATTTGATTCGGTGATTCGAATCGATTCGAACCCCACGTGATTCGAATCAATTGTAAAGCGCTCATAAGAACAAAAACTTGGTAAATGAGGTAGAATTGTTACTTTCGGCGACAAATGCAATCGATTTTGGTCATATTTGACCAAAATCGAATGTATTTTCTCGTTCAAAATTGAAAATTCTCGCTCTTGGACATGGAGTGGAGTTGACTAAAAATTACTTTTAAGTCTGTTTATATTTGCTATTGGCAATTATAAATTTCTTAATTATCATATTGAAGAAAATAATTGTGATGATGAATATGATACATCTGTTATTTTTAGGGAATTAGTGATTCGATTCTGAATGATCCGGTTCCGTCCGGCCCTACGTTGTTTTTTTTTTTTATTGATATTACTCAGTTTTTTAGTGAAAAATCTCTGATTAACAAAAAATAGAAATTTGCTTGTCTAACTTTGGATGCACCACAAATATATGATCGAAATGTATATTTCAATTAAATTTTTAAAAAAATCATTTATATAGATGATTGTGGTATTGTGCTACCGATGTTCTTCCCTGACTTTTATGGTAAAATAAAAACAAATATTTCGATAAAAATAAAAGTTATACACATCAACGAGAATCAACGACAATCGTTTTAATGATCGTTAACAAATCATCATTATCCCATTTGAATGTTTCGCTTCAATGTTCTGGTACCCTGGGGATATTTTTTGACAAACAAATACCATTCCTGGTTCACCACACAATCATATAGACATCACATGAGGTGTTATTTCCGATATTATTGTTCTTTAATAAAGGCATATTTCATATTATGATAACATATATATATATCATATTAGAAAATATACGGTATTTTGTCAATTTAGCGTATTATACAGTACAATTCAACTTTTGCAGTTGAAAAATATTGAAAAAAAAATATTAAAAAAAAATTGGTAAAATATTGCACAAGATAACAAATGGGGCGGTGCGGTCGCCGTTCGTCGACAGTAATTTAACCTACATGCAATTTTGTATGAAAACTAAAAAATCAACATTTATTGTCAATTATCAAAGAAACACGCCTCAGGTTATTTCAAAATTTGGTAATAAACAATTACTGCGAATGAAATCTGATTCGCTGCACTTTAGTCGCAGTGTACTAGGAAGGTGCAAATGAAAGGTTCAAGTATAAGGAATAATAGATAGAGTGTAGGTACGGGCTTTAGAATAGTTCTAACGTTTTTCATGCGTGTCGTAAGAGGCGACTAAAAGGAGACAAAGAAGTGGTAGAAGGTTTTACCGTCGCCCACGGCGGTTCAATTTCATTTGAGATGTTTTCCATTCAAATTACAGCATAGAGGAGATACCACTCACCACTCACTGCACTTTGCCATGACAGTTTAGTTCCGTTGGGGATGTTTTCCGTTCGGAGTACAGTATACAGCAGATACCATTCACTGCACTTTACCATGGCGGTTGAGATCCGTTTTGGATTTTTTCCGTTTAGAGTGCAGTAGATGGTACTACTTCTTTTAGTAGCTCTTTGCTATTATGAGGCCGTTAGTTGGTTGCTTTTGGGCACCCCTTCCGGCCTCGATCAGAGTGAATTTCAATAAAAAATATGTTTCTAATCAACATATATTTTTTGTTGCCATCGGTAGTCGAAAACACAGTTCAGTTTAAGACTTGGGGGACTTAAAGGCAACATTTACTCAAAATTCAAAAAACGAATGATAATTCTCGATAAAACAATTTTTTTGACAAAACATTTTCATTTATGGAAAATTGACGCAATGTCCCGAACATGTTTAACCAAGCATAATACGACGGGAAGATTTTAACTGTGGTTTTGTTTATCTTATTGTGTTTTTACTTATTCTACGTTTTTGACAAACTTTTGAATAAATCATGAGTATGCAAGAGATGCCGTAAGCAAGTTTATTTATAATCTGCCAAACATGGTACGTTAGTAACTCATATTTGACGTGGACAATTTATTTATGGATTATACATTGGCGTTTTTATCGCATCGCATGCTTTCTAGATGGGGTTATTTTTCTCATCTATATTACACGCGCTGTGTGGGATAGAATATATTTAGAATTGAAATTTTATTTAAACAGGTCTCAATAAGGTATATGTCCACCTTCTTCGTTGCTTTTTTATTTACTTTAAGCACGGTCGGAAGCCAAGCTATTTGAATGTGAAGCAGCGAATGCGTAATATTTAAAAAAAAGAGGGGGGTGAACCGATGTAATAAAGTGCAGTGCGTGGTATTTTCCCTGAAAATAGTATATCGAAAAGAAAAATGGCGCATCAAATCTTTTTCTTTCTCACGATTTTTTTTTAAAAATTGCAGCATGTATGGAATTCGAGTCTTATTCTGTTGATCTTTCTATATTCATATTACAAGAAGTGGTAGATTTCCAGCACTTTACAATAGCAGATCAGTTCAGTTCTGTTTGGCATGTTATCCGCCCAGACAGCAGTTTCTGATACTACATCTTGTAGTAGGTCTTTTCTATTTAGTGGCTGTTAGTTCCTTTCGGCACTGCTTCCGGTTTTGCTCCGAGTGAATTTCAATACAAAAGTAGTTATTTCAGTATAGATGATACTCACAGCACATTGTTTAAAAAAGAAAAACAGAATTTTTATCAGTTTAAAAAATTTAATTTTTTGAAATACGATATTTTTGGATTTAGGTATTCTTAAAAAATCGTCATACGAGTGCATAAAGTTTGTGCAACTATCTCTTGGTAAGTATGAGTCACTGGTGGATTGTGCCACAGAGGCGCGGCCATCTGGGACTCATGCTTGGCTAAATAAAATATTGACAGAGATTTAATAACAATACAAATTGTCTCAAACTAATATTCTACATAACCTTATTACGTTAAATTAACCTTTGGGTTGATACAATAAAATAATTTTAGTCGTGGAATGGGAATAACCCCGGCGAGAAAATAAAAATAATGGAAATTTATATCTTGAAAATTGAAAATTGGTAATTGTGAGAATTGGTAAACATGTGAGAAGCAGGTTTATCAATTATATGTGTCCAATATATTATTATACATAAGAAAGTCAAAGATTACTACTAACTGGGTGATTTCCAATTGTAAACGCTAAAATAATTTGTCTAAAAATTGTTTTCGCACCGTGCATATGTCTGATCAAATGTTCTATCACTGATGGGTGGTAGGGGGAGGGACTATTTATGGCTCACGCCTAAGGCTTGGCAATTCGATTCGGTGATTCGAATCGATTCGAAGTACAATTTTTTCGAATCATAAACTGAAATTTTCATTTTTGTTTTTGGTAAAATTGGACCAAAATCGATTACATTTTGTCGTTGAAATGTGAAAATTGGTGCTCTTAGACATGTAGTGCGAATTGGCGAATTGAAAATATACTAGAACTATAAAATTCTAGATTTTCACAATGTGGACACGTTGTAGTAGTTATAATGGGATATTTGGTATTTACATAGAATTGGTTATTCGATCAGATTCGAAAAAAATATTCGAATCAGATTCCAATTGCGAATGATTCGGTTTTGCCCACCCCTACTCACGCCTAATAAAATAAGTTTTCAACTTGATTTGATCAGCATTAAATCAAAGACAGGGGGCATAACATTCCACATTTTCGTAATTGAATGACACGATTTCAACCGAAATGGTTCATTTTGTTTGCACCCCATAATTTAATCCTTTTTAAGACGTTTCTAATCTCATTGTACAACTTTATAATCCCATTGTCACGTTCAAATCTGTATGTTCTCCCTTTGTCCCCATATGACGTCATATGTGGAATAATACCATCGACTGTATTAAGTAAATTTTACTTTGTATATGTATTTCCAAACAGTAGTCAGTTTTGGGTAGGATATTATACTAATTTTTCAACGGTAATAAATGGAATGTATTATGTCAGAAGAATTTTCGAAAGCAAATATGGAGAAAAAATTCACCATCAACACGCTGGTAAGTGGAAACTATATATTGCTTATTGTTTTAAAACAATTCGGGAATGCATGTTTTGGGGAAGTTTCAAAAAATCTTAACACTCAAGTGCGGAAATTTTGCAGTAGCAAATGAAGCAAATTCGCTGCCACCGATATTGCAAAGAGGGATATCAAATGTAAAACCAGCAAATGCAAAATAAATTTCATTCAAATTTGTTTTCCTACATATAGTAGGCTGTGGTAATATCTGAGTTGTGCCACGGGAATATCATCTCTTGCCTACTACTTACTCTTTCAAAATAAGGAGAAGTGTGAGGTTGCAATTTTAACAATCGAAACAACAGTTGCTGATATTGCGTCCGCCCATGTTCTATTACGACAAAAAAAATCTATCTCGATTGGCATTGACAAGTTATTTTGATATAAATTCTTAGATATTTTTCTTTGCAAGAAGAAATTCGATTCCATTTAACTAAATGATGTGATAAAAAACATGTTTTTTGTCAGTTTCGATATTCCCATATATATAGTCATGTCCATATAAACGCAAACACAGTGCAATGTACAACCAACCATGACTCAGATATCATCGAGTCGATTAGTATTGTTCATCCCTGATGCTGAGAAAACACAATCGAAAAATTTTTGTCAAAGCTTTTTTAGTAGTAATCACGTACCACCGTTAAGGCTGGAATTTCAATCTGGTTCGAATAATTTTTCGAATCGGATCGAATCACCAATTATTTGTGAATAACAAATATCCCATTTTACTAATATAACTTGTCCCCATTGTGAAAATAAAGAAATTTATAGCTTGTAGTGTATTTTCAACTCAGACTAAGAGCAACAATTTTCATATTTAACGACGAAATATAATCGATTTTGTCAAATTTGAGCAAAATCGATTGCATTTCGTCGTTAAAAATGAAAAATCCTAGTTCACTTAACAAGTTTTTGTTCCTATGAACTATTCACGATTGATTCGATTTAATCGTGGTTCGATTCACCGAATCGAATTGCCCAGCCCTAGCCACCATGTAAAAGGTCCATACGTGGCTCTTGCTCGACAAAATAAAATTTTTGATTGGGAAGTATTATTTGATTATAGCTGAGACGAACACATGAATACACAATTAAACAATATCCAACATAATATTCATACTTGGCATTTGCTGGTTTATGCATCTGACATGTTTACTAACACATCAGGTCGAACAAAAGGGTAAAAAATAATCACTGTGAAAAAATGCATCAACATCGCCAGTATGTAATTGGTATTCAGATAAAAAATTGAATTTCGTCTGGCAAATTTTGTCATGGTGATAGAAAGCGAACGGCGCGGTCCATCAACGGCCCGGTGGATATATCAAATTAATATAATTTTTCATTACATTTGACGGTAATTTTCACTTGGTCGTATACTGAAACAAAACTATAAAATAGAATTTTTCCATTATTTATGCGTACGCCCTTACTTAGAATGAAACTTATCGACAAAGCGGTTGTTAATAATGTAACAACATACAATTACTGCTTATGAACAGTAAATTTACTTACTTTTTCATGATGTACTTACGTAGACTTCATTCCTCCAATCAAACTGTGCGTGTTTGGCAGCCAATTGCATAAACTCGGTTGAAATGTTACGTTCAAAGTGACATTGCGTTAAACTGTAGATAAATGTTTGGCTTCTGATGATAAGTCATGATGATGCGTCACTATACCACGTTGTCACCAAAAGTTCAAGACATGGACGTGACTGAGCGCCACGGTTAGTTCGATTGCCAAAATGCTCAAAAACGAATGTTATTTTATTCCAACATGACTTTATATGCTGGTTTGCACCAAATCTATAAACTTGTGAATGATTATCAATCAACAAGTTGATATCACAAAATATTGCCCCTTCATGCGCGGATAACTCCACTTTCTGCTAAAACATAAAAATGCCATACGTCTTACACTGTCATTACACAGTTTTAAATAATTGATGTTGGTAAATCTTTAGCGCTGTGAGATCGACCAAACTCGACCAAATTTTCATATTTCAGTCCTTCAAACGTATCATCGCCTAAATATTTTGCACCATTTGCCCGATTTTCATATCACAATGACTCAATAACTTCGACGGCATAACTCCCCTTCCCTTCCCCTTCCCACGCACACCTATACCAAAAATTTCTGCCCTCGATACTGTGTTTCCTAACAAAAAACAACATATCTGGTCTAAATTGATGATTGCCGTTGAAAGAATGATAGGGCTTTCATCTAAAAAGTCATAAATGCTACGTTCAAGGATCAAATCCAGTGTATCACATGAATAGGTATTCGTTTTTTTTTGTAATTCCCTCGGAAGCATAACCCAAAAGAAACCTTCCAACGGGCACTTAATAGCAAAGAGCCCCTACGAGATATAGTACCAGAGGTACGGTAAACGGAAAACATTCCAAACGGAACTGAATCGCCATGGTAAAGTGCGGTGAATGGTATCTTTCCTGGGTGATGGTGAAACCATCTACCTCTTCTTAAATATATGTCAATAAAACATCTAGGCTAATGTTAATTCATTACAAAAGACTTGATATGTTCGTTGAATATATACATTTAAGAGGAATCCAGTCTTTACGTACATTCATGTATCCAACTTCCGTTTTTCTCTACAATTCACGTCAACAAGGAAAAACAAAAGTTTACCTACCTACATGCAAATCTATATAAATTTTTTTTGTTCATATTTTGTCCGTCTATATGTGACCTTTAACGTTATTTTACCTAAAAAGAGAACCGCTCGCCAAGCTTGAAGTATACATTACGTTTACGTATTGAACAATCAAGCCAGATATTTTATTTTGTCAAGTATGGCCCACAGATGCACCGCACCTCGTCGGTGCGATATATCAGTGGCTGATACTATTTTTTACTTGAAAGGTTTGGCATTAACACGCACCAAGCTTGAATAGGCATAATTAGTTGATGAAGTTTTAAAAATGTGTTTCCAAATGTATTAGGTCATTAAAACTAACAGGAACCTATGACGTAGGTTCGGTGATCGTGTTGCGATAACTTACTCTCCATGCGTGTCTTTGTTTCTTCTTATATCTCACTCCATCACGACTATAGTCACGTGACTTCCTAAATGTCTCCGCCTCTGCATTGCATTATTTCCCTATCGACAAAAATCATGGATAATAATAATATTTTGAATAATTGCTCTTAGAGTAATGATAGTAAGCGTCAGGTTATATGTTTCAGTACAGTACTTACTATCACCTCTTCGTTGAAAACCACAAATGGATGAAAAATGGCTGCCCAAGATCTCTGATTCCTTCCGTTTAAATTATGTAGGTGTATAGATTGAGCACTTTTGAGATTTCAAGTAGTCTTCGTTTTTTGAGGGTTAAGGTTGGCACAGTATTTGTAAATATAATATTTTTGACGAACAATCAGTTTTATCTGTTAAAGTAGTGAAGATAAATAAAAAAGAAAATTTGGTTTGTTGTAACAAATATGTAGCAAATTTATTTCAAGCAACAGTTAAAATCACTTGGAATCTAATTGGAACAACAGTAACTTTTTGGTAATAGTTGGTAAATGGGCACTGATACATAGCAAAACTTATAACTTGAAAGGAATGTATTTTACTGTGTATTTACCAGTAAGTATAACTTATCGGCTTTTCGACTGTGGGCTTGATATACCAGGTCAAATATCAGTAGTCAAAATCAGTGTCATCAGTATTAATGCTTCTAATTTATTAAAAAGTGAAATAAACATATTTTTAAATACTCGTATAAATATATGAAATGAAAAATTAAATTTTGAATTTTGCCTAGTTTTTAACAACGCTGATGTAATAAAAGTACAGTGTATTTACTGGTCATTTGCAGTAATTGCATATTTACAAAGTTAAAAAAAACGCCATGTTGATGAGATTTATTCCAATTATGGGCTGTTGATGGAACGCACCTTCGCGCTGCGTCCCATCAACACCCCATATTTGGCCAAAAAAGTCGATTTTGATTTTTTTTAATACCGTTAAGTAAAATTACTGTAAAAAATCAGTGATTTTGTTGCATTTTTACAGTGTAGTAAAATATCGAACCACATTTTGCAGATGGGTTTAAGTTGGACAAAAGTCATTAATGATATCACGCCTTCTAAAACGCCTTATTTTAAGTTTTGATGGGTCGCGGCGATGAGACGCGGTCCATCTGTGGGACATGCTCAACGAGTGACAGCATGGCAATCTTTGAACGAGCAAGGCTATGCAAAATTTAGGCTCGACAAACGTACACAGCGATTATGACTATATCAGTAGACTTACCTACTACATTTTATAAATTCTGATTTGACGAATAATCTGACTCAATGAATGGTGACAATAGTCAATCCTATTGTACACGGAAGTATGATAGCGTTATACAGCAATAATATGAATATTTAAATTTTATAAATATATGCATGTGCGATGGGATAATTGTCTACAGTAATTGTCCACTTTACATATAGAGTGGAAGTCTATTTATAGTAGGAAGGTAGCGATCTTAGATTGCAATGGACATTTGTATTTGAATTCGAATATATACACGACAGTAATTTGGGAAATATGTTGAGAAAGTGTTAGAAACACAAAATCGAAAAATCTCAGTTGCTTGCTGTATCTTTATAAGACAGATGGATTCACATTTTCGCAGCAAGTTTATTTTGAGCATTTTGTGCAAAAAAACAAGTTGTTAGGTAGGCAAAACTGCTTCATGTCTTGTAGATTTTTGTTAAATGTTGATTTGAGAACAATTTTGAATATTTTTCGGGTTTCTAAACATTTGCCCACAGTGGACATTAGTGATGGTAACCTAGTTATTTCTTACACTAAGTAAAGTAAAACGAAATCACCACTAGGTGAAATATCAAACAGAAAACTCGGCAAACTAGGTACCTTTATCTAGAATTACCAACATTAATAGATATTGGTGCGATCACAGTTCAAAATAAATTCAATTGTTCTGCAACAAAGCGACTGTAAATTTATCGGTAATTTGCAATGATTGCACTGCACATAATTTGATTTTATATATTAGAGATAGGTAAAGATTCGACTACATATTTAATTTTAATTTATGTTACTGTGTAACTTCGTTGTTGAATAAATAACATAATGTATCAACTGTATGCAAAATATATTTGGCTACTCAACCCAGGGTGTAATAACTAGGGTAGGCTATGCCGAACAGGAAAAGATGAAATCTTTCCAGTAATTGTAACCCTGTCCGTCTATAAGTGGCCGCTGTTACAGGGCCTTGGACAGGGTGATCCACTCCAAGAAGTGGCTATAAAAAAATAAATACTTGTTATTGAGAATCGTGCTATCGAGGCGAACTTCACGTGCACGATAAAATATTCTTTGTGATGAAGTGGAAAATTGACTATTTTAATGTTTAATTCGCGAATCATACTTCATTGATTTGGAAAAGTTTTAGAAACACGCAACAATGTAACCAGGAAATGACAGTGTTTATCTAAACAGAAAACAATGCGAATAAAACTCCATAACTTGTCCATATATAATCATGCTTAATCCAATCAAATTTCTCGTGAGCTATCTCACTGATGAGAACGCCCATGTTTGAGTAACAAGCATTTAATTCGTAGATAAATTCCACTTTTTATTGCTATACAAATAAATTCCCTTCCGCAAATAATGTAATGTTACATTGACACAGTGGGCATTCTAACTCACTACAAGGAGTCTTAATTTTAGAACATTGATACGAAGGAAATTGTTCAGAAAATTCGAGTTTTCATCAGCAATATTAAGTATAGATAAAACCATGTAAAATAATTTTTTCGATTTTACTTTTTTCATTGAATTTTAGAGTAGGGAGGTCAACAGCAGCGCCCAATAGAAACTAATCAACAAAACCCCTTAGAAGTAACAGCAACTGCAATCCAAGCGGAAATATTCCAAACAGTACTGAACCACCATAATAAAGTGAAGTTTCAAGTGGTATTTTTCATCTACCACTTCTTTGTTTCCTCTTAGTCACATCTTACGACATGTAGGATATGCGTTGAAAGTCGGAATGTACAGGGCAGGCCAAATTAGAGCCACGATGGCGCAGCAAATTAGCCTTGGATAAATAATGTTTTGCAATGCACCAGCAAAATACTTTTTCTGGATTATCGGTTATGGAATTGACTTTCTGTACCCCCTGTCTGACAAAAAGTTGCATTATATATATAAAAAATACGAAAAATGGGGAAATATGATAAAGTAAAGGACAAATTATATTCCTAATAGCTATGTGTATGGGCACATAACTGTTTATTGATATGATTATAAAGTAATTTCATAAAGAAAATCTGAGCGGTTTGCACCAGGAAGTCAGTAAAATGTTAACAAAATATCTGATGTTTAGTCCACACAGGTTATGGAAGTGAGTAATTTGTTTTGTTAGTAAAATTCATTCAGTAGGTGTAATGAATATGAAAATGTATTGATCAATATTTTTGTTAAATGGGAGCAACAGATATGGACCAAAACAGCTCAGCTGTGGGATTTATCAGCAAATTACTTTTGTTATATATTTCTTACCAAAATATTAGATATGTTTAACTCAGTTGAAATTACTTTTGTCAGGCATGATCTATCAGTGGTTTATGCTTGGTTAAACAAGTATTTACAGAATTTTACTATCTGAGATATTCGTTATGATAATGATATTTTGTGTATGATATATACATTATTCAATGAGGTTTTGTTGCTGATCGGGTATGAATCGTGCTTGAACTGCGCTATTTTTTGTTTTCACTCGTTTATTTTCATATGTATATTGCCACAATGATAAATTTGAATATTTTGGTTTCATATTTACCTAAGTTGAGCATAAAAATCTTGTCAATGATATGAAAAAGTTCTAGCTACGAAATCTCTTTAGAACTCTTGAATATTATTTAAAGGCAAATATTTCTTAACAGTGTCAAGGAATGCTAATACATGAAGCTTTAGATTTTGTACAACAAAGCGAAATAATAATGATTGTTAACTTGTTAACTTAAGTGTCATAAACGAAATAAAAATATTTCGGTCATAAACTGACTACTGACTCCAGTTGGACTATTTTTTTAAAACTTTACAAAAATTTTCGTGTCCACATTCATTTCTTTTATTGCAATTATGTTGTGTTGATGGATATGTTTAAGTAATTTTTTTATCAAACTATGGTAAATCGTTTCTATAATATTTAAAAAAATCTGACTGAGCGAACTGGAATGATAAAACATCACCATTTATTTAAACCAACCTGGAGTGGATCACCCTGACCAAGGCCTTGCACCAGTGGCCACTTATAGACTCACGTGGGTTAGAATTGCTGGAAAGGTAGGATCTTTCCTGTTCGGCTTCTACTTAGGATATTACATCCTGGGTTGAGTGGTGGGCATAGATTACCGAGCCGGGGCTTAAACCCGGGATGCCAACATGTTTAACCACTACGCCATCGCCCCCACCTTAGTTTGAATGAAGGGTTTAGGGGGTTTCAAAACTGGCTAACCAAATGTCCAGTATGCCCTTATTGCGTTTACCTAATCAATGCACCAGGACATAGCACCGTAACTTGCATCATTAGGTTATCTAAGAAATCGTTTTACGACAGATGTGTAAGGGTGATCAATAGATTTTCTAACAAGTTGTCCTTTAGAATAAAAAAGTTGCAAAACATGTTCAACCAAGCATGAATCACTGATGGATCGTGCCTACCAGGCACGATCCATCTACGACTCGTGTTTAGCAATTAATCAAGACAATCTTGATAAATCTTAAAGGAACTACTTCGCTGGATACCTTTTTCAAATAATAATTGTTTTAAAGGTTGATTATCTGGGACGTATGTATTGTGTATTAGAGTTGATTTGACAAATTGACGTCATTGAATTGAACATCGTTAATATAATTGTTTGCGTATAGTCAGCTTTTGGACGCGATGGTTTATGGGTTATCATGTTGGCATCACAGATTAAAGATGTCAACCCAGGGTGTAATAACGTGAGTATGCTAAGCCGAACCGTAAAGATCATATTTGTCCAAACACTCTGACCCTGTTTGTGTATAAGTGACCGCTGATACAAGGCCTTGGGCAAGGTTATCCAATCATAGAAGTGGTTATAAACTAGTTATCCGGATTTTAAAATTTATTTCGAAAGACAAATAATAAAGAATGCGAACCTTTATTTGATTGTCTTTAAACTTGATTCCATTTATGTTCTACAATGTTAGCGTTTTAATGTCGATACCAGTTTAGGGAGTCAAGTCAGAATTTGTACTTTTAATTGAGAAGAATTAGTTTCTTGGGAAAAAAAAGAATTATTTTTTAAAAAAAAAGGATTTGCAATTCGCTTAATTTTTTATTTCGAATCGAACCGATTTTCAAACCGAAGACAACGAGGAAATGCCCATTTTATCATGTATTAAATTCAAACTCCATTTATCAAATAGAAATGAAATTGAACGAATCCAACGGATTTAGCCTAAAAGTAGCATCAATATAGTAAACAAAGATGTTTTTTTTCAAAATGTACACGTTTTGATCTTAAATCTATTTATGGTACACATACTGACGACATCATTGCGCGTAAGCGATTGGATATTAACTTCTCAACACAATTAATAATATGAGGAATTTCAACGTAGGGAATAGGATTAGACAGAAATAATTTAATATTCATTGAATAATTTTGTCTATTATGGGTCAATGACTGATCGTACAATGTGGCCTAATTGACAATGGTAGTGAGTCGGGGTTTAGTGAATCTTTGTCATGTTGGAGGTTGGTCATGGCTTGCCCATTGTTTTAGTGCTGGACAATTCAATTCGGAGATTCGAAGAACAAATTATTCGAATCAGCCGCGAATCGGTCATAGGAGTAAAAAGGTATAAAGTTGAGTCGATAGGTCACATTTTAAAGAACAAAAAAAAAACGTTGACAACCCCATTTGTGCCTTCAAAAATCAACCGCAAATTCACTAATAATGCCTATTAGGGACAATGTTCACATTGTCACAAAAGCACAAATGCTGTTTACAAATAATTAGTGCTTTGATCCAATTCGAGAAAAATATCCGAATCAAATAATTCCAAATGAATCAATTTTTCCCAGCTCTAAATTTGTATTAATTATTTGAAGGGTTACTAAAGAATTGTAATTTATTAGTGTACATTCCTATGGTGTTTTTCTCTCACGCCGAGACATGCGATCCTGAAGCAAAACTTTATTTTTGTTATGGTCTGATTTAATGTAGGAATTCAAACGATATTTTGGGGTATATTTAGTTTATACTTAAAGGTGTGACTGCACTCTACTAGCTGTCCACCGTTTATGCAATGTATTTGTTTTAAGGTGTAATTGCTTTGTTTTATTTTCTATGTGGGTCTTGACATATCAGTAGTCAGTGTAGTCCAAGTGAAAGATATATTTCCATCCATGAGATGATTTTGGCCTTGCTTGAAATATATTTTAATTTAAAATATATGTATGTGATTTATTAGAAAAAAAAATGACAAAAACATTCGTCATCATGACAGCCTTGCTTGAAGTGACTTCAATTATAGAGAAATGTATGTAATGTAGAATGTATTTCAGTCTGGAAAATATGTGTTTGTAATACACTAAAAAAGACAAAAATATTGGCAAGCTTGAAATTAGCTCTGACTAATGAACCTTAACGTTTATAAATATCAATTTTATAGCACATTGATAATCATAACACATTAATGTTTTTGAATCTGGGTTATGAAAAGATTGCACTCGGTCATTGGTCATATTTTTTTGCGAAAACCTTTATATGCGTCATTTGCGTATGTCTCCTACGCATAATACGTAAATAAATTCTTATTGAATTAATCCTTATGCCGCACAGACGTCATTACGTAATGTCATAAAAAATTCAAAATATGTATATTAGATTATTTATCATTTCATAGAAAGTGAATGTCAGAGGTATCGACATGATATCATTCCCAGGATTAATTACTATATATATCCAGATATGTGAATAACATTTACATGGAAATAATCAATTGGCAATAAATGACATAATCTAAAACATACAATCATGCTTTATTACACACATACAGTGGCGTATTTATAACCTTGAAAAAATGGGGCAAACAAAAATTAAAAATGGTAATGAAGTTATGACATGATAATGTGCTCTGGAGTGGGTAGGCCTACAAAGTTGGTAAGAGCTAGCATTTTGTTTAATACCATATTAAAACAGCCGATTGTGAATACGGGTATTTGAAACTGTTGAAACTGAAAAAATATTTGGCTCGGGTCAGTGGCTCGGTCGGTTAAGCGAGTTCGTACTGTCGGGACGGCTGAAGTTTCGATGCTTGACCGCTTCACCACCGAGAGTGCCCTTCTGCAAGGTACTTCGCGGGTAGCTGTAACATAGAACAGATATACAGCCACTACAAATGTCCGTGCCTGACGGTTGTTGGGTATAAGCCCCCCGGTAGGTTCACGGACAGGTCATGGCAAATAATGAATAAAGAATATTTGAAACTGAAATTAAGAATTCGGGCCATGAAATTAGCGAGATATTTTAAAACATTTATTACGCGCCAAAGGCGCTCTAACATTTTCTGGAGGTTCTGTTGCCTCCTCATAACGCTAGTGTACATAATATGTACATAAATCAATTGATAAAGGCAATACTCATTTAGTCAAATATGTTCTCAGCAATGCTACCCTTTTAATCATATAAATTGACAAATAAACCCAGACTTTTTAGAATCAAGATACGTGTATTGATAGACAAATGCAAAATGATGATTATTTTTAAAAATATATGTATAAATGGCCTCGTGTCAAAGCAGTGACTTATTTAGAACCTTGAAAAGATGGAGCGAGGGCAAATACTGGTGATTGGTGAAATTTTTAGTGATCAAATTATGTGAGTATGATGGATCGACAGTATTAAAAACTAGCTTTTGTGCGCATTACGGCGAAAAAGTCCAAAACTAGCGCCGAAAGCCCAAAATATTTTTTAGAACTTATATTTCAGGACTAAAACTGACTAAATATTGCAAAATAACTCCTGCGTTCCCAAAGACACGCAAAAATTGATTAGAAGAACTTAAAAATAATTTCTGCTATTTTTAAGGGTCAGAGTTGACCGCAATTCCACCCTCTCCTATACTAGTGTTTGTGTGTAATTACATTAACTTTGACATCGGTAATTTGCCAGAATTAGCGATATTTTCATGAACAAAGCGAATTGGTTCATTTTGGTTGAATTGTCTATTGAGAAGCTTATAGTATAAATTTTAGCACCAAATATATGCGTAATAGTATTATTAGATACTGTATAATAGAAGAAACCTAATAGAAACTCAGAATTTGTAATATAAGGGCTACAGAATATCAGAAAATCATTCATATCAGAACACAAAACTATTTATAGCCGAACGATAGGTCTGGTTGGTTGAACGACGAAGCGAGCACGCACTAACAATTAAGAATATAATTATAACATCAGCAATCGAAACCAGGGGTATTCCATCCCAATCAGATCCCGATCCTTTTTTGCTAAGCATAAGTCACAGATGGACCGTGCCTAAGCGCCACGATCCATCAAGGACCTATACTTAACAAAACATATTGATCAAAACATTTTTGACTGGGATACGTGTTTAAAATTGCAAACCTAAGGAACAAAGAAACATCAGTTCAGTATCAAAAAATTGCAGGGTCATGTTCAAAAAGAATTCATCTACTCTGCCACGCTTGAACCAGATCTACTGTGCCACGAAGGCGAGGCCCGTCGATGATAGACTCTGGTCGAATATCTCTCTATATCTCTCATTTTATGCGTTTTAATATTATTTCATATTTTTTGCTATCCACTGTGCGGGAACATTTCTTAAAACTATGGGATGAACTAAACCGAATCATTCGGAATTCATATCCCATTAGTATATTTGAACACATAAACTGCAAATTATCATTTTCACCCCTGTAGTTTGCTCTCTTATCAATATCAGTAACTATGTAGCTATATGAATTGATTAATAATGATACAAACGAATCGTAAGAACCAATATACTTTCAATTCACATTTTATCCCACACATCTCGAAGACGCAAATAAAACTGACTAAAATTCATGATAATTTCTTGTCATATCTTGTCGCTAAATGTGATAATACCGCTTCATTTTACAAGCATTTTGTTCCTACGGTTGAAGACTGTTTGGAATGTACCAAGAATCGATTCTAATCACCCTATTGAATTGCTCAATCCTATTTGTAATCAACAACCGCTGAATATGTGCGTACTCAGAGACGACACTCGAAGTACATGGTTCTCGTACCGAATTTTTTTCGTGATTGACGCGAGTTTTTTCGTAAAGCACAAATAATCAGGTTAAAAGTACAAACCTAGTGGGACAAACCAGTATTAACCCTCCTATCAGAAATGTATTTTTTTAAGCATGGGTCACAGATGGTGACCCATGCTTAACGAAAAATGTCCAAACAAATTATTTCTCCCTGGGCTTCAATAGCTTAAGTAAACACATCCTAAGCAAGATGTTTGGACCCGACACCCAATCTATGACATTTTTGAACTGAGCGTGCGGAAGGCATGATTTCCTGCGTTGATTGTATACGTACGTGATTCATATTTTGTGAGAGTTGATTAAAGTACATTACACCATGCATTAGGTTACATAACAAACGGAATGAAAATACTAAGCAAAGTAGAACTGTGAGAAAAGCTTTACATGAACATTTTGATGACAATTAAACAACCAAAATATATTTCTTACAAACACGCAATATGAAAACCTTTGCTAATTAAATTAAACACGATGATAGTTTTTCCGATGAGTCCCCGTCGTTTCATTCGCAAAAATAGAGTACGTCCTCTAGAGTACGGTTCGGGTTAAACGTTGGCATGGCAGATTGAAAATATCGGGTTCGAGTGATTCCGGCTCGATAATTATGCCTACCAATCAACCCAGGGAGTGATAACTTGGCTAGGCTAAGCCGAAATGGTAAGAGCATATCTTTCCAACAACTCTAACAACCCGTCCGTCTATAAGTGGCCGCTAGTATATGAAATGTTAATTATTTTGCCTGCGGTTCCTATTATGATGTCATGATTCGGTTCTCAAAACTTTGTCGCCCTTTTTCAAGATAATATATACGCATTTATCATATTTAATTTACGCATAATCGTGAATATATTAAAAATTTTATATATATATATATATATATATGCCAGACTCAAATACATTATTAGGTCAAATTTTTATAAAACATGCGGTGTTCCCGGATTTATAGTATTTTATATGGTCTTGGTATGCAAATATAAACATTTGGATTGGGTAAATGTAAACTTGGTGAATTCTGCAATTAAAATGCATGGAGATAGCAAACATACTTTTACACATTGAATTATTTTTCGCGATTATCTTGATAAAAAATCATGTTATATTGGAGTATAATTATCGATCAAACAAAAGTTTAGTTTCACTGAATATATTAAGCTCAACATCGGTGTATTTTTATGTCATTATCGCCGCAATTTGAAATGTGGTT
Source organism: Styela plicata (assembly GCA_963675895.2). NCBI lineage: Eukaryota > Metazoa > Chordata > Ascidiacea > Stolidobranchia > Styelidae > Styela > Styela plicata. The sequence continues at coordinate 12,699,294 of OZ023147.1, forward strand.
GGTCAAGCATGAGCTGCTAATGGCCCGCGTCTAAACGGCACGATCCACCAGTGACTCATACTTACCAAAACATGTTTTAGAAAAAACTTTCTGACTGGGATACGATAAATTCATATCTTGTAACTTTGATATAATTTAGTCTGCTACTTGAATAACCACACAACTGGTATTTACCACTTAATCCCATTCAAAATTGTGCCAACTAACAAAACTGGTCATTTCTCAAAATAATTGCTTCTATATTGCGACAGCAAGACTCGATAGTATTGTGCTTAATCACAAAGTTCTAGTCATTAACTTAAAATGTTTTATCTATACGCTAGACAGACCATTCAATGTAATTTTTAGCCGAAGGCCTAAACGATGCGGCGGCAAATATTTCGAAAATGATTGCTAAGTCCGGAAAATATGTGTTGTCGAAATACTTCAGGACTACGGTCAAAGTTGATATATTTGGGCGTTTGAAAGTGAGAATATGGATCCTTGTTAGGTATATAGTTAGTAAAAATTAGTTGAATTAAAGCATAGAATACATTATATCTAGATTTTTTTAATTACATTGTACTTTTCTTGAACTTTCAAATAATAATGGCGTATCAAGTAGTAAATCAGATAGCAAAGGTGAAAAATGTCGGTATGTAATCTAGTTGACAGAACAGAGTGACTGATGTTCAAGTCTCGGTGAGTTAAGTTTATAAACTCATGTCCACCTGGTTGAGTGTGTGTAATAAATCTGTTTGAGCTCGGACGAACCTGATAAGTCACCTTCGGACTACGTCAGTCTTACCTGTAGAATGATTTTAAAAAACTTTGAGCGTTGAACCATCATATAACGCAGAGTAGGAATTGTAGATGGTTACCCTTTCATTGAAATTTGAGCTAAACAAGGCCAAATCAGCACCCGAAAGAAACCAACTAACGAACACTTATATAACAAAGGAGCACTACAACGCGTAGAACCAACAAAATCGGGAAAAATATCTGAAATATTCAATATTTTACTGTCACAGAATTACTATTTCAACAGAATTTCCTTATTGCGCGGCAAAATCAAGATTTATGTCAAATTTTACATTTGGTAAATATCATGACTGCACTGGATAATTCTCAGAATACTGGACATATTCACTATTTTTTAATATTTTATTCCAAACAATTGTTGGCATTAAAAAGAAACTGAAAGCCTTCGTTACAAACGTTGGATGTTAAGAAGCGTATTGATTAATAAAACTGACGTAATTATACAGGAAGGTGGTGTCACGAGGCAGGTTTCTTAAGATCTTCTGTTATTTACTGTTGTTAGTCACAGTTAGAATGATGTATAATACCTGCTTACAGGTAATGTATTCATCGTCGAACAAACCAGAAATATGCCTTGAAGCATCTATGTACGTGATTTTCAGTTCATATTTATTATTTGTGTAATTCGCGTTTTTGTACGAAGACAGTGAGTTTAGTTTGGGGTAATATTGTTAGAAGAAAGATGTCAAGAGTGAAATTTACATAGTTTGTTCCAGAATTTTTAGCTAGATTGCATTTAGTAAAAAGCCAATTTTCACCAACAATTTTTATATAATTTTCCTATACTATCAGCTAGATAATATTGAGTAAAAACTAAGTTTCCCACCAACAATTTTCTCCGAAATGGTCATTAATTTATGCCTCTGGTTTTGCAATTATACAGTTGTAGAGTATTTAGTTTGAATATAATTGCTCACCGATTACTATCAATTAATTAAGTGACACGCTCTGAAATTTAAACTCAGATATGACAACAATGCCCACAAGTGGGCGGCACCCTGTCGCTACTGGTAACGGTGCGATTCCACCCCACCATTTCGATTATCCAGTGAACAGTAAAACCGCGGCAATGGTCAACAGAGTACAGTATACAGATGGAAGAAGATCTACTTCTCCGGATACACAAATTGATATCTTTTCAGGCGGTGGATGGGATGACGAAGATGAAGACGAAGATGATTACTGTGATATGGCGCCTGTTCAACCACAAAGGCCACGTTCTGCTACACACAGCCCAGCGTCTTCTGCTGCAAAAGTGTCTCAAAATTTACGCGGGCAAATTAGCAGCGCTTCAAATTCGCCGATGCGTTTCGAAGTGTCTGATATAAACCCTTCAGTTATCATTGTTCCTGCAAGTCCGTATGGATCAATAGCTAGCAATGCGTCTACAAGACGTAACTCGCGGTCACCTTCCCCAATATCGTCTACGGATTCAGATTCGGCTTTAGAATCAGATGAAATTTCAGATGGAGATGACACAGAAGGGCGAATCAGCAGCATCACTTCGGAAACATATGACATAGAACCACCGCAATTGGGCGGTTTGCCCCGAACAAGTATAACATCCGAAGATGTTGTCACTTCACCACCACCGCATGCCCCAAAACGTCAGCCCAGCATGGCAGGTCAAGCTGCAAGAAAATATCTACAAATGCACCAGTCTATTAGGCAGCAAGACCCCGAATCACCAAGACAAAGAAGTGGTTTAGCAAGGTCTTCGTCTAGAGTAGGAGGGGGTGGCGTACAGTCACGTATCAGTAAAAATCGAGCACAAAATCACTCCGCTCCTTCTAGATCAAAATCAGAAGATCGATTAGATTCAAATAATGATTTTCAACGGGGACGTGTTTCATCTGAGTCTGCCCCATTGTCAGATTCTGACAAAAATGAAGCTAAACGCAAAAGCAGAACGCTCGATCGAGGTCTAAGTGGGGCAATGGCGGGCAGTCTGTCAAATATAGATGTAGATAATTATTCACAATTAGACGATGCATTACCAGATGGAGATAAGAGAAAAAGTAGAGATGGCGCCGCAGTAATGAAAATGATTACAGACCGTCGTCGTAAAAGTCAGACCTTGGACTCAAATTATTTACAATATTTGGAAGGCATTTCAAAACATGCATCTGTACCTAATCTGGATTCTCCTGGAGCGGAGTCAGAAAAGACTTCGACCACTGATAGAAAGAGAAGTGACAAAAAAGCTTCAAAATCCAAGAAAAAAATGTCAAAATCAGCGAATGATTTAGACATAGATGATGAAGAAGAATTCCGGAAATATGCCAAAACTATGGGCTCAAAAACCAGATCATCAGCAACAACTTTAAATAAATCATCTTTGCCCACTCGGAATACCGCTACAGTGGGTCCAAGTTTGGGCGAATTTGCAAGCATTCGCTCAAAAGAGAAGGCAAAATCTGATAAGCTCGCTAAGAAAAAATCTCAGGGGAGTTTATCTCACAAATTCTCAATTCGTAAATCAAAGACCCTTGGTAGATCATCTATACTTCCTAAATCACAGGATAGTTTTGCAAATTCAGCGGAAGCTTTCCATCAACAACTCATGAGACAAGAAAGCGATACGCTTCCTGGAAAAACTGAGAGTGAAGAACGTAAAAAAACTGTCAAGTCAAACAGTTTAAACAGAGAGAAGAGAAAAAGTTGGAAAAAGAAACATGGACTTTCAATTAAAACACGCTCAAAAGAAAAACTAAACATAGATTCTTCGGAAGAATCGGGAAGAACTAAATCTGCGCCCACATCACCGTATGTGCGGCCTAACATTAGTGGATCTGCCAGAAACGTACGTTCGCCACCACTTATCAAGCAATCCTTAGGGTACAAGGCAACCGATGGATCAAGCTTTCGCGTTCTAAAAGGCATCGGTTCACCAAGAGAGCGCACAACATCATTCGAATGTGACCCCTCACACAGTCCGAGAATAATGAGCCCATATTCGACAAGAAGCATGACGTTGGACAATAGAAAAACTGGCCCAGGTGGAAAGGGCCTGGTGAGAGCGGGCAGTAGTGGTCAACTAGGAGCGCATCCACAGTTACGGCATGTTAACAGTTTGAACTCTGAAAATTCAGGTTCAAATTCTGACATAAGTATAATCTTAGACGACGAATTCGATGATTATAGAGGTAAACATTATCAAAAAGCTGGTACGTTATCAAGACTTCTCGGTCGCAAACTGAAAGATAGAAAATTGGATGGAATGGATTTTGAAAGCGATGAATATCGAATGGAAAATTACAGCACGTCTAGCTTAGGGCGTAGACGACACAGACGAGGAAAATCAGCAACTCTCACGTCGCCGTCAATGACTTTACGTTCTCGTTATTCCAACAGCAGGGAAGCTCTTACAGCATATGAGCCTTTGTCTGAGGCTGATCAGTTCTTCGCATCTAAAAGATTTGTACGGGGATTCTTTGTCGAAGCTGACGAAAGTGATGATGATTATGATGATGTCACAGCCGAAAATGACGATATAGCACTCCAGTTTGAATCAGCTGGGGTAAATAAGTACGCAACCATAACAGGCGTTAGATCTGGTTCCAACATGCAATATGAAACAGCGAGTTTGAAAAAACGTAGGTCAGACACCCTGCTTGAAACAGCCAGTCGAAGCAATGAAGATGCGTCTCCTGTTCTTAGTCGTAGAAACAAAAGTTTACCAACAATGGAACAGAGGTCGAAAGCGATGAAACCAAAAAGTTTTGGATCTGCGTTTTCACGCGCTATGCAGAAAGGTTCAGTTTAAACAATGTTTTACTGAATATGTTTGAAATATATTTTTAAACACTTTTTCTTTTAATGTAGGGCTAACGCACGTGCAAAATGTTATGTGCTTTAATCCAATTTCTTAAAAAATAGCATGTTAACGAATTTCGATTTCTTTTTTCAGCAAAGCAAGCATACAATTCGTATTTTAATCTGCACTGCTGATAAAAATATCTTAGCCTAAACTCTCACATGGTGTCAGCAAAGACTAATAGTACTGTTATACTGTTTTGCCCACATTCATATCGGAACTTCACACATACGATTAATTCGTGAAAATGTGAAATTCCCATTCCAATGCCGTCTCTCTGCCTCAATACACAATCATTGACCAGTAACGAACAGCGACTCGACGGCATGTTTCATCGATGGTCCATTTTTGACTTGAAATTCATGATATTTTTTCTCGCGGTGTATGAACAACTTGTCCACGTGCTACAACCTTATCCTCAGAGTAAACAATTCAAAGTAATGGATATATCTTTTAATGTGTAGTTTAAACTTGTGGTATAAACAAAGCAAAGTGATTTATTATGTACAACTACACCTTCTAGTGGGTGTCAACTCAACAATCAGTTTTCAAGTTTTAGGTATTGCCTACTTTTTAGAAACGCGATTATCATCTGCCCACAAAACTCTAGTACACAAATACTACACGGATTTTTAGAACGTCGAAAATTTCAAGAATGTTTTTAAAAATTTAATATATCATTTATATGCGATGTTTTATGCAACGACTTGAATTTTGCAGGTCCTTCAAGTCATCTGCCATTCAGTGAAGTTTTGACTGAAAATGAAGTCGTGGGAATTTCGTCAGACAAGTTGACAAATGTGAGTTAATGAACTGATTATTGCTATAGATTTAAGTGAAATAATAGAATATCCCCAATTTTGTTCGGGTGATCAAATTTGTGTGTACTTGTGATGTGTTATCTGAGCATGGTTATAACCAGAGGAGAAAACACGAAGTAAAACATGTTTTCTCAAGCGTGAACTAGTGATAGATCGCGCCGACGTGGCGCGGTCTATCAGTAGTTTATGCTTGACAAATAAAATTTCTGATTGGGTAGTAATCCGTGAAAGAAACCAACCCCAAGGCAACTGATATGCAAAGAACTACAAAATATGATGAACCGCCAATTGCGCGCTCAGCGGAAACATTCTGTTCCATGCAGAACTTCTGTCCTGACCGTTGGTAAACCGTCGCCTTTGTCTTCTTCAAGCCTCCTTGCGACACGCAGAAAATAAGTTAGGACTAGTGGAATGTCAACATGACAGGGGCCTGTGTAATGTATAATAAGATTTTTTTTTGTATAATATCAAGCATATATATAAATTGTATATTTTAACTAGCGTGGAATGCTTTTACCATTAATTATACTACGTATTGCATTAACGCCAAATGCGACCTTTTATAACCTAAATCAAGGCTAATGCAACATTTTAATTATCAGAAATTACGTTAAAGTGGTTATTAACCCACGCCAATTCCTTACAAGCCCTTTTCAAAAATGCCATCAAATTTGCATAATTCTGAAGGTAATTCGGGCACCGGTTTCGATGTTATTATCTATTAAATATTGTTGTTAATCGGAAGACGCCCAATAACGCGTAAACGTGAATGCTCCACGTATGTGGTCCACTTAAGACCGTATATTAATATTACCTGGAAATAATCTATTACACTCATTTTATTTATTTTCTCAAGTATGAGTCAAAGATAGGCCGCGCCTTAGCGGTGCATCTCATCAGTGACACATACTTTACAAAACATGTAGCGAGTAATGAACCTTTCTTTTCTATATATATTTTATTTTATTTATTTTCCGTACTTGATCGTGCGTAATTATCAGTCTTTGATGTCAAATAAGTTCATTTCATGTGTATCGCCTCCTTGAATATGTTAAACGTGACGATTATGAAAAGTGAAGAAAAAATTTGTCTTCTAATGCCATACATTTTAGGGTCCGAGTTAGGAATTGTCAGATATGAAATGTTTGTCCACAACTCGGTGTATGTAACTATTTGACACGTGATATACTTAAGTCAAAGTACAATTTTGAAAAACATGATTTGGTTTTTCCGTGGTTAAAACTCGACCGACATTCTTACCAGATTTGCGGTAATACGATCGTGCTTCAATGACTCACTTTAGTGTTTTTTTGTTGAATATCTATAGGAAATTTTTATTTGGGAATCTTACATTGAGAAAGCTCATTTTTTCGCCAGAGTTTGTCAGGAAGCCGGATTAAAGGACATTTGAGAGGCAATGAGTAGGCGCCAAGTGTAAAATCTCCAGTATTCGCAGTTAACACAACTAAAGAAGAATGCCTGTAACATTTTTCCTAGACCTAGCCGAAATTGTTACCGAAAATACATGATTTTCGAAATATTTGGAAATCAAGATATCTCACTTCCGACCATAAAGTTTAAATTCTAGAACACAACTTAATATTTGATTCCCGAAACTCCAAAAATAGGAATCAGGACGCCTTCTTAACATTTATTTAAAATTCTATGACGTCACCTTTAAATTTGAACAACTTGTCACTTGTTGCGTGACGTGTTAATTTCCGTGACGTAAGCGATTCAGGAAACGGGGTCATTTACAAACGAGTGGGTTTGTCGAGTAATTTTAGTGGGTAACGTAACCTCCAGGGTTAACCCGTTGATATCGTTTGCTTTTATATTGTTGCCAAAATTTCTGTAAAACTTAATTTAAAATTATATTTTGCTAAGCATGGGCCACACATGAACCGCAACTCAGCGGCACGATCCATCTGTGGCTCATGCGTAACAAAACATATATCGTTAGATATTATTTCTAAAATCGAAATTCGAATCGATTCGAATATGTATCTTCAAACAATTATGTCTGTCATTAGAAAAAACCTTGAAGCGAACATTTTATAGAATATGTTGAGATTTTATATATACTTCGAACGTTTTCAACATCATATTGTTAAAAAATTAAAAGGGCATTTTTCAAAATTTCTTTAACAAATTTTCCTGATAATATCAGACTCAAAAACTTCAGCAATGCTTAAATTTTCGGATTCGAGATTCTGAATCTGACCCCCCACAGTAGCGACATGCAATTCGAATCGCTTCGAAGCACAATTCGAGCACACAGTCGTGAATCGGCCATAGGTTCAAAAATTTGCAGAATGAAGTGGAATTTTCATTTTTAACGACAAAATGCAATCGATTTTGGCCAAATTTGATCAATATCGATTGTATTACGTAGTTTAAATATGAAAATTTTGGTTCTCAGACATAGTATTCACTGAAAATACATTGCCTTCAAGCATGTGTATGTAAATATTAGTAATTCCAATCTTTAAATTTCTTGATTTCATCATGGAGACGATTTATAATAGTAAAAATGGCATATTTGTTATTAATAAGGATTTGATGATTCGATTCGATTCGACAAAACTATCCGAATATAGTTCGAATTTCAAAATATTCGGTTTTGCCCAGCCCTACGCTACACCTATACCCATAAAGTTTGTTGATAAAAGAGGGTTAATCCGGGGTTGCTCTTACTACATTTTTCACGCCATATTAAATTAGTCACACAGAGTCATAATAATATGAAATAACCAGACCATTACCCCACTTCAACTATCAAATGATATCGAAAAAAACATGGGTTCAAAACAGATTTGAGCTTTTGTAAGATTTTTAGTATGGTAAGTTGTGGTGAGAGAAAGGATTTATATTTAACAAGAAATGATCGAAGGATATTGATTAGATTTTTCTGTTTATGTCAAAATTTAAAAGGATATCATGTATCGAAAGTTTTGAGGTTGCTTCAGTTGACAAGAATGGGCCGTTAATGAATATTACATACGCCTCGTGCTCGTCGCAACGCCGAAATTTTATATCGTACATTTCTCCATATATGATCACTAGGCTATTGTAACGTAAACTTTTATCGAGAACTTTACAAATCTTTGACAAATTTTCCATGTTCTAATTCTTCTACCAAAAGGGATAGATCGCGCCCTAGATTGAAAGTCTTGAGGTAGCGCGAGTTGACAAGTAAGGGCCGTTAATAAATATTATCTACGCCTCGCGCGCGTTGCTACACTGAAATTTTATATAGTATACTTTTCCAGATTTAAATATTAAGCTATTGCTATGTTAACTTTTATTAAAAAAACTTTACAAGTTGTTGATAATTTTTCCAAGATTTACGTTGTCTAACAAAAGTTAGATATGGACAGATATGCCTCAGAAACGGGGTCCATCTGTTACTTGTGTTTGTTAAAGCAATCTTTCTGATTAAATGAGAAAATTAGAAAGTTAAAAAGCGACAATGAAATTTACGTTTGTAATTGTTAAAAGCTTTGTATTGTTAATTTTAACAATAAAATGTTTCGTTCAATCCCTACCGACTTTAAAGAGAAATATTTGAGTGACAGAAAGAGGTAAAAAATGAGAGACCATTTTATTATGAATTTTTTTCTACGTTTATAAAGTATACATTTTCGCCTATATATACTTCGTAAAGTACGAGTACCGATGGCGGTCGCGCAGACGTGGGCTGTCTGTGTTGCGTGTTTGCCAATGAGCGCAATAGTATGTGCTCGCAGCTTAAAAGAAATCGTTTTCAAATATGATGAAAAAACCTAAATTTGTTTGAAATATTTACATATCAGGAGTTATTGTCTCTTGTAATGTATTGAAATCCTTTGTCACCTCTATTATAGTTTTGGCTTACTAGGTTTCGATCGCCATAACCCCGACGATTACGTCATGTCATGGAAATCTAATGGGGCTATTATGCTATGTTTGGTATCATATCAAATGACGCCGGCCCAATTAAGCGTGAATTTTCACGCATAATATATTGAAATTCCATATTTGGCCACGTAAAATGCGCACACTTATCATGTGTAAATTATTAATGGGAAAATCTTTAATATTTGGTTTGGTTTCGGTGGACCGGTACCCAAAACTAATATGATATTTTGAAGTGTTTATAGCTTGTTTGGGAGATTTTCTCCCAAAAGAGAGATTTTCGCTCGATTTACTCTGTTTACGAAAACATGGCGTCCGGGATCACTTTAAGCTTCCACTTTATTTGAATGATTATAAATTAATGATGGCATAGGCAGGTGATAAACCGCGATTTATTATCTGCCCTAGCTTGGTCATAGTTTTGGTGAAATAAATCCTGAATGAGTCTGACAAACTCGCAATAATTCCGCTTGATGAGATTAATTATGTCGTCTTTATGGATAATTACAAGTAAAATGAAGGTGGGGCTAAGAAATAGAAAAATCCAGGCAAGACTTAAGGAATTTTTTAACTTTTATAAAAATTGAAGCATTTGGTGAAGCGTTTTATATAGCTGGTAAGAAAGAGGGGTTATGCAATACAGTGAAGTAAAGCGACAGAATTTTTTTTAAATAAGTTTTGTAATAGTTCTTGGCCTGAATTCCAAATATTTTATCTGTGATTAATTTACAAATTAAAAAAATGCGCGCTCTGTTGGATTTTTAAAGATGTTACTTTTGTATATAATGAGAATGCTGGGTATCAAAATAGAATCGTTTGTCGAAATCGATGAGCGCGAAGTACACGAATAATAGGAGAAGGAAGGGTGATTTAGGTTCGATTCTGCTTAAGCCGTCGAATAATTTCAGTCACTCTTAACAGAGAAGTATTGGAACAAATATAAAGTAAAGAGGTATATATCAAATCATTTGTCCACGCATTCTTTTGAGAAAAAAGTTGCCAAAAACTCCCAAAATTGGACAAAAATCGACAATTCGTTTATTCTGAATTACAAAAATTAAAGGTGGATTGAAAGATTGTATAAAATGCTTGTACATCTTTACAACTCATTTAAATCAATTAAATCTGGTATATTCAACGGAAAAATTTATACGCATATTTAACATGTCGAATTTTTAAAAAAATATTTATTGTCTCTGTTTTGCGCTAACACAAAATCATATAATTTATTATATGAACTCCATACTTTCAAAATTCAAATTGTTCATTAAAATTGTCCTCAATGATTATTTGATTCACTACCTAATCATTCAACAATCTTTAAAAACATAATTATGATCAAGATGAAGATCACTTAGTATTATATTCAAAGTTGTCCAAAATATTCGATTCGCTTTGGTATTCGTAAATCATAAATTATTCGATTTGATTTTTCCAGTGATTCGAAAGGATATATTAGAAACGGAAATGTACAAAAAAGAAATATATTTTGGTGTTTAAACAATTTTCTAAGAAAATCTTTTCAATTATCCATATTATTCTACTGATTCGAATATTCGATTTGATTCCGAATTCGACAGATATTCGATTGTGGCCACCTCGAATTCTAATAGAAAAATAAGATAAAATATGAGTACGAGGTTTCAACTGTCAATATAGATTTATCGGAAATCACAAAATATTATTGAAATCACAATATAACCGAAAAATAACTCTTTGTTTTTCACTTCAAAAATATTATTTTGCAAAGCATGTACCACAGATGGACCGCGCCTCGACGGCGCGTTCCATCAGTGTCCCATACTTAGCAAAACATGTTTTGGAAGGAATCTTTGACCGGGTGATATATTCCGTCGTCGTGGCGCAATCTGTGGGTTCCGTGGTTGCAATCTATGTAAATTCTATTTCTGTTAGAATAGCCGTATCTACATCAGTAAGCTTCAGTAAGACATAATTTGACCAATATTTAATACGTTTAAATTGAAATATTTAGTTAAATTTTCTCATTTATTAAATATAAACTACTAGAATAGCACCAGAATGCTGTCACACGTTGTAGCTTAAGTAACTATTATGAGAATAGTAGCGGATATCAAAGGCAATGTGTGATGCAATTTAACCGATTTTGTATAACGGTCAGTTCTTATTTAAGCTCAAATAAATTATTTTTTTTCTTAATATGAACTGCTCTATTGAGAGAACAAAATCATTATTTCTGGCCCATGCCTGGTAATTTACTATGACTATTACTTCCAAAAAAGATAACGTTATGAAAGTATGACTCAACGAAATCCAAAGCCGGAAAGCATAACATAAACCTTAGTTACGTAACCTTTTTGCTGCTAAGAAAATCGTAATTTTTTTGCAAATTGAAGATATTTATTCCTACTCAAGTGTTTGAATATTTGAATCATCTCTATAATTACTTTACTTTGAAGATCCAATCTTTTGTGAAAATTGAGTCTTAATATAATTAATTCAATATTTTTATAGGGATCTGTTCTTGGAATTCATTACCTTCATATTGTTTTCCTGATTGTGTTGGCCTTAATGGTTCTAAAACTTTTATCTTGTAGGAATGAAGATTCTTTAATCTTCCTTCATCCCTGCCTTTATGAAGCTCTCTGCACACTAGTGGTTTCAAAAGACTTTCATTTCATGGTCTTTCTCTCATGCAACGTTCGCTTAAAGCGAATTTTAATGAAAAAAAAAACTGTAATAAAACAGTCTAAATCAAAATATATCATAAGTAAATATTTTATTGTTTAGCGAATCACAAATTGATTTGAGGGTTTTACCTGTCCCATATATTCTCTCTCTTTTCTATGATCATGTCAGTGAACCGCAACGCATGATTAATTTGCTGATTTAAAACCTGGAATTTTGGCCTGAAAACTAGATTTCCTGTAGCAGGATTTTTCAAGTGGTATCGACAAAAGCACTTTAATAGTTCGGTCGTAAACACTGGAACTAGTTCTTCATTTCTGTTATCTAATTAGGCTGTAGTAACAACTAGAAGATGATAAGTTAGTGAGTGAGTGGTAGATTTTCCAGGGCAGATACCACCAACTGCATTGTGCAATAGAACTTCAGTTATGCCTTAACTGTTTTCTCTTTTGAATACTGAGTGCAGTCAAATGTGAAAAGGAGAAAGATAGAGAGTGAGTTGATGTAAAGTGTGAAACAGCACGGGAAGCTTGAACACACATGTGTTACTATATTGCTGTTTAAACTCTGGAGTTATAAAATGTGTCACTTTCATAAATTGTAAAGGCGTCATTTTACGATTTATTTGTATTTCAATTATTTAATACACAACAGAGCATGTTTGTCGTCGGTTCACAACTGAATTATTAGGTCCTTAACTGACACAGAGCAACTAAAGTGCAGACAGTTGTTGATCTATGTAGAAGAGTTTGAAGAGATAAATAGGTTTTCGATTTCAATTTTTGAGTCGTTGATGAATCCAATGTCAGTTCGATGTCGATGTGATATTTACTAATATGGCGATATGGTGACAGAAAAAATAACGTTAGATGAGTCGGATTAGTTTTCATTCTGACTTAGTACACTTGGTTCAGTAAATTCCATTTTGCCAAGCATGGGCCACAAATGGATCGCGTCTCGGCGACGTGCCACGTAGTGTAGATGCAATGGAGAGAAAGACCCAATGTCAAATCACATTCACTTGAAGTGCTTGTTATCGATAGAAATTCCCATTCCTTGTCTGTAGACGACTGATAAACAGAATTAGTACCCTTGGTTCAGGAATTCCATTTTGCCAAGCATGGGCCACAAATGGATCACGTCTCAGCGACGCGATTCATCAGTGGATCAAGCTTAACAAAAATGACAAGGCTTAGATCAGGAATATGTTTTTCAAACACCATCGTAAAGTATGACTCGCGAACGGGTCGCAGCAACAAAGCGAGAGGTGTCTATTTATGTTTCTTGCTTGGCAAATTAGGTTTCTGATTGTGGTCGAATTAGGAAAATATATTGGCCCTTGAGTGTTTAGTGAAGTATCATTCCATTTGAATGAGTTCAAGGCGCGATCGAATAACGGCTTGATAAATAAAGCACACAGACAGAAAACGATTTGGCAAATTTTAATGGATTACCTGGAAAACGAATTTGTTGAACATTTTGACAAAATAATGAAATAAATATAAAAGAATGAGCAATTAAAAATATTTTGATTTTTGTATAATATATATATATATATATATATATTTGCAACCACTCATCGACTATTTAGAAAAGACAGACTTACAAAATATTTTTTCTGATACAACTACTTACAATAGAATTCCTCTAGTTTTAACTCCAGAACTCGGCCACTGAACGTATATGTTTGTAAATTTCAAGAAGTGAAGAATTTCGCATTTTCATTTTTAACTAGTCACAATGTTGTGGTGTAAAAAGAGGACTTCTATGCTAGTTATTCAAGGTACATTTCCGGTATTACGAACGTTCTCTAAATATAATATTTCCGTGTTGTAATATCCGGGTACGGAAATCACATGCTGATACGTTCCCTAAATTAGTCATATTTGATCAGACATGGTCCATTGATGGAACGCGCTTTTAAAGCGCGGTCCATCAATGGCCCATGTCTGACTAAACACTATAATATTGCACCACGCATTTTAAATAACATTACGTCATTGTTATGGAATACTGATTAACAATGTTAAAATGTGATAAATGGTTAAGGAACTGAGTTTACAAAATGAAAAAAAATTGTACGATTGGATTTGATTTGTCAATTCTGCTCCAACTCGAGTTGTTTGTCATATGGGAGGTGTAAAAGCGTGAATTATATTATTAAGGATGTAGAATAAAATGAAATTGTAATTTTGGTTTAAAAATGGCATCGGTTTGATCTGGGTTTCTATTTGTCATTGCAATTTTAATCTCAATTATAAATCTTTGGAGAATGTAATAAAATTTATGTAAATGTGGAAAATATCCCTTTTTTTCTCATCTTTTCTCACGTCTGGTTTTTTTGCGACAGGCTCAAATTTTGTGAGTAGGTCGAGCAGAACTACTCTGAGTGCTGGATCGTAGCTCACAAAAACTTTTTGCGCGGCCACGTTGTTCCCCATTCATCTCAAATTTCTATGTAAGTCACTGTAGCTAATCTGTGATAGGCTTGGATTGTATAAATGAATTTATGTCACGATATATGATATCGAATTTTTGGATAACTTATCCGCATTTTCTTAGGAGTATTTCGAGTCTAGCGTAATGTTATTGTTGCTTAGTGATAATTAGTTATCCATCAACATCAATTCTTGTTTTATTGTTAAATTTGACATAATTATGTTGGATTTAAATAAAGTTCTCAGTATTGTTTGGGAAAAATATTGCCCGACAATATGGATTTTTGAGATATGCAGGCAGATTTATAGATGTGTTTTCTGAGGTAAATTGGTTTCCTTCGCGTATTTAGGCACCGGCATCAAATACAACTTTTTATATTTGTGTTATTAAGCTTTCAGCAACAAATCGATCTGAAAAATCGTCTTATGAAATCAATTCCAATTTGAAAGAAAAATAGAGCAGCAAACGATACACTGTAACAAAAATGCAGTATAATCGATGTGATTTAACAGTAATTTTACTTCGTGATACTAAAATCAAGCCACAAAATTTTGGCCAACCATGAGCTTGACCTTATGATGGAGCGCATCGCCGAGGTGCGGTGTACAAAAAGCCTATAGTTAGCGTAAATCCCACCGACAAGGCGTTTTTAAATTGTGGGAAAATACAATTACGGCAAATTAACAGCAAATTTACTGTACTTTTTCACATTGAACAAAATAATTGAATCGATTTTATACGGAAGGGTAGAAGAAGAACTTTTTTCAAGCATAAGCCATGTATAAATTGCTTGGACATAATAACTCACTCACATTTAATGAAAGCTGTGCAAACAAGCGTTTTTTAATATGGTAGGACTGCTAGATAGCAGCTTGCATAGACAAATAAAAAAAATTGTCATCGTTTATTAGGTATATAATAATATTATAATATTTACTAGTATAATTAGCAAAAATTTACAAAAAAATCTAGAATAATTGCCTATTCATTTTTAACCCAAAGTATTTGTAAAATCCAATTTCAGAATATTCGAATCCGACAGAGCAATTTTATATTTGAGTTCTATATTTGTATTGAATATTTGAACAAAAAATTTCAAGTCCGTTAGTTCGTACCCCTAAACGAAATGAAATCTTTAAATACATTGCCAACATATATAACTTGCTCTTTGAAATCTATCGAATGAGAATTCAAAGTTTAAATTTTGTATCAGGCAAGACCTTATAGGTATTTGAAATAGTCATAGTAATATTACATTAACAACGTCATATGTGAGCAACTCAAACTTGATTAAATGAAGTAGTCATAGGTGGAAAAATTCTGCAATAAATACAAAGATGTTCGAAGTCTTGCTTCACACTTACACAAATTTACTTCTGTAACGGTTCGTCTGACCAAAGTTTGGTCAGACGAAACGTTACAGAAATAAATTTGTGTAAGTGTGAAGCAAGACTTCGAACCTCTCTAGTTAGTCATAATTACTCTTGCTACTGTATCCTTGCATGTACTGCATACGGATCCGCAAACAGAAAGGCACAGAGGAAGGATAAGTAGTTTGTCCACGTCTCCCAGACCAATAGCAAATACAAAGATGGTGCAAATTTCACGCTACTGAAAAGTTCATGCTCAGCAAAATTCGAATCTATTTTTTTTTTTGACAAATCCAAAATCGCTACTATGAAAGTGAATTGTTTGTCTTACGTTGTGTAGTTTGATGTTCGTAGTTAATAACATTCTGTTTGTTTACGTCAACGTTTTCTCTCATGTCATTTGTAATTGGATTAATACCTACACTGCAAACAAAACGCGGTAAAATTGTTGTTAGTTGTGAGTGGCTCCACTCGCTGAATTCAAAAATGATACTGTGAAATCGACTTTCTTGGCCAATTATGGGCTGTTGATGGAACGCGGCTCATATTCATGGTCCATCGATAACCCACACTTTGCACATATCTCATTAAGACGATGGTATCAACTTCGAATGAAAGATAAATTTTCTGTAATTTTGTTGCACTTAGCTAGCGTCAAATGTGAATATTTTAACTAATGATTAAGCAAAAGTAAAAGGATAGGTTGGAGGCAGGTTGGTAGGGGGTGCGATATTACTTGGGATGTAACGGCAGCATTGTTTTTTGCTATGCTGATAGAGACTACAGATACTACGATGTAGATGCCGAGTCAGTAGAAGATTTTTGAATTTGTATTCAATGCGAGAAACTAACAATGTTTTCAGAACAATCATTTTTCCATAATGTTCAAGTATCTAACATTGGTGGATCAAGCGTTTGATAATTAAAAGTTTGTACGAAAAAAGTAACAAACTGAATTTTAACCTATTATGCGCGATTTTAAAATCCTGATCGTGCTGTCTCTTTTCTTATTTATATATCCCTGACACATATATGAAAAAGTAAAATATACAATTAAATATCGTATAACAGATTAAAAAAAGTTTGTGATATTATGTATAGTATAACACAGTGTACAACTGGTATAAGCGACCTTCAAAATTGACCACAACTAATTCGCACGCGTGAAAGTTTTCATAATCCTCTTTTATTGAGTAAATTTATGTAAAATTAATAGAAGAGTCTTTGTACATAATGTCAAAAATCCGGAAAGATGAATGTGCTGCAAATTAATCACATTCAAGCGGTCGGAGTAAATGAGAGTATTGTATATACGGACAGGATTATTATATATATACTGTAACAAAAATGAGGTAAAATCGCCATTATTGAACTGTAAATTGAATTGGTAAATTTGAAACGAAACCACAAAGTCGGTTTTCCGGCCAATCATGTGCTTTTGATGGAACGCACCGACAAGGTGCGGTCCATCAACAGCCCATACTTGGCCTAAATCTCATGAACAAGGCAGTTTTGATTTCTGGAATTAAAAAACTTACTTCAAATGCCCGGTAAATTTATTTTCCTTTTTTCAAAGTGTAATGTTGAGTAAGTAAGGTCGTCTTCAAGTTATTTTATGTTGATTTATTTCAGTACAGAGATAAACGCCACGAGGTTTGTTTTCAAGTGATTCATTGGGACTCCACGGACAAGGCCCCATATCATAAATCAACTTAGATCAGGGTTATGGTGGTTGGAAGGGCATATCATATATATATATATATATATATATATATATATAGGATTTTTATCCAACATTCAAATTCAAATGTTAATTTATCTAAAAGTTGATTAGTTCTGAGACTAGGTATGGTGCCGGGACTCTGGTACTCGTAAGGAGACTGGTAACGGGAGAACGTTAACATATATTATACATATTGCAGATGGGATATAGAAAGTGACTCTGTCAACCAAACCTTTTGTATAGTGAATTTAATCTATTTTTACTTTAATGATATCATGTTTTAGGACATTTGACTAAAAATAACAAAGGAACTCCCTTTTATTTACTTTATATATCACTGCTGTAACAATAGTTCTTTTGTTACATTTGAAAATGTTCGTATTTGAAGTATAACTTGAACCTGTGCGCACCATTGTACGGTAGCTGGACAGGTGATGAACTAGTTCCCATTTTATTAATTCGAGTTATTCACGAGGAGATTTGAATTTACTGCCAAATTCAAATTCCAAATTGAATTCAGATTTAGGACACAGCAGTGGCCGTAACTTTGGCCATAGTTACAAAACATTTGCGGCGCTTTCTCCGCATGTCGACAAGCGATGTAGCAAGTTTAGAAGATATAATATTAGGTTCAAAGGTTATTTTAAATCAGAAAGTTTAGGCGCGCTTCCGGCGCATTTGCATGACAACTGGCAATAATAGTGTTTAGAGGAACTAAAGTAAAAACTTCGCGTTAATAAGAGTGTTATATTATACGTATTATTCGCGAGTTGTTCATAGGAACTAAAACTAGCCTAGTGAAATTGAATGTTCCTTTTTTGAAGACAAAATTACAATCGATTTTGGTCAAACTTGACCACCTAGGTCGATAGTATTTTGTCGTTTAAATATGGAAATTTATATTCCTAGACATGTAGTTTATATTGATATTACATTGCCTTTATTTCTGTTTATACTAATATTAGTAATTCGTATCATCTAAATTTCTTTGTTTTCATAATGGAGCAAAGTTTTGATAAAGTGGTAAAAATGGGATCTTTTTTATATATGTTATATGTTTGTATAGAATTAGATTCGATCCGATTCCACAAAAAGTATCCGAATCTAATTCAAATTCCAAATGATTCGGTTTTGCCCAGCCATCTCCAGTTTAATGTTCAAGATATTTTACAGCTAAATGGTGACGTAATGTTGTACCTATTTAAAATATTCACCCAAAACTTGACAGTAAACACTGGGTTGATACCATCTGGATTTTACCGGATTCAAATTTGACATGGTTGTTTTTTAAATAAGATTGATTTTATTCTTTTGGAAATAAAATAGACAAACTGTAGAAGTTCATGCATGATCCAGCATAACCAAAGATAAATCGAACCTTGTAAGGTTCGATTTATTTTTGACTATGCTGAACAATAGGTAGTGTTAAATTTGCCCCAGGCACATGCCACAATAAATATACCTAATAAACCAGTTAAAATTAATTTCTTAAATAACAATAATGAACAGATTTATAGCTTAGTTTTTAGAATCAATTTTATTTGTTGGTCGCCCCTTAGGCAGTTTATTACCTATTTACCCCCAAAATAACGATAAACAATTTTATTTATTCATTACCTCTGTTGTTGTTGTTAAGGAGGTAGTGAAAAAAAAGTTTTATCAAAAAGATTAGGATTTCGACAAAATTAGTAAATTTAACTATTGATTATTAGTCAGTGAAAGTTGAGTGGAGCATATATTTTATTCAATGTCTTTACGCTAATGAAATACATATAGTAGTGATTACAGATTTTAAATAGCGTGCAGATTCTAGTTGAAATCATAAAACCGAGTTGAACTGTTCATATAATAAAACTTATCCTGCCTTTTGGCTTTGGCATTATGCTTATCTACAAACGAGTCAATCTGCGACTGTGTCTTGACAAATTTTCTCTGCAGATAGACGACACCACAAACTGTACGTTATAATCTGCGATTGTGTGCTGTTTTTGCCCAACCAATGTTTCGAGATGTGTAAAAATTAAATTGATTTGGTTATTGAAATTGTTATTAGCCTGAAATGGACTGCTAGCTCAATATATATATATATATATCCGAGAACTTCTTAAAATATCTGAGACCATGTTGCACGGACAACTACAATACAACTCAATATCAAATCACAAGTATACCAAAACCCAGCAAGATTTCTTTTTTTGGCCCAACAACTTTTGTTCGATATGATGCGCTGATGGATTACGCCGTCGAAGTGCGGTCAGTCAGTGGGTCATTGCTGAACAAATAACTATATAGATTAGGATATGTAACAATAGTGTGTTTGAAAGAAAGTGTAGTCCCTAATCAGTATTTTATATTGTCGGCATTCTATTTAATTATCTACAATTTAGCATTTGATCTTTTGTTATAGTTTTATCGCCAGACACGCGTCACTCTCACCTCCTCTCGCCGATTTATGCCCCAATTTGTTGATCCTACGACCATAAAATTTCATTGTTCTTATACAAATTACCACAGACGATTGTAGCTCAAAGGGTATGAGATAATTAGAATGATCGCATGTAGGCTGCATATGTATGCTGTGTTGAAGTTCAACTTCACAAATGTTTGACATATATATCCTATGCAAGTGAGTACAAGTTTAGATTAGATATTTCTACTGTTTGAGCATAATTTGAGATATAAGATTTTAAAGGGAATTTGAATGGAGAGCCAGTCATATTTACTAAAGTTGAGCTAATTCGAGTTTCTCGTCGACTTTTTGAAATATTATTGAGATATTCAAGTGCATTACTTTTATTTCAAGCTGATTTTAAAACTGATATAATATATTCCAGTCAATAATTTCCTTTCCAAAGATCTTTTGCTAAGAATGAGTCACTGATGGATCGCACCGCCAAGGTGTGGTCCATCAGCGACTCATTATTTACTAAATAAAATTTCAGATTTGGATGCAAATATTGTACACCAAATACTAATCTGAAACAAAAATACCAATTTTTCAATACTAATAACTATACTAATATTTCAAAAAGTCGACGAGAAACTCGAATTAGCTCAACTTTAGTAAATATGACTGGCTCTCCATTCAAATTCCCTTTATATAGTTATTAGTATTGAAAAATTGGTATTTTTGTTTCAGATTAGTATTTGGTGTACAATATTTGCATCCAAATCTGAAATTTTATTTAGTAAATAATGAGTCGCTGATGGACCACACCTTGGCGGTGCGATCCATCAGTGACTCATTCTTAGCAAAAGATCTTTGGAAAGGAAATTATTGACTGGAATATATTATATCAGTTTTAAAATCAGCTTGAAATAAAAGTAATGCACTTGAATATCTCAAAAATATTGAAAGATAAGTGTATGAATGAAAGAACGTTTTTCAAAAAAAAAATGTTCAAAATTGATTACAAAGAATTTGACTTTGTCAAGCATGAGCCACAAAGGAATGGCGTCTTTGTGTGTTTGAATTGCGATCTGCTTATGGGTCTTAATTGTTTGACTAATGACGACGATTAATATTGTTTTGGCGAACGACATTTTAGTCATTTATCTTATTGTAGTATCTATGGTGATGACATTTTTATAAAGCTATATTTTATTTGTTTATTATTATTTAATATAGTTTTTCGGAGAAGAATATCCATGTTTGACAAGTCTTAATAAAATATGAAAAATGACAGATTTTATCAATGACATATCATAGTAATAAATGACAATATGTTCGGATCATGTGATCCAGTTCAAAAGCGCACTTGTGCTCTTTTTGTCCGCAAGTTGGCGTGCGTGCTCGATAATTTTACGAAGCATAGAACGGATGGATTACCAGCCTTCAATGAGCATCCTTTAGTGCGAGGAATAAAATGGGTAAGATGAGATATTGATGTTTTTTTTTACATCTAATACCTCTTTATCATCTTTTTATCTCTAAACAGTATATTCTAATGTGACCTGAATAATCTACTAAAAGGGAACTTGAAAAACAAGGAAACTTACCCAAAAATTATTACGCCATAATGCCCGCCTTTATTCAATGCCCACCAGCCAACACAGGGTGTAATAACTCGGCTTGGCAAAGTCAAACCGGAAGCATCATATCTTCCCAACAACTCTCACTCTGTCCGTCTATAAGTGGAGAACGGTAAAGGGCATTGGTCAGGGTGATCCTACGCGTGAATAAAAAATGGGGTGTTGATTTTCAATGGCTAAAACCATGGCTGTTTTTCGTCAAGAATGGGTAACGTATGGATTACGCTGTCATTGCGTAATCCATCAATAACCAATTCTAAACAAAATAGTTTATTGGAGGCAATTTTAAATTTAACCCTTTTTGTCTTTTAACGATATGGGATACAATCTACATCGGAAAAATAGAGTAAACGTTAACGACACATTTTCACAAAATACCAGAAAATGCGATCTATTAAAAAAAATGGAATTTCCAGTTGTACGTACTACTATAGCGTATGTCATCCGAAAGTGCATACGTTAGTTTCAAAGAATAAAATCACTACACCGATTTTTTTTGTTTGTTCCGCATTTAGCCATACTTTAAACATATTACCATAACCAAAACCTTATGTGTAAGCGTGATATATTATCGTGGTTAGGTATCGTTTGGCCAGGGCATTGATTTCCAGTCTTATACCAAACCGAACTCTGAAAACTACATAGTATCGATCGAAAATGCATTAGGCATTACATTGTTAGTTTATAGGGGTAGTTTGGTTGAATTTTAAGGTTATGTGAGGTTTTTTTTTTTTATTTAGAAAAGTTAGACATGTTTTGTTAAGCATGGGCTGTAGATGGGCCTCGCTTTTGAAGCGAGGGCCATCTATAGCCTATGCTTGACAAAAACAGTCAAATAATTCCAGCACAAAACGCTAAATTACGCATGAAGTTTTGTAAATTTTACCGATGTTTTTTCGCAGTTGCGAGTAACAAAATCGCGACTTCCGCCATTCGTATATTGCTTCCCTCGTTAAAATAGTGCGACGTTGATCTCTTGAGACCATTGTAGTGGAAGTCGTATATTATTTTGCGCTTTATCCTTTGATTTAAATCGAAATTACCCAGTTGTGTCAGTTAAGCGATATCTATCATAGGGCTTTGTTGCTACTAATTGGCTGAGGGTGTTTGGGAATAGAATATAGATGAAAAACTTTGACAGGTGTAATTTCGAAAACTCTTGACTGAATTTTGAAGCTGTCAGGATTTTTTTTATCGAATAAATAATTTATAGAAATGAAAAGCACATTTGCTTGAAATTGGGCCAGTGTGGTTATTGAAATTTGATTTTCACAGTAAAAAACTTTGTTATAAATTGTTGGTATAGAACACAAGTTTAAGAGCCCAAGCAGTTCGCAGCAAAGGGGTTTCTATTGGAGATAAGGTGGGGACGGGGACTCACGAATTTTACATTGGTATCTGTATATGTATAAAAAAGATTTTAGCCATCGCGTCGTAAAAATTAGTAATTTCCATATAAGAATAACATTTCCCGATTTTATCCAAATGTAGAAAAGAAAGATTTAGAAGGTAACGTTGGGGCAAGGACGCATTTGTGCGAAAACTGCAGATATGCGCATAAGCATGTAACATTATATTTTATTATCCTGTCATTATTTCTCCCCTGATTTTGAAGACCCTGCTTACCTTAGTATTGGCAATATATTGAAATACAGTGAAGTGGATCGAAGGTCATTGACAATGCAGTCAATTTAGATGAACAGTTGAAGATGATAAATACTATTAAAAATATTGATTTTCTCTTCTAAATGCTTTAAACATTTCGATTTAAGTCGTGGGCACAAAGAAAAGGTCAAAAATGTTTATTTCATTGGTCGCCAGGTTTTCAATTTAGACAATATATATTATTGCTATGTCTTAGTTTCACTATAAATGTTAATCAAATCAATAAGGGACATTCGCACTCCATTGTTTCTATAGGAGGAGAGCCTTCAGCAGGTTTGGATTTTTTAAGTCATGCTTTGCTGAGCAAGAATCCTGTAACTTAGCTTTAAATCATCTTCCGTCCAGAACAGTTCGATTAAAATTCGTGTATAAGTCAGCATGTTGGCATTGCAAGCTGAAGCTTTCGAATTCGAGTTCAGCTCGTTTATCCATAGTTCATGCAGACCACTCCACCCGGGACGTAATAACTTGGGTAGGGTAGGCTGAGCCGAAAATCTCATATCTCTTCAACAACGCTAACACCATCCGTCTGTAAGTGACCGCTGGTACGGGTCCTTGGTCACCGTGATCTAACTCAAAAACAGTGGCTATGAAAATCCGTTTAAACATTTTTTGTCGAGTATGAGTTACTGATGGATCACGCCGCTGAGGCGCGCTCCATCTGTGTCTCATACTTGACAAAATAAAATAAAAACAGTGTGAAATTTTTTCATAATCATTTAACAACTTCATAGATTTCAATTTTGCCATCGATGTTACTATCGTTTATCATCTTTAAGTTACTGTTTATACCACAACGTTGACAAAATATGTCTTGACTAAACTTGACAAATATGACGCCTCGAAAAGAAAAGCCGATGCCTAAATCTGAGCATTGTGATATTGGTAGGCAAGATATAGAAAGTGTTGCACGGAAGCTTGGTAGAACTGGATCGTTTTTCTGGAATACTATACCAAGAAGAAGTACCCGGAAAAAGAAAAATGTCAATGTGTGTATTTAGTCGTCGTTTGTATCATTGTGATTCTAGTTTTCCATTACGTCACTTTCAAAGTGTTCGTTGCAAATATGTATTGTTTAAATGTATTGTTGCAAAAAATGTTAACGCAAAAAAATCTTTTTGCAAAGTTGATAGTTCTTATTATCTGTGGATGATTGAATGATGTACATGGTTGGCCAGGACCGAAAATTGTACTTACTTTCTGATTATGGTTCGCGGGTAGCTGTAACAAAGAACAGATACATATTCACTACAAAGGTCCGTCCCCAACGGTTGTTGGGCATATGCCCCTGGCAGGTTCGCGGTCAGGCCATAGCAAATAATTTAAAAACCCTAACAAAAAATGAAAGATGTAATTTTAAACTTTATTTTCTCAATATTTAAGCAATATCAAATATATGGTGTATGAAGTATTTTAAGTACAGTCTTTTATTCGCGTCTCATCGACGCGATCCATCAATGACCCATACTTAACAAAAGTTGATTTGACATAATATTTCCGATTGGGTACTTTTATCGTACTATCAAAAGCTTATGAGCAAACATTGTCGATTAAGGTATTTGTACATGAGTATAATATATTTATAGTTGTATAATACACAATATCTTATAAAGTTCCGTATAGCTTTCACTCGTAAGACTATGTCTAGATCTTGATAGAAAATTTTGCAATCGTGAAGCTAATATATTTTTGTTTATTGTAATATATATTCCTATACGTGGTTGTGTTAGTTCATAGTGCCAATTTCGGTTGTGCGTTACGTCATCATGCGGCATGCTTTTTGATGTATTGTCTAAATGCTTAATTGCTTTTATGTCTGTAATATGAACCAGCGCGAACTGCTGTTTCCCCACGCCGTCCCAACTAGATATACAATTTTTTCAAGTATGATTTACATATGGGCCAAGTTTCAAATGAATGCATCCACTATTATTTGTTTTGGTTGTATTCTGTCAAAATACAGTAAATTTATCGCTCGTTTATAGTAATCGTATATTTTATTTAAAAATTCAGACATGCGCTGTTGATTTGATTTTGACAAGTGTGGACTGTTAACAGCCCATATTCTGCCGCAAAAGTCGATTTTATTTTAATATGAACAAGTAAAATTACAGTCAAATTGTCAAGGAAAATTAGAATTTTGCTGTATTTTTGATACAGTGGGTATAAAATATGCTTATGCTCTATTACAAAGTTTGCATCATTAAGCAAGACCTATAGCGACAATCCATCAATGACCCATACTTGACCAAACTTATGTATATCATGCCTGGCTATAAAATAAAAAATTGTATGGAAGCATTTTTTTTATTTGATTTTTTATAATGGGCCAATGTCATCTATTTGTGAATAATGCCTTGACATATTTTTTGTTTTTGTTATTAATATGATCTGTTAAAACCTTAAAGTTCTTTACCTTTGCTTTTATTTCATTTCACATTTTAACAATTTTTCTATTTTTATTTTTCACAGAGTCCACTAAGAACAAGAAAACTTCAACTGGTCGAGCCTTTGGATGAGGTAAGATTGATATTCCCCGATACAAAAATTATTAGGCGTACATCAGAGACGCACGTTTTTATTAGATGGGAAACAGGAAATGACTATTTTAAATATTTATCCAATTTCTCTTAATTCAAAAAGTCTCAATGTCTTTTAAGAAAAAGGTCGTCAAAACGTAGTTTCGAATTACTTGCATACGTTCAGTGACGTCATAGTACGGTTCGAGGTCAGGTATGACGTAATCTATAACATCGATACTTCCATATTTCAAATATTAATAATGTGTTTTAAGATGACAGGAACGTTAAATTAAATAATCAAATATATGAATTGAACATGGATCAATAAATGGTTGAATTGGTCGGTATAATTAATTGTAAACCTTTGTGTCGTCTAGCATGATTCACAGGTGAATTAGAACGCGCTGAATGACAAATTAAAATAGAAAAATAAAAATACAAAACTCGTAAATGTTAAATATCGAACTATGGATTCTGTTTTTTTATTTGTTAAACTTCAAACTGTCTGGATTACTTTGCCAAATCACTATTATAGGTATTATTTTGTGCGTTCCTTTCGATACCAGAGCGCAGAAAAGCAATTGAAAAAAAATAAACTGAATATTAATCAAACAGAATGTAATAACGGGAGATGTTAAATTCTAAAAGTTTTTTCATATGATCGAAATCACGGACTGGCACAAGTTAGCGTAAAATTTTAAAATTTTATTCAATTTATTTGTAATATTTTTTTTCTTAGAAGTTTGCCAAACGCAGCGCCCAAACACCGCCTTTGCGGATCATATTTATATTTCATTAGGCCAGATCACAGATTATTCGGAAATGTATAAAAAATATCCAACAAATATTTAAAATAAGAGGGTGTACCAACAAAAAGGTGTTGGTTATTTTGAAGTATGTTATCAGCTCTAAGCTAACCGCCAGCACCAATATTTGTGTGTGTCACTGTAACAAAAGTTCAGTGTGTTTACTGGTCATTGTTGATGAGATTTATGCCAAATATAGGCTGTTGATGGACCTCACCTTCGCGGTGGCGTGAAAAGTCAATACCATCAAATAAAATTACTGTCAAAGACCAGTGATTTTGTTGCATTTTAGTTGCAGTGATGTTAAATCACCCATTTCGCATTTTTTTCGTGACGATTGTCTCCAACCCAATTCTTGTCCTATTTTATCTCTTCTTATCTGTTTCTATGTTTCTATAGAAACCTTCTGACAAGATATTGTCTTCTGCTAAACTACTTTACCGACACCTAGTGGCGATTCGTCCTGATTTAATCTGCACTCACAACGCGGAAGACGAAAGAGATGGATACGGATCATACGGTAAATATTAAAAAATTGATTCTTCTTGTGGAAGCTGAAATTGATTAACTCATATATCTTATTAAATATCACGGATATAGGAAATTGATCGAAGTCGTTGGTCACCTAATCTAAAGAAGCGCCCTCTACTCATAGCCCTCTACTTCAAATTTTGTTGGGATTTGTGTTTGCAGTGTTCTGTACGCTAGAATTGTAAATTGAATATCTGAATAATTCTACGAATATTTATGACTTTCTTTTGATAATACTTAAAAGTGTAATTCTTCCTTCAGCAGCAATACGAGTGATATGATCTTACACATGTGTAATTTTAAGAAAAGTACAGTACAGTACTGCTTATGAACAAGCGCAAATACTAATATTATCAACAAGATGAATTCTCTCGGCCTCATCGTCTCCCACGCCATAACATTGTTCAATTAATATTCTGCAGAATCTTCTATGCGCGATCAAGAACCTCCGTCATATCCAAACAGCATTTTCGGACAAGATCTCGTCACGTGGTTGGTGACGCATTTGTCTACGTCATCGAGTTCACACGACACAGATTCACCCTCGACGGCGCCAGAGAAAAGAAGAAATGCAGCGTGTGGAATGCTACAAGCTCTATTAGAGGAAGGGGCTTTGTCGCACGGTACGTTTTATGGGCTTAGAATTTTTACTCGAAACACATCGTATTTACTTCGAAATTCACTCTACACAAAACCGTTGCAGGGTCTAAAAGAACATTCAACAACCATTCACTGAAACAAAAGTACAGTAAATTTGCTGACCATTTGCAGTAATTGCATATTTCTAAAGTAAAAAAACGCAACGTTGATGAAATTTATTCCTATTATGGGCTGTTGATGGGCCGCTCCTTCGCGGTGCGTTCCATCAACATCCCATATTTGAACAAAAAAGTCAATTTCGATTTTTTTTAAGACCAGCAAGTCAAATTACTGTCAAAGACCCGCGATTTTGTTGCATTTTTGTTACAGTATTTATATGGCAAAGTGCTACTACGAAAAGCCAGCAGATGTCCCAGATGCCCTCTTCCCAAATTAATTTCATGATCAGTATAAGTGGTGAAGCGCCCCGTACTCACGCGCAATAAATTATTTACATATATATATATATGGTTATTTTTTGTCGTCAAGTTGAAACGTGTAAAATCCAGATAAAAATGTGTACAACTTTATCCAGTTAAGAGGCTTGCATTTTGTCATACCAACTAGCGTGGAACAAATGGGCAAACGGTAAGGGTATAAAGCATAACCCAAGGAGTATGGGTCAAAGTGACTTAACCAGGGGCATCACGCATGTATTGCTTTTCAAGTTCTCTTTTGATCATCGATTTTAGTCACTCTTTGCAGGGGCTATCACTGAAACATAGATATTATCAATATGAAATTTTGTTGTCTGAAGCATAACAACAGTCACGCCTCGTTGTTACCATCCGTTAGTTCTCCTATTTAACAGAATGTATTTGGTCAAAAGTTTTTAAATTAAGACAATAATACGTATGCAAATTCCTTCACCACGGTCTTTTAAACTCAATTGCTACTTTAAATGATATTTTTTCCATACATTAACGAATTTGTTTTCAGTCTTTCCCAACGATTTTTGTTTAGGGCTAGGCAATTCGATTCGGTGATTCGAATCGATTCGAAGCACAATTTATTCGAATCAGTGGTGAATTGTTCATAGAAACAAAAACTTGTTAAGTAAACTAGGATTCCCATCTTTAACGACGAAATGCAATCATTTCGTCGTTAAAATATGAAAATTGTTGCTCTTAGTGTGAATTGAAAATACACTACAAACTCTAAATTTCTTTATTTTCACAATTGGGGGAAGTTATTAGTAAAAATGGGATATTTGTTAGTTACAAAGAATAGTGATTCGGTCCGATTCGAAAAAGAATTATTCGAAGCATATTCGAATTCCAAGTGATTCGGTTTTGCTCAGCCCTATTTTTGTTGAGGAACTAGTCGTATTGGACTGCCGACTAGAACTAGAACTTGCGACAAAATATACATTGTGAATTTCGGCATTTTATGGGCCATACCCGATCGAGCGTGATAAGATGTGACGTAGTCCACAGAGCAATAATGACGATATAGCTCACAACTTCAAAGGGATTTAGTAAGAGATTATCCGGTACAGCGCGAATTTAGACGGAACAAATCCAGTATTGTGTTTGTGAAGTGAAAGGAAAAATTTCACACTCTCCTCTTAATTGGAATGTTGCTCACATTGACTCTCCTTGCAGAGAACAATATGTATAGCTTGAGTGGATGTGTAGACATGATAGAATTGGAAACAGTTTTACAATTAAACAATACCTTTAAGTTACTAACAAAAACTGTATATTTGATTTTGTATCTTTATGTTTCTTTCGGTTAGGGTTAAGAAAACCAGGTCAAAAATCCATTTTTTTCAAAAATGTGTTGAAACTTCTTTCCACTCATGGGCAATAGCTGCTCCACAAAAATACCTTGTTGCAAGAAACGAATTTTTCATTTTAGGCAAAGAAAATTTTAGAATTTATATCAGGCCAAAAATGTTTTTTTCAAAGCTGGTGATGTGTCTCGAATACAAACGTTTAAAATAAAATAAATCCTTCTACCAAATTACTTAGTACATTATGCTTTGATACTGATTTACAATTGGACTTTGTCGTACATTGTGATCTCAGAAGACAAAATCTATAATCTTCATCGAAGAACACTTTTCCACGTATTTGCAAACCAGCATGCAATCATTTTCTCCTCGATTCTCTCCTTTTCTTATATCTATTGTCTCGTTTTGTTTACTTTTATCGAGTCTCACTCATATCGCTCTGCCAACAAGCGCCTGCTATCCGTCAAAAGTTGCAAGTGAGTACAAGGATAAATCATATGTGCAATTAGCAGGTGACAACGTTATATATATTATTTTGAAGGATATATGAGGAAGAGAAAATTTTCGATAGTCTATAGTCTAGCTTAAAGGACAGTGTTAGTCTCTTTTTGCACGTTTGGTTGCACGGTGAGGTTTAGGTTGCGATAGGAAGGGATTGTCATTCAAGGTTTTTGACTCTTAGTATACAATATACATACCGTAGATTTAGGAACGAAATAGAAGGATGTTAGATTAAGGGATAATTATATGAACACCATTGCGAATTGCAGTTTTTGTAATTTGATTTTCGGCGGGTGTAACTAAAAAAACATCTTTTGTTAAGCATGGGCCACTGATGGATCGCGCCGCCGAGGCGCGGTCCGTCTGTGACCTATGCCTAACAAAATTAAATTTTCGATTCGGCGAAGGTCTTGATACCCAGGTTTACCTGGTTTATTAGAACAGGTGTGGTGCAAGTGAAATGAAGGTGTGATGAAATATCTATATTACACGTGTACAGGAAATATTTTATTATTTATTCAAAATTTGTCAGAGTGTCAGATATAATAGAATAATTATCGATTGCCAGTATCTCGTTGTGTATACCCAACCAGTTTTGGGGGAGGTCTCTATCATCTTTCTATTTTCATTGCTGTAGGATTGTATAGCGTTATGAAAAAGATCGTTTCAGAATAGTATACGAGTCAGTTTTTTGTTGTTCTTCAAAATGCACAAATTTAAAATATAAATGTGCAGAAGTACAGAAATAGAAAGAAAAGTAAACACCTTTTTATAGACAATTTATACTGTTAATTAATATGCGCACATAGATAAAATATAATTAGTTGAAAAAGCCAAACATTTGCTAGCAAAGTGATCAAAATCTCATTTTTTGCAATAAATAAATAAATAAAACTGATATTATATTCGGTTTCATTAAAAATTGTCCTTATTGTGTAATGCGACGTGGATAAATATCCCCGCCCCCTCAAAGAGACGCCATCCTACTTTGCCTATTTATCTATAAATCATTGAATACATTTGAACAAGCATGGAAGGATTATAAATCTAGCGTGAAGCGCTAGATTTATAAGCCTCCCATGCTTGTTCACTGCCAAAAATATGCCTTACATACCCATACTTTGAAAGCATGTCAGCACCGTGCATCGTGTACTCACTATTTAATTTGAGGTTAGAAGTACCGAAAAATCAACAAAATCCTTTGTAGACAGAGAACAATTAGCACCAGGATATTGTGTTTATAATTAACTAACTTGCTGGAGTTTTCAGAGACGGGACTTCATTGCTTTATTTGTTTCTAGCAAACAAAAAGACAAAAGCACAAAGCAAAATGAAAGGGAATTATCGACAGTTCAAGTTGAGTTGCTAGATTATGGTTGAATCTGATGAAATTTTGCTTTCCGAACTCTTTTTTATGAACAGTGTAAATTTATAGAGAATATCGAGAAACAGCTTTTTTCTGAATGTTTGAATTATACGAAATTTGAACAAATATTAAAGTGCAATTATGGCGAAATTTTGCTTAGAAAAGGATTTAAGTAAGTTATGAATGTCACGAATATTGAATATAGAAAGATGTTTTTTCCATAAATTATCACTTGAACGTATTTTCACGATTTGAGCAATATGAAAGTTAAAAGCGATTCAGACAGCATTTAGATCGAAATTTGTAATAAGGATTCAAGTATACAAGGCGACGCCATTGTACTGCTTGTGTGCGAAGTATATATAGTTCTATAATATATGATGTCGCTAAGCGTCTACTGGCTGAGGTAAAACACATGTCAATGGCAAAGGCAGAAGAATGTAGTTTCTAGTTAATATAGAGAAAATACAAAAATTGTTTTAGCAAAGTAAAGGTATTGAGGAATATCGTTTAGAATACTAACAGTGGAGGAACGCATTATAGTTTATGCTAATGCCGAATGTCCTCAAAACAAAATATCGAACTGAAACTCTTATATTTATACATATGCAATTCAATGTTACACCAGTGCTCTAGTAGTTTTATATTCGGAGCCCTTATATTCAACTAGTTCTTTGTAAAATGGTTAAATAACATACACTCAATACTCCAATGAATATCTCTGACGCCTCAAATTTTTGGAGGGAGGGGAAAATGTGGAAGGATATACTATCATCAGCAAATGCCACGAAAAAACGGTTACATCGTCGGTCCGTGCCGGCATTTTTTCCGCTTCGGAGTCCGAAATTTACGTACAACGATTCTTCCGTTCCAAAAGTGCCCGAAAAATATGTCCTCCCTACTTTGGTGACATGTGTCAAAGTTCGAATTTGTAAGTACACGCTAATATTATATTGACGAGCGTTTGTTAAGTTGTGCTACGTTGCACGTCATTTGTCACTTTTTGCGTCATAATTTGACAGGTCGTATATTATTTTTGACGGTATCGTTTGTAGATATACTCTTGGCCCTGTGTAAGCCTGCTGTGGATATAAAGCTATTCTGACAATTGCTTGTTAACTGCTAAGTACAACCTCACCCTTTCAGATAGTTCTAACTTATATTTTGTGAAACTTCTACTTTGGCTATGGCTTGATAATTCGATTCGGTTATTCGAATCGATTCGAAGCACAATACATTCGAATCAATCGCGAATCGTTCATAGGAACAAATACTCAGTAAACGGGGCAAGAATCTTTATTTTAACGACAAAATGCAATCGATTTTGGTCAAATTTGACCAAAATCGATTATATTTTGTCGTTAAAGTATGTAAATTGTTGCTCTTAGGCATGGAGCGTGAATTGAACATACACTATAAAGTATTAATTTCTCGATTTTCACAGCGAAGACATGTTGTAATAGTAAAAATGAGTTTTCTTATTTACATGGAATTCGTGATTCGATCCGATCGAACAAATTATTCAAATCAAATTCGAATTCTAACGGTTTTTCGGTCCGGTGATTCGGTTTTTCCCACCCCTAATCTCGTTTCCTACAACGTAAGATTTTTTTTTGAAAGTCAGCTGCAAAAGAAGATGCCACTTATATTTAAAACTTACAATGTGGTTGCTCAGTTTAAGACAAGGAAAAACCTGTTCTAAAATCGTTTGATGATCGTTTGATGAGTCACTGATGTATCGCGCCGCCGAGGCGCGGTACATTCGTGACTCAAATTTACCAAAATACCTTTTCCTGGCTGAGATATGTTATAGATTTTTGTTTTTATTCTAGTCCGAAGAGAACACCATTTCCAGGATACGTATCTACTGTATCAATTTCACGAAGCAGTATCGAAAAAAGAAGAAAATTCGGCAACCAACGGCCGCCCGGTGTCAATAGAGAGCACAATTTCATCTTCTACAATAAGTAGTGATTTGAATTCTACTACAAGCACAGAAACAAATGATACCGAAAACCAGGTAGAATTAAAGTTTTTTTAGTAGTATATTGTACACAGAGAAAAATTTAAATCCAAAGGGCATTACTTTTTTACTGCATTATGGGTGTCAGAATTTCGTCTATATTGAAATAGTGAAATGGGCGTTTCTGATTTTAGAAATGCTATAACGTGTTTTCTGCATGACGTAATCAGTGACTGGAAGGAAGGATAATTGTACCGAATATTGCTATTCCGTTCTCATGTGCCCTTTTCTGAGTACAAAGACTTAAAAATTCGCAATAATTCGTTTATTTTTGTAGAATGAAGACTCGAACTCAAGAAAGTCTTTGAATATAACTTCATCAGAGCGTTGGGTACCTTCTTCCGTTGACGAATTAGAATTGAAAGAGGTTTTATCATATCTTCAGAATGTTGCTCCAGACGCTATGTTTAGGATGGTCCTGAGAAAATTGTGAGTTTTTAATTTGATTTTTAATTAAATATACCCTATCCAACGCATATATTAACCTATATAACACCAGAAGTATACACTCGCAGTCACAAACTTTGGCTTCACCAAAAAAAAAAAAAAATAGTATTTTTACGTATACTGTCCCAGCCGAAAGTTTCATTTTGCCAAGCATGACACAGAGACGGGCCGCGCCCTGTCTGCGCGATTCATGGGTAACTCAAGCATAACAAAAGCATGTCTTCACGGTACATTACTTCCTAAGGTCTAGTAACGTACGCATTTGGTACGTAAATTTTAAAGATTCCGTTTCGACTCGAACGTTTTCCGCTTAGAGTGCAGTTGCTGGTGCTACATCTTGTAATAGCTCTTTGCTATCGAGTGGCCGTCAGTTGGTTCCTCTGGGAGTGAATTTCAATAAAAAACTATTCATATTTGAAGGTATTTTAATCGAGATGTTGCAATTAAATATACAAAGGCCGCGTCGGAACGACCGTATCTTTCCAACAACACTAACCCTGTCCGTCCTATAAGCGGCCTCCAGGGCCTTGATCAGGCTTATTCGCGCAAAAAATGGCTACAAAAATAAAACGATATTAGCAGAATTTACATTACTATCGTAAAATGGCATATATTTACTAATTAGGAGTAACAAAATTCGGCATTACCCAATCGGAAAAAAATTTGTTAAAACATCTTTTGTTAAGTATGTGGGATTGATGGATCGCGTCGATGAGACGCGGTCCATCTGTGGTGCGTGCTTGACAAAATGAAACTTCTGAATCGGAAACTTGCAAAAATTGTGTATTAAACTGTTAAATTAATGAACATACCCAATCAAGGGTTCTACTGGTCATGTACAATATATTAACTCCCAAAAGATTATGAAGCTTCAGGAGAAAACTTGGTTCCGATGAAAATAATCGATCTTTTCTTCTACGTATATATGTATATATATATAGTGATCTACACTCCAAAGCCATCTATCAAGTGAAGTGACATTTTTCATTATTTATTGATGAAATTTCTTCCGCTTTCACTTTTCCTGAAATCATGTAGATAATTTGACGTGAAATTCATGGTAAATACTGTCCTCGACTTGCACGCTTGATTATCGTAATTCTCCCAGCTACACTGTAACGAAAAATGCAACAAAATCACTGGGATTTGAGAGTAATTTTACTTCTCCGTATTACAAAAAATTCTAAATTTAATTTTTTGAACAAATATGGGATGTTGATGGAACGTACCGCGAGGGGCGGTCCATCAACAGCTCATAATTGGCATAACTCTCATCAACATGGCGTTTTTTAACTTTGGAAATATGCAATTACTGTAAATGACCAGTAAA
This sequence comes from Styela plicata, assembly GCA_963675895.2. Classification (NCBI taxonomy): domain Eukaryota; kingdom Metazoa; phylum Chordata; class Ascidiacea; order Stolidobranchia; family Styelidae; genus Styela; species Styela plicata. Next base: position 12,734,426 of record OZ023147.1, read on the forward strand.
TTTTCTGTACTTTTGTTACAGTGTGTATGTTTTTATAAAAGTTGATAAATCTTTTAAAATATTCTGCCAGACAAAAAAAAAAGAATATTTTTTGAAGTAACAATGAAATTAAAGGTTGTAAGCATCGATTTCTATAAATATACATAACCGTTAAATTTGGTTAGGCAGTGCGGTATTGATAAAGTTTAATAAGTGATGAATTAAGATATCGAAGCACACTGTAGAAAATGCGCAGTAAATTTACTGTCTATTGCCAGTAATCGCATATTTCCAAGATTTAAAACCGCCTTGTAGCACATAATTGGCCATACTAGTCGATTTTGGAGTTTTTTTCCTATATCATCGAGTAATATTACTGTCAAAGAGCAGTGGTTTCACTACATTTTTGTTACAGTGTACCCCTTTGAGAAGTATTGTTCTAAATGGCTTTTATCTTGTAAGTCCAATACTGCATTCACTGCACTTCTTACATACACTACATGCACCAATTCTTTCTACGATTGAAAATCGCTATATTTATTCCTGGAAATATATGTCGTACAACCGTATAAAATGATTGTTGATCATCATAAGCCACACTGTAACAAAAGTACAGTAAATTTACTGGTCATTTGCAGTAACTGCATATTTCTCAAGTTAAAAAAACGACATGTTATTAGATTTATGCCAATTATGGGCTGTTGTTGGACCGCATCTTCGCGGTGCGTTCCATCAACACCCCATATTTTGACAAAAAAATCAATTTCGAATTTTCTCTTTAATATCGCATAGTAAAATTACTGTCAAAGACCAGTGATTTTGTTGCATTTTTTGTTACAGTGCAGTTATCAGTAAACATGGCCTAAAATATCGAAGATATTGGAGTGACGGTTTATATTCGTTTGGAATCCTGGTTTAAATTAGTATTGAATAAAGGATCTAAAAGAAGCGTAAACGTTGTTATATACGTTACCCAAAGAATAAGACAAATGATATCACATTTATTGGAATCAATGAAATTCTGCTAATGAAATACATTATTGTGAGTAATTAAACCATTTTTAGACCTGAAGATCGAACTGCTGAAGAATTGATGATGATATATGAAGAAATTCTGCATATCAAGGCCCTGGCACATCTCAGTGATTCTGTGAGTTATTGATTTTGTAATATTATTATTGAGCGTTGTAGGTACGGGCTTTAGAATGGTCCTAACGTTAGTCTTGGGTGTGGTAAGAGGCGAATAAAGACAGGCAAAGTAGCGGCAGATGGTTTTACCATCGCCCAGGGCAGATACCAATCGCTGTACTTTACCATGGCGCTTCAGTTTTGTCTCTGATGGTTTTCGTTTAGTGTGCAGTTGCTGGTACTACATCTCTTAGTAGCTATTAAGTGACCGTCAGGTTCGTTTCAGACACCACATCTAGCTTTGCTCAGAATGAATTTCAATGAAAAAATGTCTACACCGTCTTTAAACATATAACAACATAGTATTAAATAGTATTTTTCCAATGACCAGTTGCTAGTGATTGACTCATTTTTGTCATATTATTTTCAGGTGAAACGTGAACTAGCTGGCGTTCTCAAATTTGAATTTCACCGAAAACGAGGGAAAACACGTAAGTATACTAAATCCGCTAGACGGCAATCAAGGTCTTATTTACATGACTATAGTAGTGGTGCAGTTTAGAGCCGAACCTCGTAAAACAACTAACCATAAAACAAATTTTGTTATGTAAGTATGAGTTATCTGTGGCTCATGCTTGGCAAAAATTAAATAATCTATTGTGAAACCCGTTAAGCAAGCCAGAAACAACTCGAGCAATAGTTGCACATTAAAATCGTGGCGAACATGCACAATGGAATTAATATAGAATACCAGTTCTCTAAGAATCACGCAGGTCAAAAATTTGCAATAATGCGAATATGTTGTCTGTAAACCGCTCAAAATTATTATTAGCATAATGTCTTGAAAAGAGTTTATAAAAATTTGAAAAATACGAAATTTTATGCTTGCCGATCAAAAAATAGACCTAACAAACAATTGGGGAAGACAATTCATCAATGATTTACTTGTCAAACCATAACATATCAAAAACTTTTTATTTGGGCGTAGCTCGGCGCACAATACTGAAGATATCTGGTTTTACTAGTGCGTTTAAAATCTCCTATCCAGAGATAACTGAAAGTTTAAGTGCCATGTAACTATTTTTTCGAAATTCACTCTGTCGAATTCACATCAGAGTCAAGTCTATTAGACGCATTTGTGCTTTAAAATGGCCTGTAATGCCGAACATTATGCGCTTCTTTCCAGGCCCCTTATCCCATGATGGTGTGAACAATTCCTAAAAGCCGTTATTCCGCATTTTACTTTTACATTCATTTCCATTAGGGCTCGCTCTTTCGTTTCACTATTTTTACTATTTACAAAATCTTTTTACTTTATCAATTTCAAAAAATATTATTTTTTTGTTTAGTGTTCAGTCAAGGAGACGAAGGTCGTTCGTGGTACATCATTGTAAAGGGTGCTGTTGACGTCGACATCCAAGGCCAGGTATGTAAACATCCTTTGTCAAATACACTAATGACGTCATAACAAACTGACACGTCATCAGTTGGAATGAAACGATATTTAATGTGACGGATCCAGAACAACAAAGGCATAGACATATTTGCTTTGCTAATATGGAAACAATTAAATGGTATTTACCTGCGAAAAGAATTTATGCTACCAACCATGCATGGGCGGTATAAAACCGAGCTTTTGTAAAGCTCGATTATATACTGTCCATGCATGATTGGTAATATTCTGTTTTTGACATAATAAATACATTTTACGACTTACAAATAGGAAAAAGTTGAAAAGTACAAAATACGCGGACGCGTGGCGCCGTTACCGATTTTAACAGTCAATTGTTTTACGATTTTCGGTAATCCATTGTTGTGCTACCGATTTTGACGCACTGCTTTGTCACAAATTAAGGATTTACGTAAGACTTGTGAGTAATGGAAAATTTATGTGAACATATATATCACCTAAATTGTTACTATTTAGCTGTTTTATATGGTTTACGTGCATTATTATCTCAGACACAAATAAGTTTCAAAACTTGTTTTTTTCAACATATGCTGGTCACTATAGTGGACAATCACGCTGAGACAAAACAATGTCAATTTGTGGCTCCATACATATTTTGTTCGTCAATATATTCATACATACTTATATTGAGTTTGCTACCTCATGTTCAAATTATGTTTGTGAGACTATACTAATAACAGAACACATTACCACTGTCCACAACGGGGAGGGTGAAGTCTTGATCGTTGGTTGAGTATAGGACTAGGCAAAACCGAATCATTTGAAATTCGAATCTGATTCGGATATTTTTTTCGAATCGTATCACTAATTTTATTTTTACTATTTCTATTATTGTCTCCATTACGTTAATTTGGAAATTTATGGCCACGAATTACCACTATTATCATACAATCAGGCTTAAAGTAATGTATTTTCAATTACACTTCATACCCAAAAGCGGAGCTTTTCATTTGTTGACAGCGAAAAAAATTTTGTGCGTAAAAAGGAAAAATTCTCCTTCATTTGGCAAGTTCTTGTTCCTACGACAAATTCACGATTGATTTGAATAATATGTGCTTCGAATCAACGAATCGAATTGCTTAGTCCTAGTAGAGCACCACGGTATATATGGGTCTGTTTCATGTCCTAATTACGACTACGTACTGTCTATGCGGTCAATAATACGTCCGTTATTACCTTGGAAAAAGCCCTTGAACACCATATATTTTTTTACCTTGTATACCAAATCCAAATGTACCCATTGTGCAAAAATTTACGATTTTTAAAATAGTGACAATGGAAAATGTAAACGCCATGGACCAACGACATTTTTAATAAATTAATAGTTAATGAAAAAACTCGCACTTTCCAAATAAAAACGATTTTTCAACTTTTGATGAAAAATTTAAAGCAAAGCACATGATGTCTGCAAAAATTCGTGAAATGTCAAGTCTGCGCATAAAATTCGCAATTAAAAGTTTAATAATTCATTGTGACGAGCAAATACATAACTGGAAATTTCGATTCAATCATCAAAACACACGACCAATCCTAATTCCTTTGTCTAATAATATATATAAGACAATTAGTGGTCGCGATTTTGTACCCCGACAGACTAAGAACATTTTCTTAAAGTATGTTTCATCTTTTATCAAGCATGAACCAGCGCTGGCTCGCGTCTTCAAGACGCGAACCATCTTTGGCTCATGATTGATAAAATAGTAATACGTGTTTGAAATAACCCAAGTTGGTAATAGGCGCGTCAATAAATTTATATTTTCAGACATAGTCCCAATTTCATTTTAAAAAGCAGAACATTTGAAATTGACATTTTTGAAAAATATTTCGAAATGTGATATTGTTGGGCAACAAAAAATATTTTTAAACGCACGTAAAAATTATTATAACGATTTATATTTGATTCAAATATCCCCTTTTCATTCGGTTTATTCGAAATAAAGCATTAAAAGAAAAGCAACTCGAACCGGTGGTCCAGCCGGCTGAGACTCAATCGCCTTGACCGGAAAGTCAATAGTTCGCCATTTGAACGTTTCACCTCAGAACGTGCCCTTCAACAATGTACCTTCTATGTGACTGAAAACAGAATAGATGTAGAAAAGTCTGTGATGGGCAACGAAGTTAAACTTCGTCAAAATGTTTTTTTTTATCATTCTAATAACGAAAAAAGTGAAGTGTTGAAAATATTTTTTAGAAAATGCAAATAAAAATCACACTATATCTTAATCAATATCGTTAATAATATAAAGGTCAATTGTGTTTAGCACCCAACTCCGTTGTAAATGGCATTTCGAACGAAAACAATAGCCAAGACAATCAAAACTTGTGACATTTGAATTTGCTTAAAAATCCAATTAAAAATGGTAACAACGTCATACTATAGCAACATATTGCACGAAACGTCGATACACTTTTCTATAGTTTTCCACTACTATTTCATGCATAGATCAAATATGGGCCGCTAATGGATCGCGCTTGCAAAGCGCGGTCCATTAGTAGCCCATACTTGATCGATGAAACTTCCTTTTTGTACGTTTGTGTACCTATATGGCCTATTGTTATTAGCGTCATTAAATTGTAAGAAAGCCAAACGCCCATATTTCCCCAAATTTTTGGCGTGTAAAGACGCGACGTTTTTTGTTTTAAATTAAATAGTCTAGCCGTAGTTAATAACTGCATACGAGAAATAGGTTTTGTAAAAAATGAAGAACTTTCAAAAATGTGATATTTAAGTTTTGAGTTTTCTACGCAATGGACAGAATTTTATCGAAAATACTATTTTCATATTTTTCTTTTTTATTTATTTGAAAACCCTACCATCTAGTTTACTAATAGGCATCGTGTGTATATTTATAATTTTTAACATTTATATTTTCATAATCAAATTTATAATAGTGGCACATATGCAGCACGAGAAAGAACTGAATAAAGATTTCAAACTAGTAATTGAATTTCGTTAATCGAGATCGGCGGAAAATAGACCGATCCCACTGTAAGGTGTGACAACGTGGACATGCACAAAATCTATCAATGAACTAGCAATAATCAATATACATCACGAACGATTCAAAAGTGAGCAAATCGACGAGTTATTTTCTGCATCTCTGATTTGGCTTTAACGATTTGTCCAAAGACATGTAAATAAATATTGAAATTCAAAGATGAAAAATCATAATATTGTGTATGAGTATGAGAAAATGTTGAACAATCCTGCTTTGCGTTATCGCTTATATTTTTTCTTCGCTCACGATTCCTAGTTCCAGCAGACAACGTCTATGCGTAAAATTAATCGAAATCGTTAACGTCCGTCTACAAAATCACACTTCCCATTATTACTCGAATAATTTTTCCTGAAAATATGTTACTCGCTTATTAGCAAGTAACTTAACTTTTTCCTAAAGCACGTTCTGGTCATTATTTGTATAGACGGTTTAATAGGTCTTGTTATTAGTCACCAAAAGTTTATAGGAGAAAAATACAGGTCCAAATCGAGAATTGCCGGAGATGAATTGAACATAAAACCAAATCACATATGTTTTCAAAAACCTTATTTCCGTTCGACAGTACACTGTCAAAAATAATATAAAATGCAATGTTTCTAATAGGTACTTGTTTATTTTAATGTTTCACAACGTATGTTATTTTTTCATGTATGGAGGGGGGTAATTGTTTGCTATGGCCTGTCCGCGCACGCATAGTGCTTTTATGTGCATCGGCCGCAGAGCACGGACCTTTGTAATGTTGAGTAGTGACTCTTCATCTTAAAAAATTGATCATTTTAACGCTTTTTTAAATAGTATCGCTGGCAATTTCTCTAAATATATACCCAATCTCTTTAATCCTTATGGACACAAGATACATGAATGATTCGTCTACCTAAGTCGATTCTGACTAGTGTCCAGTCACGTACTTCTCCGATCGGTTTTGTTCAAAAGTGTCACCAACACTTCCTGGGCCCTTTTGTGCTTCGTGTAAATATCTAAAATCCCCTCCCCCGGAATTAGACTATTAGTTTTGGTTTTGAAGCAATATTGTTTTGTATTTGACACGTTTTATTGATATAAGTGGTCATTGTTGCTGTCTTTTTGACCTCTTCTTGCTCTGAAAAACTGGGTATGTTTTATTTTCATCTGTCAGGAGAATAGAATTTTCGTTTTTTAGTTCATTTTTTTTTCGTTCGATGAAAGCGAATATTTCGGTCAAACATTCTTTACACGTATTTTAGAATCAATATGAAAAGTTGTCAAAACGGAAAATTATTTCCAATTCAGGTGAAATCGTTTGCATGTTAATAGCATGTTAGCTAAATGAACAACCAATTCAGGAAAATCGAATTTGTGAAGCATGAGTCACATATGGACCGCGCCTCGGCGGCGCGATCCATGAGTGACTCATGCTTAACAAAACATATATACTACGTAGGCAATTTTTTTACTGAGACTAGGGCTGGGCAAAACCGAATCATTTAGAATTCGAATCTGATTCGAATATTTTTTCGAATTGGATCGAATCACTAATTTCATGTAAATAACAAATATCCCGATGTTACCATTACAACTTGTCTTCATGTGAAAATCAGGAGATTTACAGGTTATAAGTGTATTTTCAATTCACTCTGCACGTTCAGGAGCAAAAATTTTCATATTTTAACGACAAAATAAAAGCGATTTTGGTCAAATTTGATTGTATTTTGCAATTAAAATTGCAAATTCTAGTTTATTTAGCGAGTTTTTGTACCTATGAGCGATTCTCGATTGATTCGAATTAATCGTGCTTCGAATCGATTCGAATCACTGAATCGATTTGCCCAGCCCTAACTGAGACATAACGCTATGTTAGAATTTGTATTAATTCAAAACTTGACCTTAATCTGTATTATATAGAAGCATCATTTTGGTGGTTACCAAACACATGGAGCGTAAGGGTTGAAAAATGGAGGCACGCCCGATGTCTGGCGCAATTTAAGACAATGTATTGGTTGCGTCAAAGCAAGCCTCGTCTGTCCCTTTCCACACCTCTTCATCTGAACCGCTCCGTTCTCACAAGACTCATTTTTAATGGTTAAACTACATTTCCGTAATCGTAATATTTAGGGTGAAATCCCATAATAATCAAAGTGTGGGAAATATAAACTCTCGTTACATGTTATGTGACTAACGGATTCTTTTGTAATTCTGCATTTGAAGAACCGAATTGTATGGCACCAAGACAAATTAGTTTTATTTTAGATAATATCCGTTTTATATCGGTAATCTTTGTCAAAAGCTTTTGAAAATGACATTTTGTTGAATTTTGGACCATGTCGTGTCGCTCGTTTCTTTCACCTGATATATTTTCTTATGTTGAAAACTTCCCCATATTTTATAGAACAATTCAAGTATTTTTTTCCTATAGTGACAAAGTCTTTATACAGCCTTTAAACCAATCCAATTAGAGGGAACCCCATGTTAGTGGATTCGCCGCTTCTGCATATAAACAAGGGCAAGATATCTGCAAAAAATAAATTGTTTCCGCCACCACCAAAAACAAAAACTTTATATACAAGCATTAATAGACTAAAAATAGTTCAAAAGTCAACATTTTAAGGAAAACAAGACAATAGACAGTAAAAATAATTGGCATCTCTCAATACATATGTCTGTACCACAACAATCAAATTGCATATAATTATCAGTGTCGTGTTTCGCTTTCCATAAATACGAATATTAATAAGCACAAAAAAATTATTAAAACAATATATCAACGCGTATATACTTGGAATTTGTTTATAAATTGAAGGGTTTCCGGTCAGACAAATCATAAAAATGCATCCGGTATATTATTAATTGCTTATATGCATAATTTATCCCAATGATAAATTTCTGTTGGAATATGAAATATTATTAATATTCAATCCATGCGACGCAAAATATGTAGCGTGCGCACCTTCCCAGTAAAAAGATTTTTTTGTGAAAACATATTTTGCTAAGCATCAGTGGCTCATGCTTGACAAAATAAAATTTCTGATTCAGTTTTAAATGTGTTTTAGTCACTTGAAGCATTTTGACAAATCTCTTTTCCGACATAAAAGTTGCATGACGTAACATAAATATCTCCGATTTAAGTTTATAAATGATGCAAAAACGTTTTTTTACGAAAAACGGAGGGTTCAATTTCCCATAACTACGCCCTCATTTTATGATGAATCATGTTTTTATATACTATGTAAGTGATAAACACATCCTGGATTCTTAGCAAACGATGGCCTCTATCATCTCATTTTTATGGCAGTTATAGTTTTCATGCACGGGCTAGCAGAACTCCATAACATAAATGGATATTTGTGTAAAAAAATCTAAATTTACAGGATTTTTGATAAATTTCATCTTGACTTGAAAAAAAATTCCGTGCGGCACTTTCAATTCAGCGTGTATTATGATGTTTTCTCGCTCATAAATTCGGTTTCGCCCAGCATACCCCACAGATAGTCCACGCCTAAGCGGTGCTATGCCTAACACTGAACAAATGATTATGCCTCATTTTCATTTTGTGTTACATTTTTAACCATATATGGTCAGTTGGTCGGGGATGGCTTCCACCTTGACCAGATGAACTTAATGTTATGAGAGTAAAATAGTTTTTGTGATGATATACGAGAACTTCAATTTATTTGTAGAATTCAAAAATAAATGATCATCGGTCAATATTTTCTACTAATTTGGCCGCTTTTACACATGTTCGTGCAATTTTTTTACAATTTTAAAAAAAGATTGACATTTTGGCACTTTTATTCATTTTTTGATGATGGATTTATATGTTTTTTCGCCAAATATTGAATATTAAGCGCATTTCCGGTCATGTTATCACACGTTTTCACACCTTGATTGATTGACTTGGCGATAAACAATAATTTTGATGACGCAATGACTACGTCATACTCGGGTTGATCAATGTTCTGTAGATTGTTAGTTTGGCGCACTTTTTTTATTTAATAAAGTTTAGTAAGTTTCTGTGAATGAACTTAATGCTGGAATTGCCCAAGCGGATTGTGAGTGTTGTTCGTGAGACCCATCCATAGCCCATTTTGGCCCTGGTTTTGCCACCAGCTGTTTAATTTCATTGAAATTTAATCTAAGCAAGGCCGGAAGCAGCGTCGAAAAGGAACCAACTGAAGGCCAATTAAAAAACTAGGAGCTACTGCAAAGTGTAGTACGAGCAACTGCAGTTCAAATAGATATCATCCACAAAACTGGAAGGCTATACTAATTTGCAGTATGTGGTATCTGTCCTGGGTGAAATTAGTCAAAACTTTTTTGCTTACTTTGCTTACTTTTTTACACACTTTTAATGAAGGCTTGCTCTGTAGACAGCGAGTCCGCAAGAAATGATTTTCTCTACAAACGAAAAAGACAAATTTTCTTTATGGATGTTCTATCCTAAAAAGGAATATTCGTAAGAATGTAAACATAAAACCTAGTTGTCGGAAAACCCCATTTTTCCTCCAAATAGTGATTCAAAATCGATGTAATGGTAAACCGGAAAAGTCCATAATTTTTCGGCAAAATCTTTTTTCCATCATGAACCACAGATGGATCGCGCCTTATCGGCATGATTCATCTGTGATCCATGCTCGATGAGGGATATTCATTTTGAGTATATCAGACAGCGACGGATTTTCTAAACGGCGATTTCACGAATCATATACAATATTTACCATAGAATTATCGCTTCCCGTGCGACATATTTTTCTATTTATTCATGTCTGGCCCATGTACGAACAATGTCAACAAATGGGTTGACTACAGGGGTAAAGCCGTCAAAACAAATCTGGGTCAACACGGCGACATATCCCGCAGTCTTGGTTTACCGCCGGATGAAAAACTCATCATTTGTCAAATACACGGTTTTTCACGATTGCCGATTTGTATTTAAGATTTATATTTTACAACTTACAATGTATTAAAAAAGTACTGAATACCCGTACTTTTGTCGTTTTCAAAATACGAATTCTAAGTTGTTGGCGATTTTATCCGACAAAATTGAGCAAACAGAAGATAAAAAGGTGGAAACTCGGCGCAGAAAGGAGTTGTCACAAAGGAAAGCTTGTTCGGGACATCCAAAACAATGTCTATTTCTACAAGTTTGTGGTCCTGGGCGATCCTGGGTTGAGTATTAGGCATGGATTAACGAGCCAGGACTCGAACCCAAGGTCTTGACGATAGAGATTCGATGACGGCACGCATAGAGTTATGTTCTATTACTTATTTCCATATTAAACTTGTTTTTCGCTAATTTTTTCATCTGTTATTGCATAAAAATGTGGAAATCCAATAAAACCAGAAACTTATCTCTCTTCGATATTAAAAACTTTCATTCAAATTCGCAAGTCGGAAATCCATAGTCGTTATTAATTTATATAATATGCAAATCTAAGTATATTACGTCTGGTCATATTAATATTGTAATTTCAGACGCATACATTGTGATATATTTTTGAGAATTTTCTCCTGTGCTCTCTTTAATCGTTAGATTATTTTTATTGAAATTCTTTTAATGAAATACCGGAAGCAGTGTCTTGAAGAACAAACAAACGCCCATTTTTGTCAAAATACGAACACGAAAGTAGTTCCAGCAACCGCACTCTAAACGGAAACATCCCAAACTGTCGCCGCTATAATAAAGCGCAATGAGGGGTATCTGCACAGGGCGATGTTAAACTATCCTCCACTTTTTTGTTTTCCTTTTGCCACCTCCTAGGAAGAAGCAAGAAATACGTTGTTGAACTTCTAAAGCCCGCCTTGTAAAGACAAGCTTAACTCATGTGTTTATCAAGCATGTGCTATTGATAAATATTTCCTTTGCGGCGCGATTCATCAATGACCCATACCTGACAATACATATTCAATTACCAATTTTAAAATTAGATCACAAAATTTCAAATTATTTGATAGAAAAAACTGTTTTTACAGCTGGTTTTTAATTTACTTACTTTGCCTCAAAAACCGACATGAAGCGTGCTTGGAATTCTCTCCAATTTTAATTCAATAAATTGATCACGGCGCTTCAAAGAGGCTGCAACATGTCATTAATTTTCCAAAGCATTCATTTGGATACTTTCAATTATCCATTTCTCAAATACTTTTGATAAGCTTTTTACCTTAGGAATGCTAAACCCATAGAATAAAGTGTTTTCCCAATCGGAAAAAAATGTTCTAAAATGTCGTTTGTCAAATGTGAGTCACTGATGGATCGCGTCGATAAGACGCGGTCCATCTGTGGCGCGTGCTTGACAAAATTGAAAAATGCACATGTTCAAGAATGCGTAAAAACCAATTTAAATAGTTTTAATAGAGAAATTGGCTCTTCGGTTCGTCCACTTTTGGAGATTACTATACTGTTACAAAAAAGCCGGTAAAAGCGCTGCTGTTTTATAGTAAATTGACTATATTGAAAATATACAATCGCCGTAAATGAACAGTGAGTTTACTGTATTTTCTCCACAGTGTGAGTTGAACCGTTTTTTCTAAAAATTGTGACAATTAATAACGGTGATTAATAATGCTGTTAAATGTTTTATATCGACATAAAAAATAAAATCATCAATAGAAATAACCCATTACTCACAACATTAAACGATATTATTATATAAAACAAGATAATATGCGTATTTTGTGGCAAACCATTTGTTGGGAGAATAAAGAAAACAATCACAATTGATGAAAATACCTAACTCAGGGTTATTTTCACTGTTTTTATTTAAATGTTTCGAATATGGTTAGCCAAAACTTTTGGAATTTTTGATTCATATCGAATCGAATAATTATCGAATCGAACCGAGTATCTGAATTTGAACTTTATTATTTATTTAGGGCGTTTGTATATGTAGTGGAATATGTATACTTAACATTGGGTTCGCATAATTTCAAATTATTGTATCTATCGTAATCGAATGCGTCCATTATTCGACGAATTACGATTCGAAATCCGCAGCTCTACTGACAAAATACCATTATACTCTCAAATCCAACCCATCCCAAACATTTTCAGTCCATACAATATTGCTCCAAAGCTCCACACGCTGTTATAACCAATCGATCAATAAAAAGGCATTATTACGTGGTACTTAATATTTGCAATGCCCGTTTGAACTTTAACACCTGTGGTCTTATGCAGAACAGCGCGCCTGCACCTGGATTTTTTGCAATTGGTTTGCTTTGCAAGTGCACAAAAGCCTTCGGGGTGTGCTGTAAACTTTTACTATAACTCGTTCCAATTTCACGCTTATTTGTAGTAAATCAAGTTTTCCGAGCATGGGCCTTGGATGGACTGAGCCTTATGGCGCGATCCATCCTCGACCCATATTCGGATTTCGTATTTGGGTCGGTTCTTGTTTTTCGCCTATATCGCACAATTTGTTAGAAAGAGATTATTTTGTTATTTACAGAATTCAATTTTCTGTTAGGTCTTATGTGTTATACGGTCTATAATATTTATACTGCAAATGTGCAGTTATTGCAGTGTTCCCGTTGGTGCCATTCAATATTTTTTCCTCATAGGATTTTTTAAATACCTCATATAAAAAAGAAAAATATTTAATTCTTATTATTTATTTTATAATATTATGCACAACAAAAAGTACCAGTGAAGTTTAGAAATTGAATCAATTGAACAAAGAGACAAAGGGAACACTGTTCTACTCGTAATTTTTATTGCATTTTATAACGCGTGGTTCAATATCAATTGCCCTTCATAAATCGATTTGTTATTTGTTTTTATTTGCGTTGCTCCGACACGTTATTGTGGAGTGATTCGTCTCATCCGCACCTGCATTCGAAATGTGACGTCACAACAAGGTGAAAAAGTCCATTTCGAAGGCGTTGTCATTTTGCATTGTTTTTGTTTATATATTATTCAGACGTAAAGGTGCGTGGTCAGACTGCAGACGCTAAATACTAATTGTTTCATTAAATGTTCTGTGTTATAGGCGTACACAAAAGGTCTTTGACGTTGCTTAGTCGTTATTTTTGATTTTTTCCGCGAAATGATGGTTCGTTATTCAGTTTAACCTGCAAAATGTGCATCCAAAGGTAACAGTTGTTATGGTGAAGTATGATTTGTTATGTATGTGTCACAGTTGCCTCGCGCTTCATCTGTGGCACATACTTACCAAAGATATTTTTTTAGATGTTTAGTTTTGAGGTTGCAAAAACATTAGGTTTGCGGTTTGTTATGTAAGCTAATACATTGTATATATACAAGGTAGTTGAGCCTACATCTCCGCGGTTGGATTTTGTTTATGTACAATGATTATGTTTTACATATATTCGGTAAGCTCTGGATTTTATGGGTCGATCATATATGATCGGATATAAATCAGTTTTTCAAAGATAGATATTTCAGTAATCGGATTAAATTTTATCTGAAAAACATATACGGTATTATTAAAGTTTGATATCTGTGGGGTCCTTACACCCGGAAGGACGTTGTCTTATCGGAGCGGAAATGTAACTTTATTGCATACATTTGGAGCTTGTAAACTACTGCAGTGTCTGACCTTTTTACGGTTCTAATTTCAAGGACGACTTCAGCACTCAATTTAGGGCTCTATCAAATAACCTGAAGAACGCGATTGCACTGTAGTAGTTATATCAATCAATGCCAAATTTATTTCCTAATGGTTTAGTATTTAAAGCGTCTGCTTTGTACATATTTGGGAAGCCCTTGAACACATATTTGAGTCTTTGAGATGCTTCTACGTGCGACTGTCTTTAAGAAAAATACCCCAAAGTGCATTTAAAGACTAAGAAGTATTATGTTGTGGGTGATGGCGTTAAATAAAGCTTACGCCAATATAATTTCACCAAGTTACCTGGCAAAATAAATTTAACATCAGTATTCATATATATATAAGTACTAAACAAACTGCGTTACCTAAATCAATTCTAAAAAACGAGAATATGTGAAATTTATGTCAGTAGAACCCTAATTACTTTTATATACCGATAGTAAATAAAGAACAGCAGTCAAAAATACCCTGAAATATTTTGATCATCAACTTTGATTCCGAAATCATGATATTAATACCAGAATTTCCAGAATACCAATCACTCCATTTATTAACATATCATAACTTAAAATTTTCGGTATCGTTTTCTGTTGTTAGAATGCATAGCTTGGTTAGCATTTCTAAAATCTAATATTTTTTGGAAAATGTTTAAATTATTTTGTAATTAATAATAGTAAGGAAGGAATGTCAATTTGATATTAAATATTAATATTTTGAAACGCTTCGTAGAAGAGTGAAAAATTTGATCCTAAAACTGATGTATATTTTTAATTCGACAATATTTTCATACCATATTCCAAAAAATTGACCGGTATATATCATAAATTTAATCACACAAAATGCCAATCGTCGTAATGAATCTAAAAATGTTTATTACCGTGATATTTTCACTTTTCGTGATCGTTGCTCTTTGGCCACGATTGCGCAATTTTGCGGAATGAATTTCGCTCTAAAAGATTCCCTATATTTCATTTCATCCACGCGTGCAATGTCCATCAATGACCTATGTTTGACCAATGTACTTGAAATAAAACTGATATCATTCAATCTCTGCGGAAAATGCACTACAAGCCTTCTTCAAGAAGATTCTCGATAACCGCACCGTTTTCGCATATTTATTCCAAACGCGTGTTTAATTGTATTTTATCCAAAACCCAACTAATATTCAAATGATTCGCAAAAATCTGGAATCTTCAAGCAAAAAGCCAATTTTTATGGTGTCCGCTCAATATCTAACGATTTTTGCGTTCCTATATAGCCAACTCTTACACTAACACCAGCGTGATTCATAGGATCATGCATAATTTATGTACAGAAAATTGGAAAAACACCAAGATATACTTTGGCGTGGGTGTTCGTTATCGTTTAAAACTGACAGGAACACGAAAACTGTTAGGATTAGATACTTCAGTGCCAAGTTTTGTGTGTATACTCCTTAGAACTTATTGCGTTTTGAGGTTTTTTATTGAGTAAAAAAGAGTTTTGGAGACATAAGTTGCTGCAATGAAATTTGCCATTTGAGATATTAACTTAGACAACCGCGTTAACAAAATTTGGATCCGGTTAATTTTGTCAGACATGGGCCACTGATGGACCGCGCCGCCTAGGCGCGGTCCATTTGTGACCCATGCCTGGCAAAATAAAATTGATAATTTGGATGGATTCTTGTATAAAAATTCCGAAAAGAGACACTCGGTATAAAACGGTAATTGAGACAAAATATAGAATAAAATTTGATTTGGTACTCAATAAATATTTAATCGACTGATTACATCATCATCATGACGTCATCAATAACAAGTTGATAAAAACGATCCAACTAAGGCAATGTTAAATTGAAATATTTTTCAGTTTTATTTTTGGCTAATATCAAAAATAAAATCGTAACGTCACCATTATGTCATATATTAAGGTAAACGTGCGTTTGTTTAAGCAGAAAATGTTTCAACTTTTTAGTAGTAAATTTTGAAATTATCAGAAATTTAGTCCTCTTTAATAGAATTTTTGTTATTTAAAAAATCAAAGAAACACTTTAATGAAAATTGATATCAGAAGGTAAAAATACTAATAAAAATTTCATTAAGATATTGATTTGTTAATTTTTTGCCGCAAATTTCATAGCAGTTTGGTCCAACAAAAACCATAGATAAATTAAGCTTAAGAGTACAATTTATCAAAGTTTCATGCTTGGTTGTACATGTTCACTTCAACACTATCACATTAGACCTCAATTTTGCGGCTAATCGTGTTAGGGCGAATTAGCCCAAAAATGTCGGCGTTAAATCGATAGGTAATTTACGAAAAACAGAAATAGCAGTAGCGGGTACTGGAGCCATAGTATATTGTTGCATGAGAGAAGGGGGTCGGGGCGTGGAAAGCGTAATTTTTGCCTTATTGTGGTTGCCAGATTGGTTAGAAATACTGAAAATAATACAGAGCCTAAAAATAGGTATTTTTTGCAAATAAAATTATGAGAAACAAATACTGCTTTTTCATATACATTAACGTAGATCGTTATTTGAATAAACTATATTCGTAGGCAACATATGCTAAAATTCTGATTTGGAATCATTCCGAATAATTTGGCATCTATATGGATTACTGGGATTAACTCCAACTAAGTAAGATGCAGAAATTGTTTTATTATTAGTAGTACTGTCCGAAATATTCGATTCGAAGCATTCTCTGTGAATTCAATCATTCGATTCGATTTTCCCAGCGATTTGAAATCAATCAAATTCAAAATAGTACAAAATTTCCGAGATATTCATTAACTTTTTTCGAGTTTTACAATTTTCTTGAGAAAGTTCTTTATTGGTACATATTTAGACTATGTTTCGAATATTCGATTCATATTTATTCGATTTGATTTCGAAAAAATTCGAAGTGTTAGATCGACTATCAAACGCTTATGTCATTTTACAAAATACCCTCTAATTTAGTGTAATATTTGCTGAAATGTTTCTAGAAAATATCCATATTTCGTTTTTATGTGATTTAAATTTTTGATTTCTTGTCGTGTGACCGTCCATTAGTCCGATTCTCATGGTTTTATTCTGCACTGCAGGTTATATTTTGTGTGCGCAACAGTTATTATATTGTTCATATTCGAACAAGTTTGGGGCAACAATAAATCGTGCTTAACAGCACGATTTATTGATGACCCCAGCTTAATCGAATATGAACAATTAACACCGCTAAAACGGAAATCTTTATTTACTGAGCGATTTATAAATATGTTAACAGGGGTATTTTACTGCGCTTTCCGCTCTTCTACTATTAGTAAACATTGTAGCGTCGCAACAATATAGCAAAACCGCGAGTCGAGGGTCATCAGAACCCGAAAGTTTGTTCAACAAGCATTGGGTTTAGTTAGGGATATGTATCGAGCAGATATGATGCGGATATTAAGATTTTACTTTGAATCGGAAACGGAGGTTGTAATTCGAAACGAAATCGTTGTAGCTAATCCGGTTTGCAAAAAGGATTTCCGATACCTGAGTCAATAACGCAGGTGACCTCTTGGTAGTTTTAAAGTCGACGAATTGCTGCAAAGTATTCTATTTTTAGCTATTGTTGTTGAAAAGGGGTCGTGGTTATAGAGCGTACGGAAGGTCGAGGGAATAATATTAAAATATCTGAGAGAGTATGGAATGAATAAAGGAAACGGTTTTTCAACTTGAAATTGTAACATTTTGCAATCATCGTTGAAGAAATTAAATAGTATAGAATTGTTAGTAAAATTTACACACAATAAGCGTTTCTGAAAGAAAATGACCAACGGTCTAGTGGTAAATATTCCAAATGAAGATGAACCATTATCGCAAAGTGCAGGAATGGTATCTCCCCTGGTCAAAACCATCTTTCACTTTAGTAAATTTGTCTTCGTTACAACGCAATTAAAATAAAATGATTACATTAACCCTTAACTGTGCTCACTAAATCCCTTGTATCGGAAGGGGTTAATGCTTATATAAACAGCACGCGCCGTAAATTAAATTTAAGGTCACGGTTTTGAAAATATAGCCAAGCAAGCAAGTATAATTTATTTTATAAACCATTGTTGCGTTTGCCGTCCGTCGGTGAAGTTGAAATTTTGCCGAGAGGAAATTTTTTTTAATCATTTTTAAGCAAGTATGTGTCATAGATGAACTGAGTCTGGTTGGGGTCGGTTTATCTATGAAACGTACTTGTTTAACAATGTTTTGTAAATTCCCTTCCAAGAAATGATTTTATCGAAGAATTACATTCTATTTTGAGTTTGGATACATTTTTTAAAATCTGATAAAACCTGGATCGTTGTTTTTTGTTGTAAAAATTACCGCGCAGTTAGCTAGCTAGTTCAGAACGCATGAGCTAGTTCAATATTTATTCAGTGTGCTTTGAAGTGTGCGCCTTCTGACTTGGAACATTTGTCAAGTCAATAACGTTTGTGTAAACCGCAAGGAAGAGCTTTCGTGATGTACTAAAATATGAGAAAGACAGATTGGAACATAAGTTAGAACAAATTTTAGTTGGAGAGTTTAGGATAAGTAAATTATGTAAAGATTGTTTGATTCCGAATCACTAAAATCTCGTTGAATTATAATTTTACAAAATGTTCGTCACTCATGATTTGTTAAGTTGATGCGCGGTCCATGTATGGCGTATGTTTGGCAAAATTTATTTTTTTTATGAAGTTTTTGTTTGGTATCGTTAATTTTAAAAAATACTATTAATACGTAATTAAATGTGGTGCTTATCAACAGCTGGGGTCATGTGCGCCTTATATTTGATTAAATGTTAATTTTTTTTTTTTTTTGAAAAACTCTTAACTTCCAAACAGCATTGGGTCAAGTGCTAATCTTCCGAAAGATAAAAGTGCAAAATAACGTGAATGTCTCGAAAAAACATAAAAATTTGAATGATCCAAAAGAATTCGTTTACTTTCACATTCTTAAATAAGAAAGCAGACGGGTGTTGTAAAAAAAATATAAAGCTAAATAAATTGCATCACAAAACATGCAACGCAGTTGGTGGATATATTAACTGATGACGTTAAGTTATATTTTCATTAAAACTCAGAGAACCTTTGGTCAGTTATATTTTCATTAAAACTCAGAGAACCTTTGGTCAGTTTGTCCACATCTGACCTGACAAAAACTTCTTTTTGTCTAGCATGACGTATAGATGCACCGCGCCTTCAAGCGCTGTCAGTCTATAGCTCGTGTTTGACTTCATCCAACATGTCATTTAGACGTCAATTTGACACAGCAATTTTATTCCATTTCAAAATAATTTGCAACAGATTAAATCAGGTCATTCGACTGACCGAAATGCTTCTATTGGTCAGTGTGAAACGTTATGTACTTGTTCGTTCCGACACTCGATTGCAAATTCCAGCCGCCAATTCCAAGTGACTCGTTGCGTCACAATTCTATGACGTCATAAAAAATTTATTTTCCTCATAAGTGCCTCATAGGTGTATAAATATTAATGAAACTACTAATATCATATAGGAAATGGTTACGTAATTGTTGATATATCCAAAACAGAATAAGGAATAAAACATTAATATATTCTAAATCGCGTCATGATACAAATTGAAATCAATAGGGCCATGTATATTAATGCATGGAATGTAACCAATTCCACACCCCAAATTAGCATTAATTTAGGAGAATATTACTCTCGCTTACTATATTATTACAAAGGGAATAGATAATGCCTATTCTGACATACATCGTGTAAAATTCAGCGTATGTATAATTTCCAGAAATGCTGTGACGTTTTCACGCACACATCACGTCGTAACCACATTTATAACGACGCAACGACGTGAAGTCGGGTAAAATAATCGTTTAATCCAGGCAGAAGTTCTTTGGCGAAACCTAATTTGTTAAGCTGACAAGGTGCAGTCCATCAGTAGCGCATGCTTAACAAAATCAAATTTCTGATTTGAATTACTAAAATATTGTAAGTTTTATTTATATAATATATGGGCCTATGCATTTATTTTGGAATCTGTATGGTTTCCATTATTTTCGATCAAACTTGATCCGCAGCTAAAACTCGCTCAACCGCGACATTTAACAAGGAATCGTGTTTGATCAAACGTGTCAATAATGAACTTTATCTCAACTTAGCTATTCATAAATCTCTGCCAAAATTGAAAAATTAATCCAGTCGCACCTTTTTTGGCCAGATGGTCAAATGCCGGAATGATTAATAAACTAGGACAAAAGTTATTTTGCGGATAGTTATTACATAGTAGTGGATTTCCAGTTCTGCGTATGTTCGTGTTCGCTTAGTGCAAAAATGACGAACAAAAATTTATAAAAATAATGATCAAAATCAACAATTGTACATATTTGTTTATATAAAATATGAAACTACACACTTTCAAATGCAAAAAAACTGAAAACAATATTTTGTACTTCATATGCAAGCGAGCTCTTTTTATGCTCAGCGTAAAAAGGCCCACAAAAATCATGACGTCATATAAAATCACTGATGCGTATCCATGCAATTTTTCTTGTTCACTGTTCCTATTTTAAGGGCACTTAGAGAGCATTGGGGTTCGTTTTTTTTTGTTAAACTTTTTTATTTATTTTTACCTAAACCTTGGATAGATTCGTCACGTACTCGACCAGACGTTAGTGACGTCACTATCGACCTCATATTTAATGAGTATTTGATTCTGGCTGTCTATCAAGTTTGGATTTTTTTTATTGGCCCGAAAATCGACTCGCAATATCGACATGTAAATTGACATTTAACTTTTTATATTTTGATCAAATTCATTGAATGAATTGGTCAAGTATGGGCCACTAATGGATCGTGCCTAAACGGCACAATCCATCAGTGGCTCATACTTGACCAATTTGGTGATTTGAACGGTACGTGAGATACCAGACGCACTTTGATATAGATATTCATCTCCCATGTTGAAACTGACAATTTCATGTCAATCGAACAAAGAATTTACCAGAAAAACGGATTTCGTTTCCCCCGAGGTGTAAAAAAGCGATTTTTGTCACTTTAATGTATTAGATAAACAGTGAATCCGTGGTGATCGGATAAAATCGATTGATTATATATAACAAAAATATATAAAAGCCATTCGCCTGGCAAACGCCGAAAGCTTTATGAAAATATCTCATAATAGATATGACAATCGTGACGAAATTAACATTTTCGAAACGATAGACATGGATCTCATTAGGAAATTGGACAATGTTAGTTCATAATGTTTTGAACGTCGAGCCGAAAGCGTGACTTTGCAGTCAAGAGATTTCAATGCTATTGGTCTGGGAGAAGTGGAATCACCACTTATCCTTCCTCTGTGCATTTGTGTTTGCGGATCCGTAAGCAGTACATGCAAGGATACAGCAACAAGAGTAGCTATGACTAACTAGGGAGGTTCAAAGTCTTGCTTCACACTCACACAAATATATTTCTGTAAGTGTGAAGCAAGACTTTGAACCTTTTTAGTAAGCGATTTCAAGTTGTAGAATGAGTATAGTTCATATACAGATGTAATGATTTGAGTGTTTGTTCGTGAACGATTTTGTGGGAAGGTGACGGAGAGTTTTGGTTCTTGGGTATATAGTCAAGAATTATAAAACTCTAAAACAGGCGTATTCAGGAATCAGTTTTTCAAGTCTTATTTTTTCGTAACTCGTGACGTGTATGAATTGGTGAATAATGGGAAGTTGCTGGAAAATGTAAATTATACTCCTGATCCGGAAAGTTTTTTTTCTTGAAAAATATGACGATTTGCGAATAGAGTTTAATTTATATTAAAATTTCCGAAATAAACTAAAAGAATTTTTGGGAAATAAAATTTGAAAAGCCGGTGTTTGAAATGATCGTTTTTTTATTTTTTAGGTAAATATTTTGCGCTTTCTTGTTAAACGAGAGTATGGAATAAATTTTGTATATATATACCACTACAAACCAAGCATTTTAATACAGATTTTTAATTTTTTGGGAAAAAAATGTTAATTTTTCGAAAATATTACCTAATGCCTAGTCAGTATCAGTTGAACACTATAATTGCGCTTTTTGCATAAATAAAACAAAAAATCGCATTTTAGCTTTGTTTTAGACAAAATGTCTCGGAAGTAGAAAACCGTATATTTTACGATTCAAAATCACAAATTATCAAGCACCATCGCATTGTTCTGAATAATTTTCTCCAAACAATGCACGTTAATTAGCTTTAAGAGTAGGTTAACACAAAATCCCATTATAATAGACGGAATTTGTCACTTTGTTGCCTGTCAAAAGACCAAGAATAAGTATATACCTTACCGTGTCATTATCATTGTTTTAAAGATAGACTAAACACAATACATTTTTATTCGAAATTAGTAAGATCAATTTAAGTTCAACCAAGCGCGGGCCGTACAAACGGCCCACGCATGGTCGATCTTAAATTAACGTTACCACATCGACGTAAATTCGGGAAGGGCGCGGCTTAGAACGCATAGAAGACGTGCCGTCTGATCAAGTCATCAGAGGCGCCTAAACATCACCCATATTGCTATTATTATACGGTACATACCGCATATTTCAAATCTAAGGTCAGGCAGTGCTCGCACCAAGTTGTTAAGCCGTGGTTATAGTCATTTACAAAGGATTAGCACTTCAGCTAAATAACTAGTCTATGATTATTATTATATTGTTATTAGCTATAAGCCAATTTTTTTTGAGTGGATTATCTTTCGGATGTGTGACACGTCTGATATGGATTGATATTAATAAATATCGCTGAGCCGCTATTAATATCCTCCTAATAACATTGATATAGATTTTGTTGATTTTGGCGATATTTAATATGACATATTACGTCGAAAATTTGATTTGTTTTATAATATGAATTCCAAATCCGTTTTGGAAATTGAATTCAATTTTTTATCTGTCAGATCACGTAACGTGAATTCCAGTCCACCGAAATGTTCACCGATCAGCCATACTACGTTATAGCATAGTTTGTCTAAAATATAGCTTTCGAAAATGTTGGAATAAGCTATCGCTTTCGTATCTTATTTCATATTTTCGATTATACCATGATTCAAATTTCCGACCAGAGCACGCGCCATTGACATGACTACGATATTAGATTAAAATTTGTTTTTCATAATATTTTTCATTCGACGACACGAAACCGTGTATGAATAGACAAAATTTCTAAATAAAACCACATAATTTTTCCGTACCTGGTGAAAAATCGATAATCCGACCCGATTTTCGGCGATATTCCAATTCGCAAATACCTGCTTACGTCATGTGGTGACGTAATGATAGAATTAACATTACTTTAAAAAATTTCCAGTCAATATAAATTAAATTCTCATTGATTGCGACGTCACATTTTCCTTGTATCAACTCTTTGTTTTTATGACCAAATTATATTTTTAACGGCCTTATAGGTTGTATAGATTATCGTGTTTACAATAAACATATCGAAACGACGTAAACAACCGACTTATGCACCTGTAGGCCTTTATTCTGATTGACATGGCGATAACACTTATTCGATGTTTAAGATAAGAATTAATCTGATCAAATTGTCAATCCTGGTCCATCGCCCAAACGACTGTGCTTATATTCGATTTTTCTATGGCCGAAGCTTGATTTAGTATACTAAGTTCACATCCGTGATCGTTTGTTGCCAAATTCCCGTATTAGAGTGTCATCGCCTACGGGCCTTTGTGCGGTGGTGGAACACATCCGCTTTTCAAGCAGATTTTGTCAGTAAATTAAGCAAATTTTCCCCAAATTTGATCCCTTTGACCCCTTTTGTTATACTCTTTCTCTAATTTTTGGAATGAACCCAGAATTACGGAATTACAATAAACAGGATTTTTGCTTCATTTATCACCTGTGGTAGTAGTCACGTGATTTTGAAAACTTTTTCTCTCTTGCCTCCACGTCCGATCAGCGGTTGTGTTGTGTGCAGGGTTTGAACCCCCGATGAACCGCGCCTGATCGTCGCGATCCATCAGTGGCCCATGCCCAAAATAATACACCATAACAGATTTGCTTATTTAATAGGATCTTAATAACTTAAAATTTTGCGCTGCACTCCTTTAATTTGCATTATTGTTTTTGGCAGTTCTGTACTAAAGATAGCATCGCAAAATTAAATTTGCACATCCTGCGCGACAACCTACGAAAATACTTAGTGCTCGAATTTTTCAATTACACGACTAGGTTATTAACTCGTTTCCTCAGTTAATCAAATTACCAGTTCCTCTCCCTCACATACATTGATAAAGAAAAATCGCGGGATGCGCATACTCACCACAAGAAAAATTGTTGGTAACAGGCTTTCGATATAAAGTTTATGATACGAGAGACTTACGAGAGTTGTTAATGCGCACAAGCAAAGTGAATAGCATACTAAAAAGTGTGGCATAATATGAGTAGTTCATTACCAAATTTAATGAAGTGACTTTTTTAATTACAACATTATTCCAGTTTACAAATTGTGGAACCAAACTCAAAAAGCATAAATTTTAATGCACGTTTGCCATTAGTACTTACGCAATATGACGCAATATTTATATAATACTAAATGACAGCACCATTCGTGCTAATACAAATTATATATATTAAAATATTAAATTGTCAAAACGTAATTAGTTAAAACATACTACACATTATTAGGTTTTAACAATATTAAAACTGCTAGGAAAGGCATTAAAATTGAATTTCATTTTCTGGTGACGTCACGAGAGGTTTTTGGGGTGTTAGAGCTGGATGTTGAAGCAAAAAATTGCGTAATTATTGAAACTTTATCCAAAACCGATTTTTAATGATTTAATGAAATTTACACTAATTAACACAACCTCTCATGAGAGTAAGGATAAATGCACTAATAATTTTTAGCTTTTAACACGGTTTGAAGTGTTTTATTTGATTTTGCCAAAAAAAGTGAGGTAATCTATCATTTTCTAGCAAGATTTTCAAACCACCGTGAGAGAATAGTCCAGTAGTCCATCATTTCGCAACAAAAATAACTTCGGCCACGATTGAGCTGTAGATGAATCGCGCATAATATAGCGCGATTCATCTGCAACTCAAGCGTGGCTGAATAAAATTGCTTATTGTCACTTCTCAAGCAAAAATTATTCTGAAATGATAGGTTATTCGCGGCAAATTATACTCTTTATGCTTATTGGTCTTTGTTGGGAAAATACTCTAATTTAACCGTTTGTGGGAATCTTAGTAAATCGTGATTCATTTCGGAATGCATGTTTTATTGAGCGTGGTGGGGCCGATCGGATTGGGGTTGGGGGTCGGATGTGATTCATCTCCGCCGGCACATTGTGTGACGTCATCATAGTAACCCTATTCTAGACCAGATGTCTAAAACGCGGGGGCTATAAGTGTTCTGTTTGTGGGAAAATGGCTGTTTTCGCAGATTTTGTCCCTAATTTTGAAGATTATCGCATGAAAGGCTTTTAAATCGTGAGTCATATTGTTGATGTTCAATACACTTAGCGAAACATTTGTTCAAAGTATCTTATATGTACCACCAGACCGTTTTAAGTGACCATGCTGTAGGACAATACTGGACAATGATGGCACGCAACACAATCGACAAATCGCATGTTTCTTATTGTTGCCAAATTTACAATTGTTTTATAATGTTCTTGCTTTTGAACCTAATTAGATAATTTGAATAATTTAGGAGTTTTTTGGACATGTTTTGTTGTTCTATAATTGTTTACAAAAAAATGTCAGAAAAGATCAGATGTCATAACACCCAATAAAGCGCAAAAATTTAAACATGTCAAAATTTGGTATTTTGGTGAGGGTATCCTTCACACATTTTTTGTCAAGCATGTAGCACAGATAGACCGCATCTAGACGTTAGCCTTTTTTTACTGAATTTCATAAAATCTTATTTAATGTTTTTACTCAAGAAGTCTTAAACCGCAAATAGATTTTGTAAAATTCGACAGTTTTAGGGTATTTTTTCTTCAATTATGGTAACGGATATGAGTAACCTCAACACTAATGTAAATAATCCATTATCTACCCATTGTCAGGCTATTTTTGTGCAAAATTATCCCCAAAATAAAACGATTTTATATTTAATATCGACACGGATTTTGAAAATCGACACTGAAATTATTGTGACAGATCCCATGTTTTTGTACAAGATGTTGAATTATATGACACATATGGACCACAGATGTGCAGTGGACATCGCAAATCGTCACTGACCCATACTTGGCAATTTTGATTTCAACTAATGTTGTCATTGGTCATAAGCCTTAGACGCGACACAACTATATCATGTCTCGGTTCTTTTTTTTGCCTTCACAACAAAAAAAATGTCACTCAACCAAATTTTGACAAGTATGATCCACTGATGGATCGCGCCGCTGAGGTGCGGTCCAACAGTAGCTCATGCTTGACAAAAAAAATTCCTAATTGGACTGTTAAGACGATAAAATTTCAATTTTTGTAGATCAATGCAAAAATTGCAGACAAGAAAAAAGGCAATATTTTTGCAACTTGCACGCATGGTGATATTGATTTTGAATTTGACTCGAAAATAGAACAATTCGTTCCAGTTGTAATTGAAAAGTAAAAATAAAATTAATAATAACACCAATTTCAATTTTTGTTGCCATTTGGAAACAATAATAACTTATTTTTAGACTTCACACATGCACGAGTTTCATGCTTATTTTTTTTTGTTTTGTCGGTGAAAAATAATTTCCGAAATGAGACTGATGTAATTATATAACAATAATCGAGTCGATTGGTATCAAATATGCGCCGTAGATGAACCGCATCTCGCTAGCTCGATTCATCATCTACCCATGCTCAACAAAATCTATTTTTTTTTACTTTGAAAAAATGGATTGTAATTTTAAAAATACTACTACAATAAAATATACATTTTATACAAAAATCAACCATAAAAACACTTGTGACTGGAAAAGATATATTTTTGTTAAAATTTCAACTTTGTGCTTGAGTGAGAAAATGAAAAATTTACCAACACTCGGTTTTTCGTATGTAACAAAACTTTATAGTAATCGTTATTGAACACATCTCCTAATATGGGCATCACAAAATTCAAAATATTATTACCTATTACTATATCGTCAAATATTACATATGTATATATAATTATCATTTCCATATCGTTATCATATTACCACGGTTTCGCTTAACAAGTCTGCCCCTCAAGTTAAAACGTGATCAATTTAATCACTGTTTTCAATGCTAAACCACGTTAAACATTTTAATTATGGTTTAACGATTGAAAAATCAATTATTCTCATCCGTGGGAATATAGGATTTTGACTTGTCTTGAAATTATTAAATTTATTTGAATAGGAAAACAAATCAAAAATTTGTTTTGCAACGTAGGGGACACTGATGTAGTGCGCCTGGACGAAGCGTTCTACCTGTGACCCATGCATAACAAAGCCAGATTTTTTTGTAATTGGTTCAGCTTTTTGTTAATGAAAATATCAAACCTCGCACGCAATGTTATTTCGGGTTATTGTGCAAGAATATCATGATTTATGTTAATTTTCAGGCGCACCAAGCGATAAGTAAATAGTAAAACGGTTTTTATGTGCAAAATAAGGATCTATGCAAAAATCACCTTAACTTCGTCCGAAGACAAACCATAAAATAAGCATTCGCTTTATTAGAAAATTATAAATTCATCGACAAGGAAATATTGCACTATATATGCCTATCACAAGATAAGTGCGTCAAGTTGTCCAGTCAATTTCTGTAATACGATCTAAGCAATTTACAATCATGCAAAAATAACACCTCGATATATACCCACAATCACACTCCAAGTTTTGGAAATTGCACTACTATTTGTTACTTGGTGCTAGCATTTGTTGACTACGTGAATAGAAAGATCTTTGCACATTGTCGTGTACTCACATCATCACGACATAGATGTATTTTGTTAGCAAAACGCACATTGACTTGTTGCTAGATTGGTAGGATACTATGTCACGTGGGATATATTATAACTATTTATCTATCATATCTAGACTCTTGACCGGTGCACTGTTAGGCTACCTTACATGTTTTATTTGGAGATTTTGCATTATTTCATGAAATCACTTTTTTGCAAATATTCAGTTTTTTGCGTCGCATATTTATTTTCATTTAATTTCATCGTATTCGTAATTTCAAAATGCAAGTAAAAATATTTATATTCAATTAAACCCTTGGTAGTACGTGTTTACAATTGTACTTACATTAAAATTAATTTAATGAAGTACGATTTCACGCGGACGTTACGCTAGGTTACCCTTTTTAAGTATTTAATGTTAATAGATAGTAAATTATACAGTTTGATACCTCGCGGCTTATTTGATCCGGTCAATAAAAAATGCTAAAGTTATATCACATTTAGAGCGGTGCAAACTACCTTTTTTAATTAGCTTCCCACATGGTCACCTCGAATAATTTAAAAACCGGCCCTACGCCCGGCGCCATATTTGATGTTAGGTTTTCAAGAATAATATTATTTCTACGGATTTAAGGGTTATTTGATTTTTAAAACCATAAAATAAAACAAATTTGGTAATTGTCAGCAATTTACATATTGTAAATATTATAAAAGAAAACAGTTTCTAGGCTTAGTCAACGCAACATCAATCACACATGATACACTGATAAATTGAACCTGTGAGTCCGATTAATCAGTGGATCATGTTTGATTGAAGGTAAATTTTATGAAAGAGTTATCAAAAACCAAAAGTCTTAACTTTGATAAACAAACTTAAAAGTATGTAAACTCCTTTCTTTTCATGCGTCTGATCTCAGATAAGAAGCTATAAGAAAGGATCTTCTGCTCAGTTGGCGTCTTTCAAGTCATATTATCGGTTAAAACAACAAAGTGTTTAGTAAATGCGCCTTGTTTATCTTAGTGTAAACAATTTTGGTATTTTAGTATGTCGTAACTTAAGTATCGCATATTGTAGTTAAGAGGTATATAATTTCTTATACAATCTAATAACAATATCAAATTCAGAGTAAAACTACAATCTGCCCGATTGAATTTGAGTTTCAGTAACAAGTTTCCGTTCATTCTTGCTTCATAATAATTTTCTTTGTCCGAAATAAGACTACTCATCATAAAACACGAAATGGTCATCTCCTTATGTATGCATTCCCAAAAAGTGCTTAATTTAAAGAGCTTTAATCAAATCTCAATAAATATGTACATTCACTATACCAGTATTATTTTCATAGAACTTATATATTAATACATTCGTTTTGGACAAAAAAAACGTTATAGGATTACATTTAGGAGCCTTTTCATTTTTTTTTTTGTCTGCAGTACACTCGACAAGTGTGGTTTTGTGGTGACAATTAAGACGGCACTGGCACCTGTCACCAACTTTTACGCTGACTGGTCACGATTTTTAAGTTAATTTATATGAGCACCCACGATTTTCGTCGAATTACGTCGATTAACCAATACCTGTTATAAGCAATGTTAATTATAATTAACCTAGTCTCTGTGGTAACCGGTATTAGTTTAACTAATTGCTAATTTTGAGTAGTTAAGGTAAAAAGTTAAATTAAATACCACCAAGCTTGAGTCAATAAAGAGTGTGTCGAATATTTCATATTCGTCACACTTTTTGTTGTTTCAAGCATGATTGTGATATAAAAATTCGAATCTTTAAATTTACTTTTTTGACATAACGTCTTGGCCTTTAGGGATTTCTAATGCGCATTTTGAAATCGATTTTGTTTACTTTTGAAATTTAGAGATAACTTTTTTTAAGGGTATGTGAAGGCCTTTTGAAATGAAGATACATATATCTATAATATATTCGATGTTTTGAAAAATTGTTATCTTTAAATAACAATTTTTTTGATAGTCTATTAGATTAAATGTATGTTAGATAGATTACTATTTGTAAGTTACAACAGAAGTATCTAAAAATAAAAAATAAACTTTGTTCGTGTTTGATAACAAAGATCAGTGCATTTCAAAACGTTCTCCGTATTTTGTCTTGTAGTATCTTAGTAGGTAAACCGGATTCATGGAACAAATAACATATGACGATAAAAATATATCAAATCGTGAATTCCGACTTAAATTTTTGTATGTGTATAAGAAATTATACCGCCAATATTCTCACACACATGCACATACTGAAAAACTTCTTGCAACCGGTAATTGAAAATTGAGAATCATTATACCGTTTCAGTACGCTTTTTCATTCCACACACGTTTTTCTCAATTTTTGTTATGCATTTTGACACCATTATTATGAAAAGCCTAATATTCTCTATCGCATCGCCGTCTAGACATTTTTCCTCGATTGATATTAAATACTTTTTTGCCTTTTTTCTGATACCAGTATTTTGGAGGATTTTTATATAGCTTTCACAGCAAAATCGATCGATAGACAGAATGCTTATTGCTTTGGGACGCTTTAATTAGGCTTTTCCGAAGCTGCAAGACATATGTCGCGATTATTTTCATTTGAATCAATTTATACGCTCGGTTTTAGCTTGCAGCATAAATTCCCTTCTCAGGGGATAGAGTGACATATAGATTTATATTTTTGAGGAAAATGGTTGATTTAGTGGAATATGCTTCGTTGACCATTGGCCATAGATGGACCGCGCTTTGTCGGCGCCATCCATCAGTGCCCAATGGTCAGCAAATAGTAATGTTGTACTGTAAAATGAAAACTTGGACAGTATTTTTAATTACTTTTGGTAATGACAATATTCGTGTGTGACAGGCGCTTATTACAGAAATCTATCCACATTTGATTCTATCCTTTATGTCCTGCAAATTACGTCATTTTGCAGTGAGACCATCCAAAATTATAAAATGTATGCTGTAAAACTTGCAAAAATCTTGTTTTTAACTGGATGAAACATATAAACGCGAAATTAATTATTTGTTCTTCGTTATATGTTTATGAAACGAAGTAATTTTGAATGTTAAATAAAAAAATTAATTCGTCTTTTGGAGCAGCCATAATGTACTAATACATAGATGTGACTATAGACCGAAATTGACATTTTCTGGTTATTAGAAATACGGTTATTAAAAATTACAAATTCATAACCGGCGCGTATCCTGTGGAGTATGCATATTTACTTGATAATTTAATTGTAAAAACGTTTGATTTGTCGCGAGTTTTGTAACAATATCGACAAACAACACGAGACCGCCTGTGGATATGATAAAATTTGTCTATCATTTGTGTGTCTTGATATATGAATGATACCTCTCCGCAGGAATCTAAAAGAGCACGATAAGTCGGCGACCGTGACGACGTATTTTACGTCACACTCGTTTTGAAAAACGAGATACGTACGATAAACCATTTTTTCTCTCCTATTTCCAAGATCGTAAGATTGTAAATTAAAACATCGCAGCGAATTTATCGTCATTATGTTGTGGGATTCCAATAAGCAGCAAGCGGATAGTCCGCGTTTTGCCAGAAGTGTTAAAATTAAACGGAGCGACGTTTTGGATAGTACTTTCACTACCAACGAACTTGCGAGATTGGATTTACAAGACAGAAAGAAAAGTTTGAAGATATTCAGTTGGGATAAATATTTTTTCGGAAATATGGTCATTTCTACTTTCGATAGTCCAGTGCCCCGGCATCGTGACAAGGATTCCCGCGTAAGGCGATCGAAGTCACTGCCGAAAAGGGACTCTGGGTTGCACAGAAGGAATAGCCTTGTAGGCGAATGTCACCCAAAACGATTTAGACAAGTAAACCAGGTGTGTAAAATAAATGTGAACGATTGGTTTAGCCAATCTCGGGATTTTCATAAAACGAGGCATTGGCCAATTGTTAAAAAGGAACAAAACAAACATATGCATATTTCTGTGTTCGGGATTCAAAACAAGCATTTAACCTCAAACATGTTTTTGTCGTCTTGAATTCTATATCAAGTTGTGTGGCAAACAACTTGTAACTTTATACCACATTCTCGTATTGAACATGGGCTTTGATTAATTTCAGCTTATTTCATTCTATTTACGTCCGTGTCTTGTCTGATCAAACTGCAGTTTCAAGTGGTGTTGGCATTACATGAATTTGGATAAAATTTCCAACTGCGGTCACAAGATCGAGTTAACTCGTTAAGTTCAACTTGCATCTCTATTACTGACCTCCATCCCATTGCTATTGGAGAGGGTTAAACAAAATTCGGTCAATGGCGACAAGATGGCTAAGCCCAAACCGCGTCTAACTAAGTTTTTGGTTAAATAATTTAATCAATTAAACTTCATAATTGTCTTTGTGAGTTAATGTTCAGGTCATATGACACAATTCACACACGATTTTGCATAATCGACTAGATTGCTAGAATTTTTATGAAGTTAATAATTGTATGCGAAATCCCAATTGTGAGCCTCACATGGATTAAGTATGATAATTGCGGATACGTTTGTCAGCGCGGAAAAGTTTAATTCACGTTCCACCTGCAATTGGCTTATCTGTTTCGTCTGAGATAAGTCGCTAAATAATCTTTTACGTAATTCTTACTTAAGCTCCTTTAATCCTCTGATATCAGAAAGGGAAATTTTTAATATCGATGACTGCATACAGTGATAGTATTGTGTGCATATCATATTGGTGTTATCTTAAACCGGGATTATTTTTCATAATCATAATTTTACGCGCGTGTCTTGGAGGATCTTTGTCTATGGACGTAATCATAGCTAATGTTTTGCAGAAAATTATTTTGTCGTAATCGGGAACTTGCGCAGATCATGTCCTCCTCAAAAATAATACAAAAATGCTATATTATGTGTTTCGTTTTTAGCTTTACCATAATTATACAATAAAACTTTAATAAAATTGTTATTGTTATTTTTCGTTCCAACTTATTTCCAGAATTATGCATCCCCATTTTAGGTCTTTTTCGTTTTTCACGCATAATCAATCGGACTTATTGCAATGTTTCTATTATTTCTACAAAAAAGGAAACTTCACTAATTCCCCATTGACCGTCGATTAAATAATTAACCTTTTTGTGTTTTACGCTTCAGTAAAAAAATCTTTTATTTTGGCCAAATTACCCTTTTAAACGCCGGTCAACATTTCAGTCCTATCGACTTTCGAGCATTTACGCTTCACTCTACCGTCCCATGAGGCCGTTGTTTACGGTACAATTGTGATTTCATGCAGCAGTACATTGACATGAATCATTGTTTTACTCAATAGTAAATATGTTACCGTACGATTAAAATCGGCCAAGCTCAGGCAATTGTCATATCACACTTTGCAAGTGCGATGTCACAATTGTCCAAACTTGTCCGATTATCTTGTTTTATTGTTGCATGAAATTTTTTTAAGCCTTTAAGAGCTCTTAAAAGTCGCGCATACGAGTCACTAAAAATGCCATTAGGATCTTGATTATGGAAACACCCCTCCCGCCGGGTCTGGTTTTGTATGACGTCATCTCTTTTTGCGAAGTGGGATGAATATATTTCATTTTTCAATTAAGCAAAAATTCATGTTTCATGTTCCATGTTAAAAGTCCAAAAACACAAGCTGCGTAACGGTTTTCATTTTCGCGTGATAATTTGCGTCAAAGTTTTCGGGTTTACGTCTAAGCCAAAAAGTCGTAAAAAGAACTCCCATGGTGCCTTGCCACCAGGGATGCAACTCAAACCCTTTATGCGCGGTAAGGATACTTTGATATTAACACCCGACTCTGTTGGGCCCACTGCGGGTTAGCTGCGCTTGCTTTTAAGTCGGGTAGTTTCCGAATCGCACCAATTTTCCGTGTCAGGATAATATCTCGTAAATAACATTTTGGTGGTCATTAAAAAGTTCCTTTCAAAAAGAAAAACATCTGGTTTTTCGAGTTTCCCATAGTGTAATGGATGATTAATACCAATTTGTGAATAAAAATTGGGTCGAATCACTCGTTTGGACCTATTTGATCTACTCAAAACTGGGAGGGCGCAATGCCTTTTCTCTATTTTGACTGAAACTACAAGTCAATTGAATTCATAAAAATATTTTTTTGAGAAAACTTCATTCGTAAATACCCCTCTTTTTTGAGTGCGGACTTAAGATGAATAGAACTTATTATTTTATTCTCAGTTACTCATCTATATATCAAAAAAAAAAACTTTGAACATTATTCAATCTTTGTAAGTTGCCATATATTTCGTAGTTGTACATATCCTGTATAGAGTCATCGTAAAGTGTGATAAGAAACCCCGATTTAGTAACATATCACAAACAGAATCCTGTTTTCCCCTACTTAAACGCGCGACAACTTATCAACCATATACATATATTTACAAAAGTAGCCTCCTATCTCTATTCTTTGACATGTGACGTCATAACATCATAGTAGTGGTAAATTTCTATTGTCAGGCTATCAAAATAAGAAATTGCTAACGCTATTCAGTTAATGTTATTTTGTTGACATACACGGCGCCTGAATTCTTCCGAAAAATTTACTTTAATGCTAAACTTGGAAGGTAAAAGAAGTAATTTTTATTTAAGTTATCTTTTCTTTATGTATGAGCAAGCCCAACTTTGATACAAATCTCATTTTAGATAACTTAGAAATATGCTTACAATCACAATTTTTATTTTGCCAAGCATGAGTCATAGATAGATCGTGCCTAAACGACACGATCAATCAGTGACTCATCCTTGGCAAAATATGCTTGATAAAAATATTACTAATTGGGTATTGTCAATTATAAACAATAAATCAATCTGCACATGCGTCGCTCATGCGCACTTGCTAATATTTACGTTGCCAAGTAATACAGCTATCCTTTGTAATTTTCCATCCAATCGTGGAACCGTACTCCACTATTTGTGCAGAATTCTATGTAAACAATCGGCTAAATACTTAATTCTAATTCTTTTGTCATTTCTCAGGGTGTGGTGTGTACTCTTCACGAAGGGGATGACTTCGGAAATTTGGCGATCATCAACGATGCCCCTAGAGCGGCCACCATCGTTTTGGCTGAAGAAAATTGTCAACTTCTACGTGTAGATAAACATGACTTCGTCCGAATTTTGAAGGTAATATACCGAAATTCCTTTTCATCTAATTGGTTAAAGCAACGCCGTTTTCGTGTATACGTACTATCGGTGAAATATCCACAATTAAAAACAAACATCTGTCAAAAGTTTGAAATAATATTCAACATTCAACAAAGCAAGCGTTTTCTTGTTCCTAATTGTGACTGCTCCTTAGTCAAATACTATTAAGAAATATTTACATTTTTACGATGTTTGATCACAACCGAAAATTTATGTTCTGGTCATCGTAAAGATGTCAAAAACAAGGTCACATTGTGAAATCATACGCCATTTTTATAGAAACAACTTGAAAATGTTTCTTTTTGCAACCCGATTTACTGAAAAAATTTAAAAAAATCCAACAAAAAATCAGTTACATTTTGTCAACACGTCTATTATAATATTCATATCACTTAATCTAATATCTTTATTATATTATGAAAAATATAGTTCGTTAAATCAAAGCATTTCGCCATTGTGCTTATTTTAGACTAATATTTATTAATTGCTTGTCACCACGTTCCAATGTTCCAGTCACGAGGTATACTATGCCAAATATGGACACTAATTGTCCATTTTCAGGGCATTGAAATGACCCTTTGCCGATACCACAGTATAATAAACGGGGTTATTGACGTGTAAGCAATTCTGAGATGGCACGCTCCATCAATGACCCATGGTTGACAAAACGATGGTACCTAACAAAGGAGTTATGGGGCACTTTGTTGATGGATGCAAAATTCCCATGAGGGGATGTGACGCCAGGTCGCCCGCTGTGACGACATGTAATAGGATATTGGAAAATAGCGACGGTTAATAGGGTCAGTTTGCAATTTGAGTGGACATTGAGACCAAGTGTGACCAGTTATCTAATTGCCATAAAATATTAATGCACTATTTTGTTTACCAATTTTTATATTTTTCACACCCGCAATCACATTGTGCTTTTCCGAAAGTTTCCGAATGTGTGCGAAATCCTCCGAAGGCTTACGAAATACCATTTCTTTATTAAGGACGTTGAAGCAAACACTGTGCGACTCAAGGAACACGAAAAAGACGTTTTAATTCTTCAAAAAATTCACGCAAGATCTTCTTCACAAAACGGCAGAGAAAAATATATAAACAACAACACTAAGCCCAATAACAGAATCCCGGTAGCAGCCACACCAACGAGACACAATCACCGATACGCTATATCTGCAGGTGAGGCTTGCTAATTAAGTGACCAGACAAATTGACCGGTCATCTGTCAAAAGTCATTGTAGTTCCAATTTTTTGCCTCATTTACTCAAAGTTGTGTTTTTAACAAAAAACACTTTTCTTTTGATCAATTTTCAAGGAAATTTGTGGCTCTATATTAATTTTATGTAATAAGTGTGGTAAGAGCGCTAAATATACCCTTATGTCTACTTATCCTACTATTTTAATTATTATTAATTGAAATTTGGAAAAATTCTGAGATTTTTATACATCTCAAACGGAAACGAATGAGAAAGCACGTTTTGTTAAGTATGAGACACTAATGAATCGCGCCGCACAGTCGCGGTTCATCAGTGGCGCATGCTTGGCAAAATAATCTTGAATGGAAAGTATTATGACATCATTTATCCAAATAATCATATAAATTACAGCGCATTTACCTGCTTGGCTGAAATTGAGGCTTTTTTTGAGAAACGAATCGAATTTTATCTTTCAATTAAGTATTTGGAAAGCCAATGTATTTGTTGTGTGTAGTTCAGAAGGTTTTGTTGTTGAATCAGCATAGAATATAATCGAATTTTTCTCTTGCAGAGTTCTACAAATCTCAAATCGAATCCAATGGTTCGAAATATGACTCACGTTTGGTTATAAAATGAATATTCAAATTCGAATTTAACAATTTTTTTCAATATTTTTAACAGGTACACCAGCAAAAATAGTCGAGCACGTTGTCAAGTCTCTGCGGCCTTGGGGAACTGCTAGACAAAGCGACGAGGCTATGGAAGACGTTATTTTGATGTACCAAGTTTTTATGTCAACGCAAGATCTCTGTAAACAATTGATGAATATTTATCAATCTGAAACAACAGAACAAATCGACGCTACGAAATCGATAAAAAGAAAAGTCGTCTATTTTGTCGTTAGGTGGAGTCACATTGCAACGCATATCTTTTACGATCAACCGGCCGTTGGACCATTTTTGAAGGTACGTACGCAAGAGATTTTTGTGGTTCAAAATGCATTTTTGTTCGAAAAAAGCAATTTTTGTAATATTTTTGTGCATTTTTTACAGGAATTGAAACAAGCAGTATCAGATGACAGCAAAATATACCCAAATTTGAAAGAAGACTTTGCTAAAATTTACGAAATTGAGTCTGGGTAAGTTTGTTTTCCATCTCTTGTTGTTTTCTCTGCATTTTATTCATATAATTTTTCCCGTAATTATTTTTTGCTCCACATTTTCGACCAAATTTTAGCAAATTCACAAAAATATTCTCTTAATTTACAGTCCAATCGACAGTCCTACACAGCGTGGATGGATCACAGTTGAATCGACAACAATTCAAAGGTATCCCCAGTCCGATACGACTCGCAAGCCCCATCAAGCGATCAAAGCAACTGATGACGTCATGCTTAAAGTCTACAACGCGAACAGAACATACACCACTGTACGATTACCTGTTATATCAACGGTAAGACGTTTTTCTCATTTTTTTTTAAAGAAAAAGGGCGAGAATGAGTCATGAGAATGAGTGATGAACATAGGAAAAAAAAATGGAAAACTCAAAAAAATGAAGCGCAAGCAGGATTTATGCAAAAAATCGTCATTTTGCAATTTACTGTAATACTGTCAATATAATGCCTGGTGTTGAAATACTTTATCTGTTTTTAAAATTTGCTCAAAACAATCATAAAAATTCTCGAAATCTTTCATGACGTCATCGATTTTTTCTCATCAGGTCAACGAAATCGTGAGCGCAGTTGCAGAGAAGCAAGGTCGGGAATCGGAGAATCTGCTTCTTATCCAAGTACAATCCGATGGAGATATGTACGTCCTCCCCAAAAACATGACATCAGCGGCAACTACTGTGGGAGTAAACGGAAGACTATTCGTTTGCTCGGCCAACGAAAAAGACGATATAGTGCGTATTTGTGTGTTCTGTAATATTTTATTAGTGTTAGCAAAGTAGTCTAGAATAATTGAAAATTAACTCTCCTCTTTAATGAATTTGGAATTGACGACCAAAAGCAACAAAGCAATGGAACATAGATCTATTTTCGCTCAGGGGAGAAACCACCCATCGTACTTTATTATAGCACTTCGGTTCCAGTTGGGATTTTTTTCCGATTTGAGTGCAGTTACTGGCAATGCATTTTCTTCACCATGACCGTGGCCGTTGGTCAGAAAAAAACGTGTCAGTCAAGTATGAACCAGTGATGGATTGTGCCTGTCAGGCGCGATCCATCAGTGGTCCATGCTTGACAAGTTGTAATATAGCAACTATAAACTTCAGACCTAATAAAAAACTAACCGTAAATTTAACCTTACTTTCAGGAACCTCTTGAGGAACAACAAATTATACCATCAAATAACAATTCCGTGTTAGAACTTGTCGGTTCACAAGAAATTGCTGAGCACGTCACACAACTCGACTGGGAGCTTATAAACAGCATACATGTGGTGAGTAGTATTTTCAATGACGTATAATTGTCTATTTTGGGGACATTAAAATGTCCCTTGGTCGATACCAAAATATAATATAAAAGGTTTTGATGTGTAAGCTATTCTGAGATAGACATTTGAAATGCGGTCATTTTAGTCGGCAAATGGACAAAGCAACTTTTGTTTACATCGTTCTATTCTGTCATAAGTACGTTTTATCAAACTTGGCCCATAGATGGAACGTATCAAAGTCAAATTTGGCAAATAGGGAAAAAAGTATTCCATTTATGTTGTTGGTTTCGAATTTGTAATAATAATTATTACATTTTTTTTATAAAAAAGAACTATCGTTTTTTTCTTGATAATGAGGATTCCGATATAGCATTTTTGAATATAGTATGTCTATTTGGCTCAGATTTATATTTTTATCACATTTTCTCAAAACATTAAAACGAATTTCCTAATTTCTTATTTCAGATGGAATTCGTACATAAAGTTTTCGGTTCTCACAAGTTTCACAGCGTAACTTCAAACATCGACGTTTTTGCTCGAAGGTTCAATCAACTTGCATACTGGGCACCTTCTGAAATTTGTGCTTGTAATAATATCAATAAACGTGTACATTTATTACGAAAATTTATCAAGATAGCCCAACAGTAAGTGAATTTTTGAGTTTTTATATTGGAATATACTCTGTCAAGCATAAGACACAGATAAAGCGCGCTTGAAAAGCGCACTTTATCTATGTATTATGCTTTGAAAAACTGTTCAGGGCAGACACCACTCTGTGGATCAAGCCTATTCACAATATGGATCCACGTTTTCCTAATTTATTTTTGAAATTTCCCGAAGACGTATATTTTTAAGTCAAACGGTCAACGTTTTGAACCATATTATTTAAAAGGCAAATAACCAGAAAAAAACTTAGTGACGATAGCGTTGACCTTTAGAAATTCTCAAATTCGCCAATTTTTTGCTGATTTCAATCAATAATCCTTGTTTTTGACCTGACTTCTAATGAAATGAAAAATTGATCCTTTGGCATGTTCCATAATTTTATTTTTACATTTTTAGCCTCAAAGAACTTCAAAACATGAATGGTTTCATGGCTGTTATGATTGGACTTGGAAACCAAGCATTAAGTCGTTTGCATGGAACTTGGGATAAATTACCTACTAAATATAAGAAAATGATGACCGAATTTGAAGCCATATTGGTAAGATATTTTATATTTATAGCTTTTTGCGTTTTTTTTTTCATCCAATTACTCGATTTGATTCTGATTTCGGAATATTTCAAATGTGTAAAAGTTCTGTTTATAAGTTCGTATTTTATTTACGTTTTTTTTTTTTTTTTCTCTTAGCCGTTCTTAGTCACGAGAAGTGATAAGTCATGATACGATTTCTATTATTAATTTGAGTTTTGAATTTATTTCTTTGGTATTATACATATTATCCAAGAAACAAAATCGGAAATCGAAAACACCATTTTCGTAATGTATTTCACTATATCACTTACAATTTTGCATAAATTTGAATATTGCCTCATTTCAGAAGAAACTAACTGTTTCATAGTATTAATCATTAAATAACAACCAAAATTGTACATGTTTCCAAATTTTTCCATTTTTTTATTATATTTATATAATTATATTTTTCTAATCAGGATCCTTCAAGAAATCATCGAGCATACAGACTCTACGTCGCCGGCTTGCGACCACCTTTAATTCCTTACTTACCACTACTTATGAAAGATATGACTTTTCAACATGAGGGAAATGACAGTACTAGGAATGGGCTCATCAATTTTGAAAAAATGGTAAATATTTTATAAAAAGAAAGATTATTCACAAAAGCATAAATGAGAATTCTTTTCTAGATATATTTTTTTATACTTTCCTCTTGAGTTATACTATCTTCCGTTTTAATTGTCAAGCTTGACGGTGCGATCCATCAGTGACCAATGCGCTTGATTGAAATAAATTTTTCGACTGAACACAAAAAATGCCCACCCATGTTTTCTACTCAAAATCTAACTATTTCACAATAAAAAATACAAATCTAACAATTTCCATTCTTTTTTCAGCATATGATGAGCAACAGTATCCGTGGAGTCGTACAAGCTTGCTGCAAACCTTTCGAAATGAGCAATAACATCATCACTTCAAAAACATTCGATGAAACTCGACAATATACAAGAAACTTTAGTGTTATAACCGACCAGAAACAGCTGAATCAACTTACTGGCAGAGTGGATACAAAACGTTGAAATATGACGACTTTATATGACGTAACAAAGAGAAATTATCCCTCAAAAGAGCAGGAAAGGACGTGAGTGTCGGTCGGTATTTAAAACATTCGAGACGTGAAGAAGTTGTGAAATCGAGAGAAGTGGAAACGAGAAAATATTACGTAATCGAGAAAAAAAAACTATATCAAGGCATTATGACGTAATAAACACTTGTGATTAGCAGACGATAAGAGTCTGCCACATGGCTTGTCCAACCTGAACAGAAACTATTTTAATGTGCAATGGACTATTTATTTTTGTTATTATTATTGATATTAAAATAATTATTTGTCTTTCTTTCTGCTAAAACACTTTCAAAACTCAAAAAAGCAGTATGGTGAAATGAAGTTATTTCACACTGTGTTGAAGTTGTGTGTGGGGACACTTAGAGACCCCCCTCTCCCCAATCAGAAATTTTATTTTGTCAAGCATGTTTCACAGTTTGACCCATACTTAACAAAACATGTTTGAGCGAAAATTTTCCGAATGGGTCACAATAAAACAAAAAGTCTAAAACCGAATGAAAAATAGAACGTAAGATTTTTTTTCATTTCAATTCACAACAATAACAAATCCAATAAAAAAACGGATGTTTATGTTTTGGGAAATGGCGTAAAATGTATTACGTATTTTGATGCGATCAAATGCATATCCCCATAACTTATCTGTGAAAATAACCAACGAAGATATGAATGATATTTTTAAATATCCCGGTTGTTCCGAATAAGTTTCTTTTTTTCTTCTTCTTTCGTAAAAGCTAAGATTGTTCCCTGCTTTTTGTCGTAATCGGACTCGTTGGTGCAAAATTTGCGCAATCTGCAACTTTCGAAGATAAATTATTCCCACCTTTTGATTCTGAAGCTTCATCCTAAAACGTCAACATTTTTGGTTTTTAAACCCCATAGCGAAATAAACTGCATGAATCGTGTTTATTTCCTAATTTTTAGTTGTATTTATTGTTATTATTATTAAATATATTTTTTCCTTGTTTCAGTAATTTTTTACACATATTTTTTTCATTTTGTGCGTAAAAGTCTATTTCACTGATTTTTATCGGATGCGACTATTTCTAATTAGCAATAAAATGCCTTCATCCTCATTCAAGTTGCTTCATATTTTGCTCTTGGAAACAGTTTTTTAATTTCCACCACTCACTTGGTTTGTTACTCTACGTCTATAACAGATAATAAAGTGGGCGCTATGGCTTATTACGGTGTTGGGAATGAGTCACTACACTTCGAGTCCCAAGTGAAGTTTAGTCAAAGAGCACACGAGTTGCGAGTCGAGTCCAAGTATCACCTAAATTTCAATGTAGAGTCTCGAATCAAGTAGAGTCACTGTACTCCCATGTCGCAAGTCGAGTCATACATTTACGAGTCGCGAGTAGATATCTAAATTTATTCAACAGCAATGACAGATTAATTTGCTACTTCTCGCTTTATATCCCCATTTATAATAACCAACTGATTATCATTGGACAAACGTGCACGGATATCTTCTCAGCAATTCTAACCCTGTCCGTTTATAAGTGGCCGCTAGTACGGGGCCTTGGGCAGAGTGATCCACTCCAAGAAGTGGCTATAAAAAACTCTAGCCATGTCAGTCTATAAGTGGTTGCTTCTGGTACATGGGTGTTTATCTCGGAATTAGATTAGCTATTATATTTTAGGCGTAATTAAACGTATTTTGATACTAACAAATACATATTCCCATAACTTATCTATGAGAATAACCAAAGACCTTTTTAAATCATCATCAAAATCGATCTAGTTTTTCTGTTATCACCATTTGAAAATCGACTACAATATTCCTCTCCTAAAAAATTTTGCCAGAACCTCGCCACGTATCGTTTTCCTGGGTAATGATTCTTTTGCCCTAGGCACTTTTACCAGTCCCAGACTTACAAAAATTTAACATAATGCTAATTCCGTATAGGCTAGCCTACTGGAATAACAACGGATACATTTTTTTGTTTAAATAGATTTATAGCTGCTGAAAAAATGCTGTTTGTTTTTGAGAGGGATTGAATGTAAAATATAATGAAGTGGGGAAAATCACATCTCAAGTTAGGTCAAGTTTGATGTTCAAGATTACGGTAGGCTAGTCTACATAATTTTACGAGGCCCTGTATATCATAACCGACATATGTCCGAACTTTACTGCTAACGTGCACTGCATTTAAATATTGTTAATAAGATTATGAATATTGTTTCTTACTATGCATGGCTACGACCAGACAAACACCTGTCCCAAAATGTAGAAGTTAAGAAGTACTACTGTTTTTGAATGTCGTGTAAGCGGGCGACCCTGACGACATTTCCTCACTATCGGTCAACACAAAAAAATTTTTATGCAAAAATTGAGATCGCGTAAGCGTTTTTCACCTTCAAAAACGCAGGAATGTGAGTCTTTTTCGATAAAATCCACAAAACACAGCAAAATTAATCTTGGCGTTTATTGAAAAAACAGGGCCGATGATTTCGACGTGGCAGATGTAAAAGTGAGAAACTAGTACGAAATACAGTTTTTTGCAAATTACTCATCGAACTAAAATGGAGTTGAATTGAAACTAGACCGTTATTTTGCAAGCCAAAAGTGATTTCTTATTCATAGCTTGATTTCTTCATAGCTTTTCTAATTGAGGCAATCGGGCAAAATAAATACTCATCTTGTATCGAACAGTAACGCGATTGCCGACTGTAATTGTACAGGACATAATATTAGCATA
Organism: Styela plicata; assembly: GCA_963675895.2. Classification (NCBI taxonomy): domain Eukaryota; kingdom Metazoa; phylum Chordata; class Ascidiacea; order Stolidobranchia; family Styelidae; genus Styela; species Styela plicata. The sequence continues at coordinate 12,778,247 of OZ023147.1, forward strand.
ATAAAGTCCCCATTCATGTCGATCAGAGGATGCTTCCAGTAATTCATTGTGGAAGAGCAGAAAAGCAAACCCGCATGAGATCTCTCAAAATTCCGACGAAATACTGTTAGAAGATGTCAAATTTATTCATTGTAAAATCAAGAGATACTCAATACTGGGTGCGTAATATTTTGTTTATACTATCTTTATTGAACCATTTTCTTTGGAAAATTGCGAAAAATACCTCAACCGACGACAGACCCGGCGAAAATCACAATCTACACACGGGCATCTAACATACGAATCAGTGTAAAAATACACTCAAAATCGGACGATGGAACCAGCCTATCTCTGTGACGTCACACTTTGAGACCGACATTCGGGCGTGTCCTCCTGAATGACTGGAGGAGACGCCCGATGACTCGATAGCCAGCAGATGATTCTATAAAAATTTATTTCTGCTGTACGGAACATCAAGACATTTACATAGTATTAAATCGCAATACAGTGTCCCTCTTCATCTGCATTGATCGTTTTCAGTGTTTTATTAGGATAATGTCGATGAGATATATTATCAATCATGAGTGAAATCTATATGTTAGATAGAATATAATATCATAGCTTTGTGCAGTACTCAAGGGGTACGGCGGATAACTTGACTATATTTGGTGGGTCGGAATTGATGGCTTACTTTGTGTTACTTCGACTCTTCCATGCCATCAAGTGAACAATGCCTGATTGGAGTCCGTTCCGGAAACAATAAAATTTTAAGTTTAAGTTCGTATTTTTAACTCGAGCAATAATTAGGTACTTCGTTTAGTACTCGGTTTTTCATGTACACGGTTAGAATGAACAAAAGATATAATTTTCACTTAAATAGTACAATATATTAATTTTTTGACAAGTCGAAATCCTTAAGATACTTAAGATACGAGCAAATTAATCATAACCGCAAAATCATAAAATTTATGTTTAGTTAGTGCATGCGTCCAACGTACTCAAATCGTTTACACATTTCCGTTTTTGTTTCAAAAATCCATTTATTTCCGACCCATTTGTTCCCAAGGACTACAGGACAAGCTCCATGGTAGGTACGTTCATCTTTTTCGCCCGTAAATTTAAGATTATGCCAAAACACTGCACTCCCTTTTATAGGATTAGCCGCTACACCTGCAGAAGTGTACGCAGTACATCCACCCATTTCAACACTTGAGAAATAAAACATAAAAGTAGCTTTTCGATTTCTACGTTTAAACTCTTTATCTTTTGGAATGGGGAAATAATCCACGTGGGCGGCATAACGCCCGCCTATGCCATAGTTTGCTACTTGCAAAGGTTCGGAGTCATTAATCTGTAATCCAGTTATAGCTTCAATCAAATCATCCAATTTTCGTAAAGTTGTGTCATTTGTAGAAGGCAACCAGCAATTGTGAGATACTCTAACACTATTGACATTTATATCAACCTCTTTGTTAATAGTTGTTGCTTTACTTAATCTGGATTCCGCCTGTTTTAAAATGTAATCAATATCTTTGTCGGATATGACGCCATAAAACCGAACGATAGCAGGGGAAATTGATAGATATTCCATCTTTACTGGTTGCAAAATCAACCATGGATGCCGGTAATTATCCCACATCTGACAATAAAGTATTTTTTTAGGTCTAACACCGGTTGGATGAGAACATAGTTTGTCATATATATTCATCGATGATATGCCTTCAAAATGCATCTCAGCTATTGCTGTGGCGTTCCCTCTTTTTTTTAAAATCTCGCCAAGCCTAGCTCGACTCATTAGAACAGTCGCCCATTCTTTGGATAAATTTTCTAAGTTGTTCCGATTCGAGACTCCTAGCATTTTCAAGCATTCATCGATTGAAAGACGTCTTCCAATTTTGCGATTAAAAAAGTTGCCTTCTGCTATATCAGTAGCATTTAAATTATAGGCTTTTTGTACCTCAAGCAAAGCGTGAAAAACCGAATCCACATCCTTCGCTGTCGGAAAAGTTTTCAAATGGTTCAGTGTATTTACAGCAATTTTATTAATACGTAAAAATGTGCATTTTCCCGTAACGTCATCCATGAATTGTCATATCTTTCACGTAGCCCGACATGTGATTTAGCACCCTTCCATCTGTCAGTTCGGGCAAGAATAATTTCACCAGTTTTTCGCATCTTGTTTATTTTCATCTGCATTCGCTTCAATTGGATATTTTCAATTTCTTATTCGTTGTTCGAGGGAGTTGAGAATGTCATTTTCAATTTTTGTTAAATTTTTTAGTTCTCCGATTGTGCTGTACCATGAAAACGACGTCGCACTTCTGGATGTTAATATTAATAAATGAGCAAACATAAATTGAATTTTGAAGAAAAAAATCATGATCTCTGTAAAACTATTGTTGTAGAAAAATGAGAAAAAAAATCGAGGTTGAAACTCGCAGGGAGTGATAGGTCATAGATAAGGTTGACTTTTTAAGATGCATTTGTCCAGTAAGGACCCTTTTGTCTACAAAAATTTTGTTGAGTATAAGTCACTGATGGATCGCGCTGCCACAGCTTGTGCTTGACAAGGTACAATTTAAGATTTGAATCAGATTTAATCCCAATAAAAAATAAAAAAAAACTTATCGGAAGTATCAGTGAATGGAAAGTTTTACTATTAAATAGTTGTTTGAACCACCAATATTGTGTATATACCCTTAGCGAGTCAGAACTTGAGTTTAAAATTGGCATTCCCGTCAGGACGTCGTGAGCCAAGCCAAAAAAAAATTGTTTTCATTCTTTTTCATGTAACTATTTTGTTGTCATCAGTATTAATAGTATTTTTGCGGAGTAAAATTACCGTCTGCAATAAAGCTATTTACGCATGTGCATCACAATTTGATAATCAGCAAATGCATATATCAAATAGTTACCATTATAATAAACTGCGTTGAGTTTTGCCTTGTGTGGACAATGATAAAATCATCTATATCTTTCTTGCTTTGTTTTAATCTCCTATAAATCTAGCTAACATTCCAGAGGAAAACAATATTACCCTTGGAAACATGTCTTGTGATATGAACATAGGTGATGGATCACTCCATCCGTGCGCGATCCGTCTGTAGTTCATGCTTGACAAAATTAAATAGGGAGATTAAAATAATGAGATAGGGAAGATCAAAATAAAACATAGTAGCAGGCAGCCACTACACTCTTAGTAAAACCTTGTAATAAGTACATTACTAACAAAACGGTTGGGAAATACTGCGCTAGGACAGGACTTGAGATATGATATTAATTAAATAGTACAAAAAAGCAGCTAAGAATGAGGCATTAGTATACGACTTATCATAACTAGCGTTAGGCAAAACTGATTCTTTTGGATTTCGATACGATTCAGATAGTTTTTCCGAATCGGATCCAATCACTAATTCTATATAAACAAAAATAATTCTATTTTACTATATTAAAACTTGAAAAGTATGAAAATCCAAAAATTGAAACGTACGAATGTCAAAAATTTTCGAATTCTATCGAAAAAAGATTTTTCGTCAAAATTAACATCCAGCTTCATTAGGCAAATTTCTTTAGGCGATTTACAATTGATTCGAATTATTTTTGCCTCGAATTGATTTGAATTATCGAATTAAATTGCCCAGCCCTAATTCTGACTGACTACTCGCGCAGTTACCATCTGAAAGTCAAAATTAAACTCAAACAATTTCTCATTCCCATACATTGACATGGTTTAAAAAATTTTCTTGTCTAAACACAGAAATAATATAACAATTTCACATTTACATGCGTACCAAGATACTACGCTCTACTCAACCCTCTAATCAATACGAAACAAAACTGCTCCGGAAACAAAACATTGCTCCAACTGTTCCAAAAAAGCTACGCACATCCCCTGATACCTGGCAGCAAACGGAAGTTTTCGACAAGCGAGGTTCTTGCGGAAACGTGCATTTGATATCTTTACCGAATAATTTTGTCAGCTGAGTCTATTCAGGTATGGCCTGTTCATAAAGATACTAAAACAAGGATGTGATATGCTTAAAACTAATACAAGTTTTAAATATGTTTTCTTGTAAGCCCGTTTTTCCTGCAGCATGTTCGTTACCCTATCTAAAATTTTATTTTGTCAAGCATAGGTCACATGTGGCCCACGCCTTGACGGCGCGATCCATCAGTGACTCAAGCTGGACAAAAATGTTCGGTTAAAATCAAAACCGATGCATAGCATTCCAAAAGAGCAGCCCTTCTGTGACTCATGCTTGGAAGAGCTAATATTCTGTTTAGATATGGCACATGAACCAATTTTCTTTCTTCGAGTATGAGTCGTAAAGGAATTTGAGAATGGTTTAGATGACATACGAATGTGTTTCTTCAAACATATAATTTTTCTAAGTCTCTTTTATTACCCGTCAACGTCATTTTCACTAAAAAAAAAACTATTCATGCATTCGCCATCATTTTTTAGTCCAAAAATTTGATTTTTCTTTGATAGATATACGAAATTTTGACAATTATTATTACCAATTTTTAGTAACTTACTTATACATTTAAAAACCTTCTACCTGAATTGTAATTGATGTTATATGCATACATTAGTTACTTGTATAGTATACCAATTGAAATCGACTCGGTTCAGTATCTCAGTTGGTGAAAGCACTGTCGTATTTTTCGGTAGGCCGATTGTAGATGTTGGTCGTAAACACACAAGTATTATACTTCGAGAATGGCTGAAACGCAGGCACAGCAAAGGCGAATGTATGGATATGCATACCTACAACCGAATTCCGTAAGGTAAAATGTAGAGTAAAACATAAAAATATGGAGCAATCAGTGGCGAGGGCCAATCTCTATCAGTGGAGGGGGGTCCGATCCGCCGAACAAAAGGATAAATTGACAGACATATACTTTCGAAAATAAGCGACGAAGGCGTGCAACAAATTTGCACAACCATTTTGCAAAACACAGCAAATTTGTAGTTGAAAAGATATTCTAAGGATATACTTCATTGTGAAATACAAAACTGAGGTAAAGGCGCGCGAAAAAATAGCAGTTTTCGCAATTTTATCTTACTTTTCGACAACTTTAGGGGGGCGGACACACTCAAAAATTAGACTCCAAATCAATGTTTCCGCCGCCAGTGGAGGAGATTGGAAGATTTACTCATTTTTTTTATTCGATTATATGATCTAATGATTGCTCAGATGTCTTACATATTATATCGAACAAATGGATTACCTCTCATTAAACTCGACTGTATTTGAATTGGGTTTGAAAAATTCAGGTTTTCAACCGATGAGTACTTTTTCTATATAAGTTTAATTTGTTGTACCAGCCGACATGAGACAAAACACCGAAATTACTCAAGTACACTTTGAAGTAAAGTGCGTAGATAAATGGCTAAAATCGCATTATATTGATAAAGGGTTTTGCTGACATAAAACATCAACGGAAAGAGATAATTTATACGCCTTTTAAAAAGATATTATTATCATGGAAGTTCGAATTTTGTTTTGATGAAGCTTATATTGCCTTTGTGTTGGAAAACACGCGCAACTTGGGTTGATATAAATTTCATTTTTTAGATATTTTTGATAATCTTACGATTATGTTAGAATATTTCCTATGTTCTGTCTGTAGTGAGCATGTTATCTTAACAAACAGTCGTTTCATGGCTCTATCTTGTGTAGTATATGCGTATGTATTGTAATGACAAGCAAGTTTATATTTAAACTAAGTAAAGTAAGAAGACCAGAAAACTAGATTAGGTAGAAGGTACCTGGAAGGTAACTTTGTTTTACTCTCAAAAAACTAGGTAGCACCTAGTTAAAAACCGGGTAATTGTTTCGTCGTCGTTTTGCTGGATCTAAGACATTTTTAATTGATTTGATCACCGAAATATGAAAAACTTTTTCGAAATGAATATATGATTTACTTACTTTTCATACTAGGTACCTATTTTTTTGAATCAGATAAATAGTTATTTTTTCAAATTTCTACTTAAAAATTAGACAAATTTACCTATTTTACCTACGAAATTAACCGAGTAAAATTTAAAAGCTGAAAACTAGTGAAAGTTAAACTAGGCATACCAGGTAAATTATGTATTTCTACCTAGAATTGCGAACACTGATGTATTCCCTTCAGCTGAAAAGTTTGACAGCAACACGGCTGCTACTAATGGAGCGATATCAAGAGTTTTACCGAAACTGATACAAGTACGGTACTAACCGATTCTACCGTGTACGTTAATTCCGAAAACCTTGGATAGCGAGTTTTTTATGTATGGCAGTAGCTTTGTACTCTAGAGTATTTGCACCTTTCCTTGCAGAGAAAAGCAATTGCAACAAAGTATGTTGCTGACGTACGTTTGCACTGATGTACAATTGAATAAAAGCAGATGGTTACATACTTGGAAGCATACATACAAGGACTCGGAGTATTTCGGCAAAGAGAGATCAAAAATACTTGGTATTGCTATCTATGACGAGTATTCCCGATGCCTATCGAGATACCTATACTTTGAAAATTGTCGACACTTGCCGATGTTCATGATGATACCTATTCATCCGCGCATCTTTGATGATTAAACTATAAATTTGCTAATTTTGTCAAGTTACTCTCAAACTTGTTGAGTAATCATATTGGCCTAACTATTAACAGGTATTTTCCAAAATAGGAAACAATAGAACAGAGTAAGCGTAGAAGATGACTGAAGTGAAAAATGAAAATGTTGAAGTTCTTTCTGGTCGAAGAAGTGGAGATTCTTTACAAACGAAATATTATTGTCAAGTAACCAAGAAGGAGGTAGGCATTGTGCGTAGATATTATTCAAAACGCGGTGACAACAATTTTACTGATATCTGGTGATTAAAAATATTTTTTTTTAACTGGTTGAAGTGTGAAGCTTCAATGAAATCAAAAATTTGGAAATTTCTGAATAACTTTTTTTTTCAAGAACAACTCCTTGATCTAATGAAATAGATAACAAACAAATATCAGTCAAATTTAGGTCGTACTATTGATATATTTGGAGATTTTTGATTAATTTTGAAATTGACAAAATCCATAATTTCATAGATGGCCCGCGCCTTGTAGGCGCGAATCGCCAGTGTCCGACCACTGTCTTAACAATATATGTTTTGCAGGTTTTTTTCGTTAGATTATGTAAATATATTTTCTATTTTGGAAATAATCTAAGCGAAATAGAAAACAGTAATTCAATTCGGATCTTCGGATTGTTAAAATTTAACGTTTTAAAACTATTAAATTAATAAAATTGCACTCTGAAAATATTATTTTTGTGTATAGGTTGTGGAAGTCGTCATGGAATTATCAGCGAAAGAAAAAATCACAAAAGATCGCCTTCCACTAAGATATGTCCTGGTGATTGATGTAAGCGGAAGTATGGATTCTAGTGTTGGAAACAACAATTCTGAGTCGTTGCTGGAAAGAGTTAAGGTACGAATACTACAATAAATGTATTCAATATCGGAGCACAGTATCAAATCTGGAGGAGGGGAGGGGTAAAAACTGAGACTGAAATTTGCAACCAAAATCTGCGCAATCATTTTTTCCTTTTTTTAATTTACCTGATTTAAATCAAATCAAACTATGGTAGATGTAGATGCGTACCAACGGCAACGCGACAATTTTTGTTTGTCGCTTCTCAAAACTTAAGAGGGGTGCTACGAGTCCCCCCCGTTTTCTCCGTTTTAACCACCAATGAATAAACATAGGTCGAACTAATTCAACTTTCATTAATAAAACTGTTTATCGAACATCAACATTTGTCCTGCTGCAACCCTGAATTTGTAGAATTTTACCGGAATATTTTCGGTCAGTATGAGCATTGTTAATCTGCTGCTCAATCCCAGATACATTTTTTTGTGCACACATGATTTTGTTAAGCTTGAGTAACTGTATCTCGAGCTTAACAAAATACAATTTCTGTGGCATTTGTGGATGGACAGGTTTGGGGTTGTTGAATAAATATGACCTTCCCGGTTTGCCTTAGCATACCCGAGTAATTACACCCTGGGTTGGGTGCTGGGCATTGAACCCGCGATGCCAACATAGTCACATTAACACTTGCTTACTTTTTATTGTTGCCCAGTTTTATGAGTGGATCAATCGTTTTTGAGTATATTTTACTCAATGTGACTATGGCAATAACGGCAATGCAATTTTAATCCTTCATAATTTAGAAATGTTATAAAGAACCAAAAAATAATCGGGAAAAGTTTTGTCAAGAAACATACGCTGATGGATTACACAATCGAGGCGCGATAATCTGTGGCTGATGCTTTGTAAACGATTTTCATTCGAAAGTGAACTATTATTGTAATTATTCTTATTTCCTTCAAACAGACATTTGCAAAACTTGTGGTCAGAAAAGTGGATGAAAATGATTCTCTTGCCATTGTCAGTTTTGCAAGTGACGTCATAGTGAATATGCCAATGACATCGATGGACACGCACGGAAAGGTGAAAGGATATTAAACGTTTTTTTTTATTATTTTTAAGAGTCATCTACTGAAATTGTAGGACCAGGCTCTGTTTGGTTTGAGCAAACCGAATCATATAGAATATGATTTTGGCAAATATCCCATTTTTACGTCTCCCTTTTGATAATTAGGAAAATTTACAGTTACGAATTGCAAATATTAGCATAAACAGACTTGAATGTAATGTATTTTCAATTACACTCCATGTCTAAGAGCAAACATATTCGGTCATAACGACAAAATACAATCTAATTAGGTTAAATTTGGCCAAAACCGATTGCAATTTGTCGTTAAAAATGAAAAATTCCACTTCGAAGTAAGTTTTATTCTTATGGCCGATTCACGATTGATTCGAATAATTTTGTGCTTCGGATGGATTCGAATCACCGAATCAAATCGATCACCCTAGGCACTGTATACATTAAGAAGTGAGAAGCTACGATAAAGTTGATCTAACTCTAAAAAACTGACGAAAATTCATTGCATGCCACGAACTTTAAAAAATCAAGTATACGTTATTACGTAATAATTATTTGATTTGCTTATGCTGAAGCGGTCACGGAAAATGGGCATTCAGCATCATCCAGGCCTCTTTTCTTTTATTAAGTTATATTATCAACGCTTTCAACAATATGGGTTTACTACTACATCGTTACTACCATACTATCAATGTTTCAGAATGTAGCCGTCAATGTCATCAACCATCTACACACAAGGGGCTTGACAAATTTGGAGATTGGTTTATTAGAAGGACTTCGAGTAATGGGAAAGTATGTGGTAAACTAGAAAAGTAGAAAACACATATGAGCGGTTACATATATCTCAATGGGTTGTAATTCAGAGACCTCCAATCGTTGAGAACTTGACACGCACTGTCACAACATCCATATGTGACGATGCGATCAACTTGTCGGTTTGCCGTCCTGGATCGCCGTAATTATAACGTTAAATAATGGTGATAGCTATTTAGTATTAGAGTAAAATAAGCGATTTTGTAAAACGTCCAGTTGTTGAAGTGTTTAGAGCTGTGTGACTCATATCTGAAATTGGGCAAAACCGAATCATTTGAGATTCTAATCTGATTCTGATAATTTTTTTCGAATCGAATCAGCAATTCCATATGCATAAAAATACACTTTTTTAGTAATGAAGTAGTAGTAGTTAATCTGTCGTTGCTATTGGATAGATTATAAAATCGACTCGTGACCCAACTTGCGACATGCTAATGTATGGCTCGACTTGACTCGAGGCTCCAAATTTAAATTTTGGTAAGATTTCGACCCGACTCGCAACTCGTGTGTTCTTCGATTAAAATTGAAGTAACTAGTTCCCCACACTGGTGTTTAATACTATATTTTCATTCATCCATTCACTCCATACATACCATCTTATTTGATATATTTTTATTTCAAGTAATCGCGATCAAAATTCCCGGGATATGATTTTGATATTCACTGATGGGGGAGCAAACGAAGGAGAACAGGATGCGGCGAAGTTAGTTGAAAAATACAAGGAACTTTTAAAAAATATGAATAAAACTAGTTGCGTACCTCTGGCGGCGTTCACCATCGGAAATTATACACCCGATCTACTGAGAAGTGTGAGTTTTTGAAAAGCTTAAATAATCTTGGTAAAGTACAGGTATATTTATATGGCTTTTCTTTTGGTGGATCATTTTGAGAGACGCCGTATTCCAGAGTTCGCTTTTTTTATTTTTATGATTTTACTCGATGAAAATATCCAAGTAGGTAGCCTCGTGAGCTCTTAAATAATTTGCAACTAGCTTCGTCATTTTATAGAATTTATCAACAACGATTTCTACCATGGCATACAGACAAAACGTTGTATAGAACGAGCGTTTTGGTTTATCTAACTTGCCATGCTTATGACTAGTGATGCAAGTTACAAAATTTCCAATCGTATCGATTCAGATCAATGTTAATTGGAATCGATTCTAAGCATTTCGAGAAAGATCGTTGTGATTCTGATAGATAGATTAGTGTTGCTTCGCGTGAGTGAATTTTTGATCGTTGTCGAACCTTGAAATCAAACATTTCAAAATTATTTTTTATAATTATTCTGGTGACTCAATATGACAATTTTTGCTTAACTTTGACAATTTTATTGTGACCCGTTGTCAAATCAATACCCATCCCCATTTCATTCTTGTTAAGTGTTGCTTTAATTCGGACAACGAATGTGTTTTTTTGTTAATTTGCAAACTAAAAAAGCATCTTAAAACAGTTAGCTAGATTTTATTTAAAATAGAATCATATTCGAAAAGATTCGATTTTGGACTTTTTTTTTAGCGATTCGATTCGAAAAAAAAAATATTCAAAATTTGTAACACTATCATAGTATTCTAGGAATACCGGTTCATTAAGAAAGCTTAGCGGGGCTTGAACATGAGTTATTCAATGTGCGATAGCGTCAAATGCTTGAGTTGGGGGCTCAGTCGGATACCCGGTGATATTGTCCGAAATGCCAATGTTCAATGCTTGACTGTTGTACACCGAGCGTGCCCTTCAGTAAGGAAGGTACTTCGCAAATAGCTGTAACATAAAACAGATATACAGTCACTACAAAGGGACGTGCCTAACGGTTGTTGCGTGCATGCCCCCGGTAGGTTCACGGACAGGTCAGAGCATATATTTCCAAAAAAGGATGGTATAATAAAACCCGTTTACACTATCGTGCGTTGTAATGGTATACATCTCGGCATTGTCCCATTAAGGCACAAGCCATTCAATCATGTTTTTTTTATTGAAATTCACTCCGTGCAAGGTCGGAAGAGGAGCCTACATGAACCAGCTAACGGCCACTTAATAGCAAAGAACCCTTTGCTTCCTTTTAGTCACCTCTCAATAAATTCCATTTTATTTTAAGATTGCTAGTCGATTGGGAAGTGATGCATTTTACTGGTTGGATGAAGAAAAAGAATTTGAATCCGATATGTTGCTGCCGATATTTCTCAGGTATTTAAGTTTTTATATATATTCTATATTTTTATACTTCATATAACTTGTAAAATTTTATGTTTTGATCTTTGATCTTCTGAAGCGCGATCAAGTCTGATTCTTATTTACGCCAATTTCAAATCATTCAGACCGGTCAGTATATTTCAGTTTATTTAGTTCTACAAAAGTTCTAGTTGTTACAAAAGTGCAGTAAAATTACTGGTCTTTTGAGGTAATTGTGTATTTACAAAATTCGAAATCGCGTTGTTGATGAGATTTATGCCAAGCATTATGATCTGTTGATGGAACTCATCTCGTAGGTGGGTCATAATTGACGGAAAACTCAATTTTACAATTTTATTTCAATATCGCCAAGTAAAACTACTACCAAAGAACAACTAAATTACTGCATTTTTATTACAGTGTATGTTTTTTAAATTTTTTTCTTACTTCTATCAGTAGTGCTAATATTTTTTTTTTAGGTGTAGTAATATTTGGAATTGAAAAAAGATTTATTTTTGTTAATTTCAAATGGACAATCTCAAATAGCATTTTGTAAATTTAAATCCTCCCTAAGCAACACTGTTACAAAAGTACATTCACTGGTCATTGGCAGTAATTGTATATTTCCAAGGTTAAAAAACGCCATGTTGATGAGACTTAAACCAACTAGGGGTTGTTGATCGACCGCACCTTCGCAGTGCGTTCCACCAACACCCCGTATTTGAGCAAAAATTTATCTTTACTGCCAAGTAAAATTACGGTCAAAGACAAGTGATTTTGCTGCATTTTTTGTTACAGCGAAGATTATCAATAACACACGAAAAAACTTCGTAGCCACTATTGACACACAAAGAACCAAAAAAATAAAAAAAAATTAGCAACTGGAGCCTGAGTGAATAATATCCCATGCACACTAACCCAGTCCGAAAGATTTTGTTAAAAAATAATTTTGTCAAGCATGGGTCACTGGTGGATCGCGCCGCCGAGGCGCGATCCATCTGTGGCACATACTTGACAAAATCAAATTTCTGAGTCGATGCGAGTAGCAACCGCGTGATCGTATTTATTTACAATTAAAAAAAGAAATATCTTTTGTGAAATATCAATACATTTCATAATTCCCGAATTTCATTCAGAGAGTCAACTCACGTTACTGATATCACTATAAATATGAAAACATTGAATGGAGTAACGTTTGGTGATCAACAACCTTTTCAATATCATCTTCAGGTATTTATCTTTACGCTGGAGAGCGAAGTTATTTGACCATATAAGTTCTATTTTGCACAGTGGCCGGGTTATCGGGAACTCTGGACTGCAAGACGCACCAAAATATTATAATGAAAAAAAAAAAAAAATTTTTTTTTTATATTTAAGGGTTTAGGTTTATGATTATCAGATTTGGTTCACGAATGAAATTATTGCAAACTATTTCAATGCGCGAAAAATGCAGATATTTTAAATAAAATTTTGGTGCTCGCACATCTGAGTTCAGTCGGTAAATTAAGTGATATTCGAGTTCTGTTTAGCCATAAATATTTTGGACCGCTAAATACGCGGCTCCTTCTGGGCATTTCACAACAGTTTTTTGTCGTTTTGTGATTTATTTTTTTTGAACCTATATATCATCGTTGATTAATGGTCTTAATTAATAATTTTTCATCTAGGAATCGTCTAAAACTGATACAAAATATTTTATTCACGGACTACCGGAATCGATCAAGAAACACATTCCTTTGACATTAGCTTTGCCAGCAAACGAAATACAGGTAACATAAATCGATATTATTAATTTTTTTTTCAAAATAAGTGTTGGTAAGCATAGGCCATTGCGTCGGCGAGACGCGGTTTATCAGTGGCCCATGCTTGACAGAATAAAATTTCCGATTTGTTATAGTTTATGCTTGAAACTACAGGGTTTACCTAATACAATAATAAATGATGTTGCTTATAAATTAATTTCATTAAACTTTTGATTTCGTATAACAAACTCTAATATTCTAATATTTTTAACGACAAAATAAAATCGAATTTAATCGAAGTCGTTTGCATTTTTTGTTAAAAATTCAAATTCCGCTCCTCTTAACAAGCCTTTGTTCCTATGAACGATTCACGATGATTTATGCTTCGAATCGATTCGAATCACCGAATTAAATTACCCAGCCCTAGTTCCAACTTACGCATAAAACATGTGCAAATGTACCGTTTTTCATAGCCCCTTCTTGGAGTGGATCACCCAGACCAAGGCTCCCCACCGGCGGCCACTCATAGATGAACAGAGTTAGAATTGCTGAAAAGATATGATATTTTCCTGTTCGACTAAGCCTACCCAAATTACTACATTCTGGGTTGAGTTGTGGGCATGGGTTAGCGAGCAGAACTCGCCGGGACTCGAAGCCGGGAACTTCAACCTGCGATGCCAACCTGTTTAACCACAAGCCCACCGCGCCGACTAAAATATCTATATAAAAACATATTGTTGAACAGAAACATCTATTTTTATTCGGTATTTCGAAAATAAGACATCGCTTTTGAAATTAATTGCCTGTACTTTAATCCAAAAATATCAATTGTTTTTCATGCCAATTACAGTTCGGTACAATTTTCATACCAAACACGTATAAACTACATAATCCTCAGCATTCTTTCACTAAATTTTATTTCCCTTAAATATTAATAAAACAACCTCATTCTCATTGCGACAGAGTTTGAATGGTCAAAACATCCTTCATGTTGATATCAGCTTTATGGACGAAAATATGAGACATCAAAACTTCGAAGATTACGTCATTTTATCTTTCTCAACATTACATGAAAGTAAAAATGGAACGGAAGGACACGGTGGTAATGTTATTTTTGTAATGTATATCCATTTCGGATAAAATCAGGCGAAACCCAACGGACCTTTTCCCGACCTTTGTTTTCGACGATTTTTAACGTATACCACAATAGAAAAGGTTTCTGCTTCCAATATTAATAAAATTATCGGCTTGGTGAATAAAATTCTATACAAAATTATCAAACTGAAAGAGAATGGGTTTAGAATAGTTCTCACGTATTTTCTGCGGTAAGGGGCAACTGAAATGTAGCAAAGAGTGGTCTTGCCATCGCCCAGGGAAATACCACTCATTGCACTCTACCATGGCGGTTCAGTTCCGATTGGGGTATTTTTCGATATGCTGAGTACTACACCATTTAGTGGATCTTTGCTTTTGCATTTAGTTGGTTCCCTTTAGGCACTACTTCCGGCCTTGCCCGGAGTGATCATAAACCTCTCACTGTTATTGACAATTTAAATATATTTTATTCTGAGAATTTAAGCCTCGATTTGAGGAACAAAGAACCATTTAGTGAGAAAATCACTCCATATCAACTCAATTTACATACCACTAAAATATTTGAAAACAAAAACACAAAAACAATACCAAGATACTAAAATGACGAATTCTTCATAAAGTGCCTGAAAATATGCCTGAGTAAAAATCTTGCCTGAGTTAATTTCTAAATTTGCATTGTGATGTTGTCAAAACAGTTTGATGATTGGCTACTAACCCAGATGTAAACAAGGAAATAAGGGGAAAGGTCAATAAAACGGTGTTTGAAAACAACTTTAGCATTTTGTTAAAACTTCACAGGTGCTCGACATCTGTTTATTTATATATTTTTTTCATCGACAGTTTGCTCTATGCGGGATCAAGGTTTATAAAACGCTCTCTCGAACTACCACACGTGATAAAAAGCTAAATAGTGGGTGTAATCAGTAACTGCACTCTAAGAAACATACATTTCATAAAGAACTGAACCTTATAGCTGGTAACAGCCCTGCGCTGTAGAGACGTCATCAATTATTTATTTGTTTTCGATCAGTTTTCTCTTACGAAACGTAATAAATTACGGATGGGAATAGCCGTATCATTTTCGAATCTGAATCGGATGAATACTCCGAATCAGGTGAAATCATTAATTCCATATAAATCAAAAAATATTCCATTTTAACTTGTCGACTTGTCTTCATTGTGAAAATCAAGAAATTTATATTTACGAATTCTAATATTATCTTAAACATACTTAAAAAGGCAATGTATTTTCACTTCACACCCCATGTCTGCCTAAGATAAAAAAAAATCATATATTAATGACAAAATGCAATCGAATTTGGTCAAATTCGACCATAATCGATTACATTTTGTCGCGTTAAAAATAAAAAAAGGCATTCTTTATATATTCATAACCACTCCTTAGAGTGGATCACCCTGACCAAGGCCCTATACTAGCGGTCACTTATAGACAAGTCAGGGTTAAAATTGCTAGAAATATATAATCCTTTCCTCTTCAGATTAGCCTACCCAAGTTATTACATCCCTCAATGCCAACATGTTTAGGCATAAGGCCATCGAACCACAGATATAGAAAGTTTTTGTTTTTATAAACGATTTACGATTAGTTTAGATTAGGAACAATTTCTGCTTAGAATATATTCAAATCACCGAATTAAATTTACCAAAATCTATTAAAAATACGTCAGGACAATTCTAAAGCACGTAGGCCGGCCTACCTACAGGTCACAAGGTATACTTAAATTCACTATGTAATTAACAATATTAATTGTAATTGTTGTCAGGTAATGCAATGGACGAGATATCAGCATATTCCATTTCTGAATCTACAGTTTATAAAGTGTGGCAACATGCACAGTATACACTTGTTATTGTGGCAGGTGAAAAATATAGAAGAACAACATTGAAGGGACTGAACAGAGCAGAATTGCGTTTACGGTATCATTTTAAGAAGTATCCAATATAACGATTTCCCAGAAATATTATGTAGAGCGCTATACCCCTTTCATTCACCTTTATTTCGTCGAGCACGTATCATTAATAGGTTAATTTGTGTTACTCATTTTATGGTCAATTTGAGGAGAAGCCCTGCAAATAGCTTCCCAAAGACAATTTTTATGTTGTGTAGCATGAGTCACAAATGGCCCGCGCCTGAACGGCGCGACCCATCAGTGTCCCATGCTAGATGACTTCTCGTGGCGTTTTTCAGGTCGGGTTAAAAATACGCTTAGAGCCACGATTCTCGAATAGCTTTGCACAAAAAGCGCAGGTTCGAATTCTGTAAAAATGATAACATTCGTGCGGATTCGACTTAAGTTAACCAGTGTATATACTGGTTACGGCTTCCCCGCCAACCATTCCACGTAGGAAAAATTAGTAAACGGTTAGTGAAAAACTTCTAGGTCAGACTTGGAACCGGTAACCGGTGCGAGAGGTGAAGGTTACGCCGTATTTATTCCATGATATCGATCAATCGATTAGGCGTCATCGTACTGTCCGAAAGACCGATTGATTGTTCGATGCTTGATCGGTTCTCAACCGAGCGTGCCCCCTCAGTTAGGCATTTCGCTAGTAATTCTAACATGAACAGATACACTGTAACTGCAAAGGTCCGCGCCTAACTGTTGTTGAGTATAAGCCCCCCAGTAGATTCACGGACAGGCCACGGTTAATAATTCGATAACCCCGAAAAATATCTCTCGGGATTAAAATTATATCTTCTCTTTTGGCTATTAACAGTTTGTAGCGGGAATTAGCATCGGTATATGGAATCGGGAAAAATGCTTTAGTGTTTCTTCCAACACCACCTTGATAAAAAGAAAATATTAAACTCCATTATCTATTCTTTTATTTTTTCATATTAATATATATACATAGGGTCGGAGAACTGGAAGAGCAGCAAACAGTTATCGAGCACGCAATTGAGGAGATAATTGCAATCAAGAAAACCTACATTTTACTGGTGGATGACAACAGCACATATGCTGAAAATTTAACGAAAAATGCTGAAATGTGGATTGGAAAACTGAACTCTGGAAAAGCAATTGACAAGTATGTGATATGTTTAAAACTAAGTACCATAAAAGCTTCATTGCCTGTAGCATCAAAACCAGTCTCGTAGCATAATGTTCTTTACACAAGAGCATCTGAAGAGGAGAATGCTAAGTTGGTTCGAGAATTACCTATTTGATATCTATAAAGGCTTGTTTAAACATATGCGTGCTCAAAGTAATGAGAAAATTAGAGTTGCCAGCCCATTGAGAAATTCTAGTCTAACAAGCATGAAGCGCGGATAGAACGCGCCGCATGATGACCTTCTAAATGCTCGGAAATGAAAGCTTTCTCAGGGCGAATTTTAATAAAAAGGGGCCGATATCAAAAAATAGTTGCATTCACAAGCAATTTTTTTTAGATTTCTCAGTCGTTCAAATATTTTATGGTAAACACGCAGTGTGTGAGGGGGTCCCGTATGATGTGTTTGGTATAGTAATATATAAATTTCTTTAAGAAAACTTATTCCGCGGCACGTTTTCAAACTTTCTTTTAGGTTTTTGTTTGCTTTGCTGATAACTCTGTAATGTGATATCTTTATTTGTATCGACTTTTGTGTCGACAGAGGTGTCAAAATAAACTATATAAAATTAGCGATTCGAGAAAAATATCCGGAACCGATTTCGATTTCAAAATGATTCGGATTTGCCCAGCCCTTGTGGTAAAGCAGCATTTTTTTTTAATAGGGGGTCAGTTTCTATTTAAGATGTTGTCGACTTGAAGTACAGTCTCTTGTACTACAGTTTTTGGTAGATTTTATTACGAAATGCCCAAGTCGTTGCTTAGAGTGACCTTCAATAAAAAAAAAATATTGATAACGATTGCGCCTACATGGCTAGATTTGGCCCTCAAACAATTCGTTTGATTAAAAGTTTGCGTCTTCGACCCTATTTATAACCTGTTGTATTATGATGAAGTAAAAATCTTCAATATATAATTTAGCCAAGATCAAGTTGGTCGTCTTTTTGCTCTCAAATCCTCGATTGAAAATGAGATGCCAACTTCTAAAGGAATTTATGACGTACAAGACGAACAATCTTATCTTCCTCCACAGATTGAAATAAAGTTGAATGAAGTTAAGAAGGTAATTTATAGCAAATTTTGTGGCTTCAATGTACCATGGAATATTTAAATTTTAATATAACATCCATGTCAGCTGTGACCCTTGCTTGATAAAACAAAATTACGCATTAGAAACGCCAAATCCAAAAAAGTTTAAGTTAACACTATGCCAATAAACTATCGTATTTCCCGCGTGGCAAAATGCGACTAAAAAGAAACAGTGAAGTAGAAGATGGCTTTTCTTTCCCCAAGAGCAGACAACCTCGTATTGCACTCAAAAAAATAAGTTCTTAGTAGTTCTTTGTCATATATACTTGATCGTTCGTTAATTCCTTTTAAGCTTTAGACTTGCAAATTTCAATAAAAAACAACCACATTAAGGAATAAGTATAATTGTCGTTTTTCGATCTAAAAAACGTAGAAAAACTTCATATTTCAGGTTGTCGAAGATATGAAAAAGGAGAGAGAAATTTACAGCCCGAGGTATTACGAAATGGTAGCCCAGAGCAGATATCACTCTGCCGAGTGCTGAGTGCATGCATGGCTTATGTTTAGCGTATTAAAATTCTGATTTTTATATGATTTAGTTTTGCAAATTATTTTTTAAATTTAATAAGCGATTTTTGCATATTGTTTGATGCTAAGTGACCGCTTGTAAAGGGTCTTGATCAGGGTAATCCATTCTTCGAGCTGTTATAGCTTATTATTCATAATGGCGCCAAATGCGAACAAACATCTATAACCCCTCGTGGGGCGTGGCAGTAGATCAATATGTCTTTCCTCTGTCAATACTGTATCTCACTATGTCTCGGACATATTAGATGAATAAACAAGAATAATAATCTTGCGATAGATATTCTACGAAAAATATTCAAAGGATGTGTTTATATATTTCTAAGATTTTAAAATAAACGCTCTAGAATAAGCTTATATTTTTTTACGGAAGCGTTGATTTAGCAAAGGCTAAAAAACAATACGAACAAATTTTATGGCGTGATTAATCACGTATTGAATATTGACTGTATTATGGAAATGATTACGGCATTATCAACATATATCATTTTCCTATATTATATATGCCCATTTGATCCATGCTATTTGTTTTTTTTGAGTTGCTTCAGCCATTAGTGATGTGCAGCACTTTACCTTTCAAAGCATATTTTGTCAAGTATGTGTCACGGATGGTTCGCGTCGAATGAGACGCAGTCTATCTGTGGTGCATACTTGGCTAAATGAAATTTTGAATTGGTATGGACTACCCAAGCGTATACCCCCAACGTATTCCTACGTGTCGTAAGAGGCGACGAAAAGGAAACAAAGAGGTGAAAGATGGCTTTACCATCGCCCGGGGCAGATAACCACTCACTGCATTTTACCGTAACGGTTCAGTTACGTTTTGGATGTTCTCAATTCAGAGTGCAGTTACTGGTATCATCTTTTAGTAGTTATTTGCTATTGAGTGCGCGTTTGTTGGTTTCTATTTGGGTGCTGCTTCCGGCCTTGCTTAGGGTGAATTTCAATAAAAATATCTGTTTTATCCTGAATCTCAGAAGCGTTAAAGCTACAGATGATAAAATAAATTTTTCCATTCGTTTTAAAGGCAAACGGAGATTAATAATAATATTGCTCCACTTCGAGTGACTTCTTCTACTTCGAATGCGTCAACTGATTCGAATTTGCCAACTCCAGATGTTTTCATCGGAAACCGTATTTACAAGAAAAACTTTCTTCCTCCGCTTTCCGAAAATAATAAACCTTTCCACCAACAACGTGTCAAGGCCTTGGTAGTATCTTTTTTTAATTACTTAAGTATAGAATAGTGTATCTTGATTTAAATTTTAAAACGATACAACTCTTGCAACTCTTCTCTCAATTTACGCTGCTGAGCTTAGATTGTTTGCAATTTACAATACCTATCACACGAACATTTGTTTTAGCCGAACGAAAAAGAGAAGAAAAAAAGGAAATTGGAACACTTTGGAATATCGAGGTATTCTATTATGAGTTATTTTGATTGAGTATCAGTGTCCAACCGATATTCTATAATGGCTAATGCTGTGAACATCTAATTCGCCTTTATTGTCGATTAAAGACTTTCAAAAAAAGTTCACTATCTGTACGAAAAGAGCACAAATAGACGTTGCTAGCGCCGAGGAACCCTTTCTTTCTGCTATGAAAATTTAAATTTTTATATGTTATTCACATTTCTTTTATAAGTCCATGAATCAAAGCATAAGTTAATTCCTGTTGCTTATACAGCGATCATACAGGATATAGATATTCCCAAGAGCGGGCGATTTAAAGAAAAAAGAAAATCAAAATCAGTAATAGGAATAAAATTTTATAGGGTCTTTAAAGACAAAACCTTGGTAATATCGGAATCGTTGCGTGCTCATAAAGTCGGCGCATACCAGGAATCCTACGCAGAGATTATTATCCGATGCGGTGGAAGGCCAGGTGGGTCAGAAACAATATTTTCCTTGAATTTTGGAAAAGATTACACGAACTAACCTCCCTTATTACTAGGGCTGGACAAAACCGAATCCTTAGGAATTCGAATCTGTTACGGATAATTTTTTCGAATTGGATGGAATCGATGATTATATAAAAATAAAAAATATTAGCGTAAACAGATTTGAAGCGATGTATTTTCAATTACACTCCAGTACATGAGCAAACATTTTCGTTCGATTCACGAATAATCTGTACTTCGAATGACCGAATCGAATTGCCCAGCCCTACTTATTAGGCAACATTTTCGACCCACGCTTTGCTGCAATCTGTGACGTATCAAAAACTGTGAGATCTTGCCAATATGATTGCCGCCCTGACTCAAAATCAACCAACACGATGCTTTTACCACCGTGACCATATATAGGACAGCAAAGTATTGTCTCAACGAATAGCGTAAACGATCTTTAAAGTGTAAAATTATGAGTCCGGTACAGTTATGGAGCCTCGACGGCCCAATATACCTGCTGATTAGTTCCCAATAGGGAAAGCTTAGTCAAAATAACTTTTGTTAAGTATGTGTCGCTGATGGATCGCGTCGATAAGACGCGATTCATCTGTGGCACGTGCTTAACAAAATAAAATTTTTGATTGGGATTCCTTAGAAAGAAAATTTTAATTCGTTTAGTCTACTAAAAACAAAACAAATTAAAAAAGTTATTCAATTTTGAAGAAATTTGAACTATATGAGCTTTTAATGTTAGGCTGTTCGATTTATCAGCGTGAAGAACTTTAAGCAATTTTTTTTTTTAATTTTGACGGGTAGAACTTTCTTTTCCAGACTACTACATCATCACAAATCCGTATGAAAAACGTCCCAAATGGTATGTTGACAAATCTTTTGATAATTATGTGTTGATTTGTGGAAGGAAAGATTACGAAAAAGACTCTTTGTCGGTTCATGAAGCAAGGAAAACTAAGGTAACCAGTATTAATAGATATTTCTTGAGTTTCAAAATTACTTTTTTGCGTGATATCTACAAGATAAATTGTTGTATAGAGTGTTAATTACACTCTGTAAAATAAAGTTCAATTCATAGGTAACCCTTCAACTAAGATCCTGGTATTAAAGTTTATTTTTAATGTTCCAGATACCCATCGTACGCAAGAAGTTTATGTTCGATTGCATTCGAAGAAAAAAATTTTTGAACGTGGAAGATTACGTTTTCAACAAGTCGTGAAGAGAACATTTTTTTCGACATCTCAGAAAATATAACAAGTTGTGTTTCAATGTTTTTCCGATCGAGAAAAATGTGGAACTTTGTTTATAACTTGATATTCAACTTTATATATAACATTTTTGCATAGCTACCTCTTTAAATCTGAACAAAACATTTGGAAGTAGATTTATGTCAGACATAGTTTATCCCAATTAGCACTTTTATCTTGTCAAGTTTGAGCTGTTGCGGCGCATTCCATATTAAACGAAACATATTTTGGCAGAAATTTTTTGACTGTTATATATTGCACGGATTCATTCATTAGAGTCCAACAATGTCTAGCAACCCAGTCACGATAATGTTTTTCACGACTGGTTCACCACTAGGTCGCGCCATGTAGAGGCGTTTCCTTTGTGAATAATGTTTTTGCCAAAATTGAACTTCTTTCCGATGATAAATTAAAAAAAAATAGGATAGGAATTCATTTGATCCCGTGGGATAAGAAAGCTGGAAATAAAGCTAAACTATATGTTGAGCCAGAACCTTTCGTACAGACACCAGTTCCGAACTGGTGCGAAGGTTTTGGTCTACCTTTGATTCATTTTCTCTATGCATGGACATGATTGATGGAGGAAAGGGTTAGCATCGCTTACGTGAACCACCGTACCCAGACGATCTATCCAGCAAACCTTTTGTGCCATGTAGCTATGCCTCATGTCACATAAGCATTCGCCAGTACGATCAAAGATGTCTAGTTTCAATGTGTAACAAATTTCGATGCCGATACTGGCCAAATAAAATTTCTGATTTATTACCATTCTATACATATATATTGTATTATTGTGTGAATAAAACATTATATCTTGTCACTTGTTTTTAGTATGCGCATGATTCAAACGTAATTCAAGTAAATATTATTAGATAGCTTTCATTTTCAACTTTTACAAACATAAATAAAACAAACCGCATCAAAATTGACATTATTGTCAGACTTAATACCAGTCATGACGTTTTTCATCTTAAAAATTCTCATACCAAAGTTGCGCGCCCGGGACAGGGTACATTTTCTTGGCCTAAAAAATGAAAACCAATTGAAGGGAACAAAAAATTGGATCGCATACGAAAAAGTAATCACCAGGGCAAAAAGACCCAGGATAGAAAATAAAAATTCCTTACGGTACCGGTAAAACCAAACCTTTTGTCGCAATACTACACCTACAGGAGTATTTGTAATGTCATGTTAACCCATGTTATTGACCAATAACATATGTTTTCCCTAGTCCATCCATTCCCAACGCCATCAATATTTTGGACTTACTCGTCACTGCAAAAATACAAAAATTTTCGTACTGGTGCATATTCGTCACCTTTGACCTTTCGTATATTTATTACTGTGGAAGCTACGATAACGAAACTTTGACAGAAAATGCTACTCAATATTCTTCATCATTTGCAGTGTTGAAGTATTTTTAGCAACATTCGCTGATTTGTCACTATGGCAGAATCGTAACGATAGGTTGGTTTTAAAATATTTTTCGCCGACGGCACACGTTATGATGTCATAAATTCGCCTCAAATCATCCCCTCACCACCAAAAATTTATGCATCGTCTACTGTCTGCGAGTGATATCGACTGGTTCACTGTGCATTCATTCCTTCATGCTTGTCATTTGTGACATGGCTTGGGCGGTCATAAATCTGCGACCCCAGTCTAAGTCTAAAACATTTCATACGGAACTAAATCACTGCAGTCTGGGTGCAGTGAGCAGTTTCATAAATTTCTAACTATTTCAATTCCATTTGCAAAATTGCGACAAACTTCAAGTGGATTGGTTCATGGAGATAAAACGAAAAAAAAATTCACCGTATTTTATTAGATGCCCGTCTTCGTATTAATAAGGTATAATAAAATGTTATATTTTTACACACAATACTGACTTTAGAAACAGTTCTATTTTTGTATTTGAAATTTAGTATTATAAGCAATATCTGACGCTAAAATGGATGATTTTTCGGTACTATTTTTGACATTTATTTGCCAACTATAGGCATGAAGATATTATCTTTTGGACACGTGAACATTTATTCAAATAACTTCGTGGGTCTATACACTCTAAAGAAAATGCAGTAAAATCGTCGTGTTTTTCAGTAAATTTGCTGCAGGATCATATTATAAAACTATAATATCAACTTTTTGGGTTAATTATGGGCTGTTCATGGATGGCACCAAAGGAGGTGCGGTCCACGAATAGCCTAATATTGACCTAAATCCCATCAACTAAACGGTTTTGATTTTTGGAAATAAACAATGACTGCAAATGAATGGTAAATTTACTGTACTTTTATCATATTGTATAGTTACGCTATCACGTACCGCATAGGTACTTACGTAAATACTCTTACGTAACACATTGCTCATCTCAAGACACCTATACAACTTTTTGAATCGCATCAGTTTGAATTCATAGTTTTATTTCCGACGTTTATATGCGTAACACCAATACTTCCATGTGAATACTATTAGAGTTTGAAACATGGCCAAACATGATCAAGGGATAGTCCGCATCTGAAAAACACGGCTTATCGATGGCCATGAATGACGAATAAAGAATACAAAATTTAATATTTGAAGAGATCTATGAGTCGAATGAGTCAATCGGCGGATACGAGCCTATTACAACACGATCTATAAATACGATTGTTTTATAGTTTATAAAAACTATATATTTCCGAATATAAAAATAATCTGCGATTATTATTAATATAATATTTTATAATATATAGCAATAATTATCATTATACTATTATTTCCATTTTTATACATTTGTCGGACTTTAATTATGTAATTTCCAGCTTCCGACAATTGAGTTTTCGTATTTTTCTCATATATGTCCTCTCAGCAATTTAAATGTGTTATTCTAGCTTGCATTTTAGCTTTTTAGCCAACCATATTTGCTGATTCCTTATTTTTTATATTATTTAAAACTCATCCTAAAACGGCCTGAAGCATACCGACTATAACGGCAAAGTGCTTCTACACCACAACCGCACCAGCAAATGTAGTATAAGCGGGAAACAGTCCAAATATAATTGAACAGCTATAATAAAGCGTAGCATCTAACCCGGACAAATGTATAACTACCAGTCTAATATTCAAAATACGATGTTCATAATCAAAGTATCCAAAAGCATTTTCGCGGGTTTGATAATGAATTTATCGAAGCAGGAGGAGCTATTATTGCCAACCACTTTGCATTTTTTGTGCATCTGCACTACGTCGCATAATACACAAGTAATTTTTGATATTATTTTAGTACACCCCAGCAGACTTTATTAAAATGTATTTTAGGCCAAACATCGTTTTATATGAGCAAATTAAAGCAACATAAAATATGCCCGAACTCAATAATAAAGAGAATTAATTAAGGAGAATTAATATATTTTTAACTTTGCTACGCTTTCTTTGTTTTCAGACATTGTAATATATATATTCAACTATTGTAATACATATTTTGAAATTTCTGTTATTAAATTCACTTATCAGTATATTCCTTATTGATCAAGTCAAATGACCCGTGACGATTTAAAATTTCGATTTATATGCCAAGTTGTGTTTGTCAAGTATGAGCCATCTCTCGTTCATACTTGACTGCATATAATTATTTGACAAGAATAATGTAATAGCATTGCTTTGTCACACGGCTACTTTTGAGAAGTGACGTCATTGTACGGACTCAGAAACGTGACATACACGCATTATGACGCACACTTTATGCTCTTCTATACAGTAGCAGCAAGTGGAATTGTGTGTTTGACTTATAGCTTCAATTGGCGATAGGACGCGTAGGCCATAAAGTCGAATAGAAGTGTTGTTAAATAACGGGTAAAGGTAGACAGAGCTACCTATTAGAAATATAAGATATGTATTTTAAGAAAAAGCTCTAGCAAAATGTTCAGTGAGAGTGTATAGCATTCTTATATTTTTATGGACACATGGAATTGGTTTAAATAATTAACAGGCAAATGTAGACAGAGCTGAAGGTTTGAGTTGGAATTTATCCTAAATGTTCAACCAGAGTTTATAACCTCTTTTAGGGTTATATTTACACCGTACACAGAGAAACTTGAGTAGGCTATGTTCAGTAGTTACCTGTGTTCTTTTTCCAGTGAACTACACGATTGTGCACGATCATATCCAGAAAGTGGGAACAGATTTTTCAAGCTTGCATCGTGAGGTAGGTCACCCGGCATTGGAATAAGAACAAGTCTGCCATTTATTTTAAAGAAATGTCCCCAACAACAATACAAATAATGAGATAATAAAAAGCCGCATAAATATTTTATCGGAAGAAATTTCTCTTGCATATGATAAGATTGGGTCAAATTAAAATAACTTGCTTTGAAACAAGAAAAGGATAATCTGATAATATGAAGTTGAATTGTTCAAAACAAGTAAAGAAGTTTGCTGACATATTTGTAATCTAGTAAAACCATATTTTAAACACAGAAATTCATATGCCCAATGTATTCTGGGCTAGACCGACTTCGCTTGTTTTAATAGTGGGAAATAGTTGGATAGAAAACGTATGGAAAAGGTTTAATTGAAAATTATGAAATATTAAAATAGAAAATTTTCAGTAGTCGCTCCTTTTTTTCCAGTATGGTTCACAGATAAACCGGGCTTCGGCAGCGCGGTCTATCAGTGCCCCATACTTAACAAACGTTTTCAGATTAGGTACTACAGTACCCGGAAAACCCTTCAAGAACTATTGATCCGTATTTCTTCTAAGACTTCAATATTGGCATTTCCTATATCTTGATCTGAATTTAGTAACAATTTGTGACGACTGAAATCTGATACCATGGCTGTGAAGCGTGATATTTTGAATTGCTACAGGTAGGTAAATTTTTTTGTCGCAGGTGTTGTTTGTGGACAGTCACGCAAAAATGCTCCGATCAGTATTTTCGCACGGAGGTAGCGGTTAAGTTCTATTCACCAGTTTGCCACTGCGAACAAATTCAGTTAGACCTAATATGAAACAGTGAATGCTTGCTAAAAAGTAGTCCTTTGGTATGATAACATTTCTAGTGACGTGACGATGGACCTGAATCGTCAATTTTGTCGGTACCTCAGAATCTTGTCGAAAATTAAAATAGCGAACCCTTGACCGAGTTCGACTTTTGGCCGCCAAAATATTTGTTAATAGCTAATGGGTGCACCAAAATATATGTGTACTCGTAATTTTTTTATATAACCCAGCAACATTCTTAACGTGGTTTCAACATTGACAGCAAGTTTCGATTTGTTCGTTTAGTGGCACCCAACCTCCGAACATACTTTAGCATCCTCACAGACGTTTTCCAGGTGTGCATGAATATGAAGACTTCGAATATTATTCTTAAACTGATCAGTGAATTTTGGATGAAAATTTGTTGCTCGGTGAGGGCTCCGCCCTCAATGCTGACTATGAAACGCACAACCCCCACACACACGGAATACGTCGCTCAGGCCTATTCGTATTACAAATTGTTTTGATCGTTATTTTTGATTTCTCCCAAATGCGGCCATAAAACTTTCTCGCCGTGCTTGTAAACATGATCATTTCCATTTCAACCCACCCGAACGCCTACATTCACAAAATGTCTATCCTCTCCCACCGCCGCTGACATCTATAAAAGCGTCCATGTAAATAAAATATACGTATACCCTCTCAGGCGTACCTTTGTTCAAACATTTAAAAAAATGTCAATATTATTTTACCAAACGCAATCAAAATCCAACACAAATGGATACTGCTTATTGTAGGGCGAAAAGGTATAGGTAGTTGTTATATTATAACAAAGCTTACAAAGTTTTTCAGTCAGAAGAAACTGTTCGACGGTTATTTGTTAAGCACGATGACGCATGAGTGAAAAAATAAAAACTGCATTGCCCTGGGAGGTATAGCTTCGAACAAATATCAAAATAGTGGATTAAAACGTACGTTATTTCACTGATAATTTAAACAAAATATTTGATATTTCTTTCCTTCTTTGACAATATTTTAAACTTATTCGGCGACAAATTTCAAACCCTTTCATGGTAAATTTATACCTAATTTGTGATTCCAGTACATAGAATCATTTTTTTATCCAAATAATTACGTGTATGAAATAATTCCAACTCAAAATTTAGAAGCAAATCGCGGCTCGAAAATTTGGCAGGAAACAAGCAATAATTTAGATAATTGGCAATTCTATGGTCGGACATACTGATTCCGGCTCGGCGTGCGACTGGTATATAATAAGCATAGTTGATGTGTTCACATAAAATCTATTGATCTTCAGTCAGTATATTTAGTTCAGTCTGGCTGTACAGGCGAGTTGATGTCCAAACGAAAACAACATTTTTTGTTGGAAAGCACTATCAGGCCTAAGTGTATACGACAGTTAGAAATGAAGGCTTGTGCGGCTTGAAGTTCTCCGGAAGGTATGGGGATTGTTTAGTTAGCTACCCTGCACTGTGTATTTCGTGGCAGTTTGGCAAACTCATAGAACGCTTTTAACAACGAGTCATATAATTTAGTTCAGATAGACTACTGAAATTCGTTTATATTATTCTGGCAAGGCTGAAGCAATCAATGTCAAAGTACAAATTTCTACATTTATAGGCTATATCAAATTGCTCGAAATTTTTCTTTTACGTTCCAATATACATTTCAAGCCTATTTTGTCGAGTTTATATAATAGGCATATGACAGTACCTTACCTTTTCCTTATGTTTGCATTGGCAAAACCTGTCATCAAGGCGTTTGCTCAGTACAATCTTGCCATAAACAGCGTTGTATTGGTTGTGGTATCCTCACTGATTGTGTCATAAAATTGCTCAAGCGTGAAATTAACCCTGAAGCAAAATGGCTAATGGTCCATCACGTGATGATACTATATTATCATACAGATGGCTCATTCAAAATGACGTATTTTTATATCAAATTGCGCCTATACGAGTCAGTGTGGCATTCATTTCAAATAAGTTAGCTGCAGCTTCAGGCTAGTCAGCTTGGCTAGGTTATTACGCAAAATTTATTTCCTTATTTAATGTAGCGTGAGAACTGCAGAATTGGGTTGAGGTAACATGCTATTAGGCCAGGTCATGATATCAGTGTTGACTATGGTAATTCGATATTCCCGTGTCGCAAAGAGTCTGGTACGTACTTGATCATTCATGGTCTACGGATAAACCAGGATTCCACACTTTGTACATGAGAAGATCATGTCATATTAAGCAAAGACAGCAAGAAGCAAATTGTCACTATTATGAAATAGCAAGCAGGTCACATTTTCACGCTCTTATGGTACGGTACAATAGCGAAGATTTACAAAACGTAGTCATTATCCACAAAATATCGTTTTACCCGAGTCAGCAATAAAATGAAATAAAAATATATATTTTTGGATCACAGCGTTTGTGATAAGATTACTGTTTGTCAAGAGATTTTGTGACAAAATTGCGGATGAATAAGACTTTTCGTATTTAGTTTGAATTTGTCCAGGGTAGTACGAATTAAGGTTAGGGTTGCCGCTTTCAGATTCATTGTTTTATTTTTTATCGAATCTCTAATCGTATCGTTTCGATTTGAATATTTTCGATTCAGTTTCTGTTTATTAAATTTATAGACAAATTTCAATAAATGTCATAGGCTGCGTTCTCTCTCGGCATATTTGCGAAACTTTTTGAAATAAAGAAATGATTATACAGATCGATCGCATAGGGTATCGATTCCAATTTTGGTTCTAAAGTGGTAACCCAAAGTGTTTTTTAGCTTTATTGCTTCAAAAGCAAGTTTGAATATAAATAGTTATGGTAGCATCTGAATGCATAACATTGCATACATACATCTAGATGTTCCTAAGTAATACCTGGCAAAAAAATCGAATCAGATTTTGTCGTTTAACTTTATCTTCATTTAGCAAGTTAGTGTTTCGATGAACGATTGAAGATTGATTCGAATAATTTGTGCTTCGGATGCGCTCCCTATTTCATGAACATTTTCTAATCTGAATCAAAAACCTTCGAAAATTGCGCAATATAG
Organism: Styela plicata; assembly: GCA_963675895.2. Taxonomy (NCBI): domain Eukaryota; kingdom Metazoa; phylum Chordata; class Ascidiacea; order Stolidobranchia; family Styelidae; genus Styela; species Styela plicata. The sequence continues at coordinate 12,808,383 of OZ023147.1, forward strand.
GTGTGGAGACATAATACATATGGCTTTATGCCAGGGGCGCTATAAAATCTTTAGATATTATTATTATGAAGAGGAAGTGTACGGTCTATATAAAAAATCAATTTTCAAATCTCATTTTCAGATAACTAACTATGCAATTGACATATATTTTGGCGCTATTGTTTTGCGTCGGCCGGTTGTGCAATGGTGATATATACATGCACAATCCTAGAGGAAGCAACAACAGATTGAATGAAAAAACTGCAACCAGGACCACGAATAACAGGATGTTCGACAGTCAGGTTTGTCTGCCTCTGAATATTATATATTTTCATTTTTCCGTATCCAGGGGTTTGTCTTCAATATTGTTTATTCCAGGTTGACCTTTATGAATGGTAACTTGATCGCCGACGGTCCGTATAGTTGCTTGATCATGAACATATACTTAACAACGCATGATTCGTTAAATAGTTTCATTACTGTGAAATTCATTCAAAAGTATTGTATATACACAAGTCTCCTGGTGCCCAAACCATTTCAAATACTTGCTTGGCGTTCACATTTGTTAGTTCGAAGAGTCCACACAGAACTGAAGCGCCATACGGGACAACGCGGCAATTACCGTCACGTTGCTATCTTGATTGTGTCATCCTACATGGGTTTGAACTCTTGTCAATGAATATTTTGTAGGAATCAAGATTCTTTAGTCTTCTTCCAGTTCTGCATGTACTTAGCTCTCTCCACAATGGTGGTTTCCGGAGACTTTTATGTATGATAGGACCCGTGCAACCTTGCTCTGAAAATCCAATTTTGCATATTATTAGTCTCGATACCATCATTCGCATATCCTAACCGTATTTGTATCATGTTAATATTGTGATATCCTCTTTTGTTAAGTCTGAGTTATTGATGGATCGCGTCGACGAGACGCGATCCCCCAGTGACTCTTGCTTGATAAAATATAATATCTGTCTGGGATAGCTCCGAACAAAACCTGAAATTTTTGTGTGGGTGGGTGTGGCGGGCATGAATTAACGAGCCGCGACTCGAACCCGCGATATTCAACTTAGAATGTCAACAGGTTACCCACTAGGCCATCACGCCCACAATTATAATTACAAAAATAATATTTTGAGTCGAAAAAAATCTGAAACATTTCAGTCAGATATGGGTCACCGATGGATCGCCCCCGAAAGTACGATACATTTATGCCATGGCTTATTTTGCTGTGTATTTGCTATTTCTATTATGTGAAATACACCAAATCAAATATTTTATTTTGTATTATTGAAATTTACAGCACGACAAGAAGCAGTGCTGAAAATAAACCAACTAACGACAACATAATATCAAAGAGCTACTATTTAAGGGCGAAAGATGGGCCGCATTTAGTGTAACTTCAATAATATTTTTTCGCAGAGTTTTTTTAAATTGATATTTTTATTTGTGTTTTCTGTTTCAGAACAATAACAGAGGAGGTTATAACATTGGAGACGAAACGAATGTAGCGGGAAACACCGAAGAAAAGTTTTATCGAATGGTACATATTCATCGTTTTTCATCTTCAACTCCAATTCTTCTCTTTATGATTCCTCTGTCAACGATACAATGTGTCATAAAAATTACACAACTGGCAGTTTAGGTAGAACATTCAGAAGTACATTTGGCCTAATCAAAATTTCCTTTCTCTCTTTTCAGGAGTTCTTCCAAAGCAGTGTAAACATGAACCCGGGATCGGATTCTCCCAACGGTAGGAGTGTAATTAGTCTCGAATGGACTAATCAACATGGATGCGGAGGGAACGAAGATACTGATCCACAGAAAGCAAATTGCAACATTGTAATTCAAATGATGTGCCAAGATGATATTGAACAAGCAACTAGTACGATTTTTTCTTTTATTGGTTTCTTCTTTTATGGTTAATCCCGTACAAATTTGTGCGCACGAACTTAGTAGTGACTACTCTGTGTTACAGCTAACAGCAAAGTACCTTGCGGCATGTTACGCTCGAAGATGAAACTGGAAAAAAACGCTTTTCTGACTATACAATCGCGCCCAATCGAATCAGACGATTTGTGCATATTGATATTTAATTGAAAGTGTAGGTTAACCGTCTCTCACCTCGACTGGACAAAAAAATTGCGAACTAGGAAGCACGTTGGCTTCCCTAGACTTCGATGTGAATATTTTCGATGAACTTCATTCAAGAGTAAAATGATACCTTGCCTTAATTAGGAATTTTTTTTTTGCCAAGCATGAGCCACAGACGAACCGCGTCTTATCGACGCGATTCATCAGTGGCACATGCTTGACAAAAGGTATTTGAAAAAAATTCAGATCGGGACAAAAGCTTCTTCGTGACTGAGGAATATGTTTCATTTTACGTCTACCGAATTCAGGTTTTTAAAACATGCTTTGTGAAAAAGATTAATTCTCAAATTTGCAGCAAAGATTTTTTATCCGTATTTCCACTTTGGTCAGAATACAAAATATTCCAATTAAAAATGAGCATCTGTGCATTTACAACATTTGTGCTACTTTACAAGCGTACAAAACAAAAAATATAGATATTGTGCCAATTCGAGCGACACTGAACAAAAACTAAAAAGCTTTATTCTGATAGTGCAATTGAGCACAACGAGATTAGCAAAAAGTTGCGTAAAAATCGCCCAAACGAGAAAAATATTGAAATGTTAACGACAGGTCTGTACACTGTAACAAAAAATGCAACAAAATCACTGGTCTCTGACAGTAATTTTACTTGTAGGTATTGGAAAAAGTTCAAAATTGACTTTTTGCCAAATATGGGGCGTTGATGGAACGTACCGCATAGGTGCGGTTCATCAACAGTCCATAATTGGTATAGATCTCATCAGCATGGCGTATGCAATTACTGCAAATGACCTGTAAATTTACTGTACTTTTGTTACTGTGTACATGCTATTGGAATCTATTATAATCACAAATTTCTTTTTTTGAATTGGTAAAAATCGATCGGAATTACCAGTGATTTCGATTCGAAATTCTAAAAGTTACATATTTGCAGTTATTCAAATGCTATTTTTCATCTACCGACAGAGGACGATGGTATTACGCTTCGTGACGGAAAGACAACTGATCGACAAAATTATGACCGAATTAACAGTGAATCAACTAAAAGTGCTTTTGTGAATAAAAGAAACGGGAATTCAAATCAAAACCGAGGTGTTAATGAACCATGGTGGTCGTACGATGCTTGCGCCAGGCGAGAGAGAAATAAAGGTTTGTTTCGTTTACTGCCATCTGCATTTCACCTCTAGACAATTTATTGAGTCAAGAAAATGTGTCACGGATAGGCTGCTCCTTGATGACACAGTTTCTCATACTTTACGGAGCATGCTCAAACAAAGATTTATGGTTATATAGTTCTTTTAAATTACGTTCTGACTCAGCGCTGCAATGACTAGTGCCTACAAGCTCAGTGTAATATATGTAAGAAATTTTTTTCTTGAAATTCACCCTGAGCGAGGTCTGAAACAATGCCCAAAAAGAACAAACCAACGCCCACTTAACAGCAAAGACCTACTAAAAGATGTAGTACCAGTAACTGTACTCTAAGCGGGAAACGCCCCAAACGAATCTGAACCGCCATGATAAGGTGCAATGGTATCTTTCCTGGACGACGGTAAGACCATCTACCACTTCTTAAATCTATTTTTCTCTCCCATATGCATATTAATATTAAAGAAAATAACACAGGTATTCTTTTACGGCTGCAGATAAGGAATGCTTTTCGTAAAAATAAAGTCACAAGGTTAATGGCCACTTGTCTCCTACCACTACATGTCTCTGATAAATATCGCCACTAAACTCAAAATGATATTATGTTTGTTTCTATTTACTTGTGCTCTAATTTTTCCATGTATTGAGAAAATGGCCGACAGCTATTTCAATCTCTGCAACCCACGTTACTGCATCATCCTCAAATTTGAAAGATGGTATAAAACCTCTTTTCGCGTACATTTTTTGTTTTTTTTTCCCTGTAATTTTATTTTTAGAGTTCAAAAATTCAAATTTTTTTTCTTATGCGAAAATGAATTTTTGCTTCCGTTTGGCGTTTCAAATATACCCAATTTACACATTACCTTTGAGTTTGTACAACTGATCATATATATGATCCTGTTTAAACCATCGCAATGCGATGGGTACAAACAAGTTTAAAAATGGATGAAGATATAATGGTATCGTTTCAGAAACTGATACAACCGGAACTTTTTATACTTTTACTCTATCAAAACTTTTCTTCTTTGTAGGTTTGTTCCTAGCCACGCAGGACTTGCAAGGTGACACTGCAGTTTATACAAGACAAAATGCCAACGGTGATCGTAACGGGTGGGAATGCCCTGAAGAAAGAGATTACTTCCCCTACTGGCATCCGACCGTGTGGACAGACATTGCAATTCTGGCTCAAAATGAGTCTATGTGCCAGTGAGTACAAATCACAGAGTTGGAAAAAGAGAAAAAAATCAGTCTTTGACCATTATTGGTGACCACTCTGTGACCTTTCATGCTGGTTTCATATCGGAAAAATCTTTCTGTCTTTATACATGTTGTTAGCATACTTTATTCTCATCATGTTTCGGCAAACGGAATGTTTTGAGGCATTCTATTTAGGAACACTGGATATGTGAATGGGTTTCATCCAAAGACATTTTTACTAATGTATATCAATATGTCTCTTGTTAAAAGATGTTTTTTCAAATGTCTAGTGGTAACCAAACTGCACAAAGAAGTTCAGAATCACCAATACCGCTATGAAATATTTTTAACATTTTTTATGCATCCAAAAAAATGACATTAACATACCAGACACCCGAAGAAAAAAACCCTGCTATTTTGTTCTGTGGTAATTAATGTACAATCCTAATATTGTTTATAGGTATTATGACCAACACAGCTTCAACCGGGAGCCAAAAGGACTTTGCGTTGAAGAGTTTTCTACGGGCGAACGCAAGCATTTTTCTGAGTTTAACAATAAAGAATCATGCGAAGAAACCGAAGGAAGGACATGGGTTGAATATTATCAAATGCTTGAGTTAGCACCAGAATATACCTCACAGGCCGACGTAAGTTTCATTCGTAATTTTTCTTCGTTCGGAGATTAAATATTGGCGTTGACATTAGCTCGTTTAATTTGAAAGCAAATGCAAGTTTTTAGACACGCAGTTCTAAGTTCTTATGATATGATCATAAATTTATTTGGATAACAAATAGACTGCACTTCATCGGTGAGATTCATGAGCGATGGAATTCTGTATTTTGTCATTTTGATTTACAACGTTATTGTTTAGCTTCGCATGGTTTTACCTCCAAACAGATATGTTGACTCCGAGTAATAATTTTGTTACAAACTGTATAGGTATTTTGGCGTTTCTGTTGATAAATGGGTACGTGAAGTTTATATTAAGTGGAATTGGTTACTATGAATATCCTCGAATTCAAGCTCGAGTGGAATATGAAATCGAGTCAACAAGATTCAATTTCTTAATGCAAATGATCAGAATTATTGTGAATACCGACCTACCCATTGAGGACAATGTTTATCAAACATGTTTTGTCAAGCGTGGGTCACTGATGGATGCTTGAAAAAATAAATTTCGTGTGTGTGAAAATCTTTTTTAGAACATATTAACGAGATATTAATGGCATACCACAAGGTCGAGTTTTCGGTCCACTCGTAATTCTCGCGCACGTTTTATGAAATGCTCAATAAAATGACTCGATTTTTTCTTCTCAGTGTGAAAAAGATCATAACGATAATATGTCATATAAATGGGGACTACCATTGGATTCAGCTAAGATAGACAATCATGAAGATATCGTACCCGTATGCTTTGTTCAACCATCTCCTATTGATTGCCAGGTAAGTGGTGAAGGATGTAATTTTTTTGTTCTATAAATGCGGGCATTAGAATTGCCATAATGTGTTTCCCAATTTTGTTGCTGATTTTTCTCTAAACTTAGTAAATTTGCAATTTATTTTAATAATTTTTGCTCAAACTCGTCCGAACATTTTTTCTCAAATATTTTAGAAGGATCGCGCTGCTGGGGCGCGATTCATCTTCACCTCATTCTTGAAAAATATAATTATTGTTTGGTGTCCGATTCGAATTTCGAATATGAAAGATGCATCACTGCACCTTGAAAAAGTACTTTCTTTAACCTACTTGGAGTAGATCACCCTGACCAAGGCCACTAAAGGTCACCCTTAGACGTACAGGGAGTTAGAGGTGATGGAAAGATATGATCTTTCCTATCCGACTTAGCCTACCCAATTCATTACACCCTGGGTTGAGTAGTGGGTATGGATTAACGAGATATTCAATCTGCAACGCCAACATGTCAACATCTAGTTCCCCGCTAATTAACAGTCATTTTATATTTCTAAAATTAAAAACAGTTTTGTTTATAAGATAATGTCAAGTATGGTATATTAAAATTCGTCGCCACGGGGCATTTTATCAACAGCCCATAATTGGAAGAGAAATTCATTAAATATCGCGAAGTCAAACTACTGTCAAATGACGGCAATTATTGGGCGTTTTTTTCAGCGCAGTAGGGCCAAGCAGCCGTGGATTCAAAATAGATTTTAGAAATTCAATCGGCATTACGCATTTTTTATATAACAAATATTATATAAAGCGGATATACTCAGAGGATGCGCACTATTTTTTTATTGACTGAATTTTTGCAAGAATAATATTCAATTGTAAACTCATTCAAAATATGTTATTTTTTCTTCCAGATAGGAAATGAATCATTGATTTTCAAAATACATATATTTCGAACTTGTCCCATCGATAAATCGACTTATCAAAATAAATTTAGAATAAAGTTAACGTCTTTTTGTGAGAAGTTCTCAATTTATGCTTTTGAATCAAATTGAAAATAGGTTGTAATTACTCGAGTGAGCTACAAAAAAGCATATGTTTTTCCAACAATACTTTTGTCTATAAGCATTCGCTGGTATAGTACTTGGCTCGGGTATATTTAGGCTTTTAATCAAAGCCCCATGCTGGAGGCTCCATTCGAGCAAATGGGGTTAGTGTTGCTGGGGAAGTCTAACTTATTACACATTAGATCGGTGGATAGATTGCTGAGCCAAAATTGTGGGACTCGAACCCGACATATTCAACCTGGATGTCAAGGTGTTTACCACTAGGTCACCACGCCTGACAAATTAAATGCTAACTCGGACGTGGTATTGATAAGAATGAATAGAATACTATTAATATAATGAATAATGTTAATCAAATAATCACTTATATAATTACTTATCCACTCTATACTTCAGGCTGCAGGATGGACTCGTACTAATCATCTTGGAAATGGAAGAGATGGGCAACCATTGCAATACGACTGGACTCTTCCATACTTTCCTAGCGGAAAAGACAAGAGATGTGTACTTCGAATTAGGTGAAATTTTTTTAAATGATACATCAGAGAAAGTTTTATCACAAACGTTTAACTAACTGAACTTTACAACACCAGTTATGTTCCGCTTGGAATTTTTTCCGCTTAGAGTATAGTTGCCGGTGCTACATATTGTAGTGGCTCTTTGCCATTAAATGGCCGTTAAATGATTCCTTTCAGGTACCGCTTCCGGCCTTGCTTAGAGTGAATTTCAATGAAAAAAGTAGGCCATAGACATCCTGTATCACGAGTTTCAATACCACACGTTTTTGTTTATTGAAACAAGGCCGGAACCAACGCGAAAACTTAATGACAATGAGTTGCAACAAAACGTAGTATCAGCACTACACTCTGCCCCGGGCAATAGTACAACCATCTACCTCTTGTGATCCAACTTTTCCAATTCACGCATCTATTATTGACCATATAACATGTATCTCCCGGATATATGAACGCTAACCCTGCTTGTTTTGTCACATGTGGGACGAAAGAAAATTGTCCTGGGATTTCAGACTTTTTTCTGTCGAATACTCTTAACCACTTTTATTTCGCGGGATTACATGAACGTTAGGAGATTCCCAATGCCATATCCGCTTTTTCATCTCCCCCCAAAAAATGCTCATTGTTCATTGCACATTAGGCGCTAATGGATCGCGCCTTGTCGGCGCAATCCATTATTGCCTTTTGTGCAAGTGAAGCTCATAAGAAATGCCAAGTAAAGGTGCTATATTCTAACTTTAGACATTAACCGTCGATATTATGTTTTTGTTATTTTAGATACAACATTTCTACTGATGATTACGATCCATGGGGTACATTCGCATCAAAGTATGTATTTTATTTTTCATTTGATCAATTTACGTTTTCTTCTCTTTTGGTATTTACTTTTTTTATCAACTATCTATGTTGATTCCTTTATTCTTATTTAGTACTGAACGAAAGTGGACTTTAATTATCTCTACCTTCAGGTTTTTTCAGTATAAAAAAAAACTATTATGATACCCAATTTCCAAATACCAATTCCAATTAGCAATTTGAATAGTACTGAGTAAATTCAATAGGTGAATTTAATTAACTTCCTTCAAAGCCCTCAGCTAATATATCGGCCTGGCTGAATAAAGAGGATCGATATCTATAATACATTAGGAACATTTCATAATTTATGTCGATTGTCTTCTGATATTAATTTTTATCTTCCTTTTGAACACATGACAAAACCTTTGAAATGATTGTATATACTTTTCAAATCAAATGCGAATCTTTTACACGTCCTTAAGAAAATGTCGTTTTGCTATACCGATCCAATAACATAGATGTCTATTATTTCAAGTAATCTCGTTCAGCAATACCGAAGTCTGTCTGTTCTCTACTGTCTATCCCAACTTTACTTTATTTCGACTCGTCTTTCTAATATTTTTAAAACTTTTTTCCTGGTTTGCAGTGGGGAAGATGTAATTGAACAGAATCCTTTGGTTGAAGTAACAGAGGACTCGCAACCTTTACGTTTGGCAATCAACACTGCACAGACAGGGAGAACTTTCCAAGATCGTTCCCATATTTTTAAGTTGATTCCTCGTACAAGCAGTAAGTTCTGCTAAATTATCATATTTTGTTGAGAATGTAAACCTATCAGAAATTATATTTTGCCAACTATGCTCCACAGATGGACCGTGCGTCGTCAGCACGACCCATCAGTGACTCATACTTAATAATTTATATTTGGTCTAGCTTTTACGATTGGGAAAGGTACAATCCGTCTGATCCCCAATTTTGCGTGTCTCATTTGCCACTTTTTCTTCCAGGGTTGAACAGTCTAGCTATTACTTTATTCATTTACTTTTTATTGGGCCACTGCGTTGTAGGCAAGGCCGGACGCAGCATCTAAAAGAAACCATTTAAAAAAAACTCTGATATGTTAAGAGTTTGCACTATATGTCAAACCATGATAATACCATTTACAGCGTTGTGTTCCTTTTTAATTACTCTTTCACAATAAAAAAAAATTGTGAGGCCCAAATTTACAAGGCTATTGTTATATACAAATCCTCAATTCAACATTGGAGACGTTCTTACGAAGTATTCGACCGTCAAATCTTATCTTGGTAATATTTAACAGAATTCTCTGTTGACGCATAGAAAACGTGTAACGTGAAAACGCTAAAATTGGAAAACCTCTGAAATCATTGCTAAATCAAATCTAATGTCAGTGATCACTACCAAATGTATTTTTGTCAATATATTGAGTCAAGTTCTCTATCAATGTGCGACTTTTCTGTGCGTTCATAAGAATATATCCAGTTCTAGTCCAAATTTTTATTCGTATCTATTTTTTTCAAACGTTTATGATGACGTCATGAAGTTGTGAGGTAAACAAGAATTCTATTATTATTATTATTCTTTAATAATAGCAAAATAAAAAGTATTTTGCCGATGAATTCGAAAAATATTCTATATTTTCCATTTCTTAGCTAAGCATACTCAAATCAGTGGACCTTGTGTAGAGTGATTACTTTGCCAAACTGGCATTCAGAAACTGAAACTGAAATCCCAATTATTAAATTGGTAGCAAATATTCCAGTGCGTCAGAAATCAAATGTATTCACAAATGATTTACACAAAAAGCACTAAATTTCCATATTTTTCAGCTTTTGACCCAGATGCTCGTGTGTTGAATCTGAACGTGAGAGGAAAGCGTGGTAACATTGTTCAGACATTCCCTGCAGTAGAATATGACTACGTTCCGACACGTCTAGAAATGAGAAAAAACCTTGATTATGTACACTTACAATGGACCGGTTCAAACACTCATAATAACAGTAAGCTTTACCCAGTATATCGTCAACGGAACGCTTTCTGTATTATTTTGTCAAAATATTATACCATTGTTTACTAAGCATAGGCCACTGATGAATCGTGTCATCATGCCGCGGTTCATCTGTGGTTTATGCGTGTATTTTTTCAAATTTTTTTATAGGGATTATGTTAAATTATTTAATGCTTTTATCATACGAGCTTTTTGCTTATAATATGTATTTTTGGGCGTGCACTTTTTATACTTATTTGAAGTGCCACCAGTACATAAAGACATTTGTAGTAATAGGTATGGAGTTTTATTGTTCTAGATGGTGGCGTAAACACGATGCTAAAAAATTTAGCTTGATAATGAATAGTTAAGAACCACGTAAATGTGTATTAAGATTCCTGTTGTAAGTTTCAGATTGCTCTCGTGTTAAATAGTATCTTGTACCGCCTTTAGAATAATCTCTTTCCTGCGTGTCGTACCAGGCAAATGAAAAGGAGCAAAGAAGTGGTAGATGGTTTTACCATCGTCCAGACTTCACCTTACCATGGCGGTTTGAGAGGTTCTCCGTTTAGAGTGCAGTTGCTGATACTACATCCTTTAGTAGCTCTTTTCCATGAAGTGGACGTTAGTTGGTTTATTTATTCACTGCTTTCGGCCTCGCTCAAAGCGAATTTCAATAGGAAAAAAAATCAGATGGATCTTTTTACAAAAGCATGTCTGGTCGCATTTTTTTGAAGTAATAACTTTAATATTTTTCTTGTCGCACAGATGCTCCCGCTGGCGACGGACAATCTGGTAGCGCCGGTGAAGGTACAGCAGGCACAGATCGACATAATTTATGTCAAATGAAGTCTGCAGATGGTAATTATCCTCTGCCCGTTGAAAGCATGACGATGTTCAAAGGTACGTTTTGTTTATCATCTTCATTATCATCATGAAGGCGTCTATGCTGTATATCAAGGATTTTTTTATTCGAATAATCAGGTATTCTTCGATGGAAAACTTCGTTTTTTTTTCAATTCTTCGCAAATTATTTCATTTTACAGTAAAATCATGATATATGCCAAATTTACGCTGTAAAATTTGATATAAATCATGATTTTACGACAAAAGGGACGAAATGTTGTTCAATCTCAGAAATATCGGTTATATCTCAAATATCGAAACATTATTTTAATCCTTCAGAGAAGGACAGCACTAGCTATATTGCTACACAGGGTTGAATTTAGGGATCAGGAACTAAAGGTTTGCGGAATCAAGAATTTCGCATCCAGATCGGAACCTGAATCCCAAATTGTGTGCTGAATCCAAACTTAATCCGATCTGGAATAAAAATATCACGGCTTTTGATCCTGACAGAATCCTGAACAGAAAACTTCCCACTACTTCTGGATGCGAACGGGCAGTCGTCCAAATTAAACGAATCTTGCCGGATCGGACTCCGACAATCCGGTACGTGAAGTCCTCTATCCGGATGAGTATCTCTCAAAGACATCATGGCATGTCAGTTACCTCAAAACCCAATTTAAATAAGGTATTTCTTTTTCAAAGTATTCAAGTTATTTTTTTTTAATCATAGACGCCGAAGTTATTTGGAGTTACAATGGAGACAATACTCTCACCAAAGAAAATTTGGAACTCATTTTGGCTACGAATGGATATTACGAGTAAGTTTTCCTATACATTTTTATGAAGCCCTGGTCAGATACCACCCTTGCACTTTATTATAACGCAGCTCAGTCGTCTCTGAGATGGTTTCCCCCTTGAGTGCCTTTGTTATTACTACATTTTGAAGTATCTTTTTTGTTTGGTTTTGGAGCCTGCTTATATATAGCAGTGAAATTCAATCAGAGAAGAAAATAATACGGATAAAATTCAAGAAAATCTAAAAAAAATAGTTTCATTCTGTTTTTTTTTAAACACTTTTTTGTGTTATATTGTCAATTCGAAATAAAAGTGGGCTTGTAACAGAAAATTTGAAATATATGATTTTGTCAAGTGTGGGGCATCGATGTATCGCGTTTTAAAGCCCCAAAGGGTATCTATGGCTCATGCCAAAATAAATTGCTTGATTAATAAACTGAAATTGACTGAGTCCCGACGAATCTAGCTCGTTAATCCATTCCCACCTTTCAACGCAGAGTGTAATACTCTCAACCCCGAGTGTAATAACTTGGTCAGGCTTGGATGAACCGGAAACCTTTATCTTTCCAACAACACTAACAATATGTAACCGCTGCCCGATAGTGCGGGGCCTTGGTTAGGATGATTCACTCCAAATTAAAACTTGCTATAATAAATAAAAAGGTAGTTTTGTGTGATCTAGGATCAGACCATAGAGTGACGACGACTATACGAAACGAAATACGCGAATACTGTAGTTAAATTCTACTATATGAAATGTTTTTTTCGTTTAGAGTAGTGTTGTGCGTTTTTTACCGACCAATTTGTAAATTTATTTTGTCAAGTATTCCCCTCAGATGGACCGCGTCTTGTCGGCGCTTTCCATCTGTCAACCCATACCTAACGAAACATGTTTCTTCCTGTTTTGGCGCAAAGTTCTGAATGCCAATGGTCACAAGTTGATTTCTTTCAAATGTTTTCAGCAACAATCAGAAAAATATCAACTAATAAATCAGCGGTGTGCGCATCACAAAGTTAGAAAAAGGGCCATGTTTTTTCAGTAAGAGCTTGCAAATTCAACTCATTTTGAGTTTATTCATTAATAACAAGTTTATTTTTTATAGGTGCTTTGACAATTCATGTACCAATTCTGTCGAAACTCGTACTCAACTTCAAAATCAACTCAACAACGCAAACGCATCTTTCAGAGGCGTGGTATTAAAATTCACGTCCGAGAGTGTCTTCCATTTCCTTTGCACCCGAAATAACAACTTCACTAACCGTAGCCAGAAGGGGAAAATAACTGTCACTGCTGAGTAATTTTGACGGGGAGACTTCAACACATCATTATATATAAACACTGTAGTTTGTATTATGTATACTAACATGTGGTGGGCATTATCAAGAACTTACAGAGCAAACGATTATTGAAATAAGCTTAAAAAATAATAACCGTGTGTACGTTGGTTGGTTCGATCAATTGTGCCATTCATTCAATGGATAGATATATAGAATATTAAACTTTTCGTATATTCACATCAATCGCAATGTGACGTGAAAATTAAGAAAGTGCATCGATGTATTGAAAATAACTCGACATGTGGATAAGGTAGCAGGAAAATGCCTGCCGTATTACCAAATATTGTCCAAAAGAGAAAAAACTCCATAGAAAAAAAAACTAATCACATTGCGAATACTTCTGCACTCTACTACAGTAATCGATTCAAGTCGATTTGTTTTGCCCCCACCATTAATACTGAGATGCAGTTTAGAAAATTCCTTTCATTATTAAAAAAAATCAAAGCATGTTTGGGCAAGCATGGATCACCATCGCGTCGCTGAGACGCAGTCCAAGTGTGACCCATGCTCGAAAAATTAATGAACAATAAACCAGGCAAAATCATCAAAAAGTAGGGTTCGTTGACCAATGGTCAATTTTCTTGACTTCTGTGGCATCTCAATGAATAATTTCTTTACTTGAAACCTTTTCTACAAAACGTTGGGACAGGTCCTGACCAAGTCCTATCCAAGTGTGTTTTAGTATATATTATTATATGATCGTTGTTGATCCGTTATTAAAAAATCGAATATGTGTACGAGAAAGTTCTTTGGCATTTCTTTTATTTTTATGCATCAAATGTTTCTTCATGTATATTGTGTTGTATAGCGGGAGCAAAAGTTCAAAACTCGGCAACTATGACATGTTTTTTACGTCAACTCATTTGAGCTGGTCGCTTTGAGCAAGGCCCTGTACCTACGGTCACTTGAAAAATGAACAGGACAATGCGCATTGTTAATGCGATTCAAATGAAACAAAAGTTTTAAAAATTCTCATCCTATTTTTTCGTGTTAAAAAATTTATGAAATGCTTATGTCTAGCTGTGTTCTAATGCTTGTTGACTCGCTCTAAATTCATTGGCGGTACTTGGGTATGGTCAGCTTTATGACATTCTGCATTTTGAATTATATACTATTTAGAAAATGTTACTATGGCCAGTCTATGAATTTAGTTTAATATATATTCTCACTGATAAAAAAAAGAGTTGTTTTTCATTTGTATAAAAATTATTTCCTAAATTATACAAGTGCCTTAGATTATTCCCTTTGCGAGTTTCACGTCACACTGATAGCCTAAAACTTGCCGATACGTTTTTACGCGATTTAGTTATGAAATGTAGTCAAATTCGTATCGTTTCGTCATATTGATATTTGTGGTTTTTGATAACGTTTTATCCAACATTGGTCTCGGAAGGAATACTTTATATGCGTGTCCCCAGGCAAAAAGTTTTGCTATTATACATTTTGCTGAGTATGGGTCAGTAATGGAACGCGCCGATAAGGCGCGGTCCATCTGTGATGCGTACATGAAAAAATTTAATCTCTGATTGGGTTAGGTTCTTTTGAAGAAAGCATCTGTTTTTGGAGCTTTTTCTTCACAAATGACCTAGTCCAGAAATATCGAAAATTGGTATGTACAATACGAGAAAAACATTGTCTTCAAATAATTTTGTGTGTATAATAAACATCGTTTATGTGTTAAAATATAACGTAAATAAAGGAATTTGTATGTTGAATTTATGTGTATATTTGTCAAAGAGCTTCATATATCAACTAATACAAGCAGAGGATTAGCAAGTATATTGATGTTCTTATTTCAGCTGGCCATTATGAGTAAACTCTGTCGTAACGTGGACGACCCTTGATCCTACCGGGCATCTCAACCAATACCGTGTAGGCTTAACACCATATAAGATTTCCCCGACGAGTTTAAAAACCCAAAATTTAAATTGAAAGTTTTACAAGTTTATTATCATTGATATTATTGAAATTTTCTCCGTACAAGAACTGAAACAGTGCATGAGATGAATTAATTAACTGCAGCTGATTTACACGACAAAGACCTACGTCTACTACTCTGCAAAATAGTATTAGAAAACTTTCAAATAGTTGATGTTATGTGTCTGAGGAAATTAATGAATGAACCGTTTGGAAATGCAGCTTGGCGAAAGAATTTATTTTTTATTCTTAAAATTAATGTCCCAAAGCGAGGGCAGCAATGATGTTTGGGATTTTGTTGCTTTAACAAATGAAACAGGTTTTTCATTTTTTTATTGAGACAATTTTATATCTTGAAAGAACATTATTTTCTTGTTCTTGCTGAGTAAACGTACCATCATGTGACGTTTGTGTCCCGCAGGTACGTTCATAGCTGGGATAGATTCCTCTATCGAAACTCAGCGGCGGCGCAAGATCTCCGACATTGCGTGGTGTCGGACTCGGCGACGAAAAAGTTTTATACAAAGCAAGTTTATACGAAACGAAGTTAAGTTAAACGAAAATTGACGAAATACAATATTTGAGTTCAAAAACGTTTAAATTTCAGAGTTTGGTAGTGAAATGCCATAAAAATGTAAATCGCGCGAAAAGTGACGTTTTTTCGCAATTTTATCTAGTTTTTGGCAGATTTAGTAGGGTGTCGGATCCTGCAATAGGCTGTTTGATACACTCGATGTAGTGGGCTAGACTATGTCAACTCATAGGGAAATGAAAGTATATAGTATGCAATGCGTTTAACAATGTTGAATATTTTATCTGACTACAAGATATATCTTATGTTTTGTCTTTCCACTCTCCCAAAGCACTGCGTTGGGGGAACCCGGACATGAATTGCTATTTATAGCGCTTTTCATTCATTCTTATGTTTTGTCATTCACCCTCAAAGCACTGATTAATTTTTTTATAATTCATTTAAATTTTTTTTTTTAGGAATTGTAATCGCGAAATAGGACATATTTGACATCATCAATGCCCTTTTAATGTCACAATTTGATTTTTAAAATTCTCATTACATCTGGCATGAATCCTGACCTGTGCTCACGCCCAGTGAAAAAACACTAAAATGGAATATAATGAATTCCGGGTTAGGGCCGGTACACTGTGTGGATTATCTTTGGAATGCGTGATGAGAAAGTATGGAATTACAACTTTCAACTGTATTGCAAAATTCGTTCGAATGATCTTTTTTCATCAACGTAGTCTGTTTCATGACGGGTAAAACTTCATTATATATAACATATTCAATATTTTTACATGTTTCGTTTCGCCTGAATACCAGAAACAACCAAGAAAAAGTGAAACGTTATTACTATGTATACAAAACTATTCAAATTATGAAATTGAAAAAAATGTCATTAAAAATCAATATCATAAATCCTGATTGGCACTTTGGATTAAAAAAAAAAAGAATGAGAACTGATTCAAAATTCATGCCGCCTGATAGAGCCAGAGTGCATTTTGTTGTCATCCGGAACCGTGGGGAACGCCCCGAGATTTGACTGGAGGAAAAGGAACGGTTTTCATCCTCCATCGAGAAAGATTGGAAGTGGTTTGTCTTTTTTGTATAATTCGGTACCCGGTACTTTTCTTATTTCTTTAACCTTCTTTCACCAAGCGTGAATATTCGATGAATGGCTCATACCCGACGAATAACCTAATGATAACATTTTTTGTTTAATAGGACCGGCTTAGGGTCATGGTTAGTTCGAAACCAATGGTCAAATTATCTCACTTTAACTTAAGCAGTACAGTAGTATGAACTGTAAAAGGGAGATTGAATTTTTGTTTCATTTTAGTTTTTTCATATCTAGGCTAATAACATTAGAAAACTTTTGTACTCAGTTGCCTAGCCGGTAACATATGGCCTAACTAATTTTAGCAGACCTTCGAGTTTCCTTGATAGAACAACTTTCTTGACAGTTCACTGCTTACCGTACCATACTGGCTTAGGCTACTCATTCACAGTTCATGCATACTACATAACTTTACCCCTGTAGGCTGATATTTTATGATCAAATTTTGGACTTGTATCATATCGTAATCTGCAGGACAGCAAGAGAAAACTGAAAGTATTTGATGAATGGGCGCCCAAGTATGGGGTAGGGGACTCATACCGGTGGATCTTTTAAGTTGACAGGTGGAGTTACTGTAACTAGCCTACAGCTGTACAGTGCATAATGTATCCTAGTCCTATAGGCCTAGGCGTTATTTGTCAGCCTGTTCAGCGTTTATGGCGGTTGGCAGTCAATTAGTAAGTTTTCTATACAGTAGGTCTATGTACAGTGTATAAGTGAAATTGTACCTGAAAAAGTAGCACTTATTAACAGCTTAAATCAATTTATTTTTACTTTAACTTAAAGTGGACATAATGTGAAAAGTCGGGGAGGTCTGTTTTATGCTTGAACATATTTATCTATTATTTGATTGCATAGGGTATAACAGGGTACTTTCGGATGTTTTTTTTAAAAAAACAAATGCCTCGTCTGGAATTGTTTCTGAAAACTTGCTGGTCATTCTGGACGTGTTTTAGTCTATCTCAAAAACTATTAATATTACAGATTAAATGAAACTTTAATATATTAGTCACTGGCCTATTTTTAAAGCTAAAAATCGCATGTTGGGTACTTTTGGATGGCTGTTGGGTACAATCAGATGGCCGACTTTAATGACATTCAGCAGCGTCGATAATCGTTGTTAATCGCTGCAGCAAAAATCAACATAACAAACTCCTGCTCTAGCCAAACTTGAAGGCGCGTTTTGTGGCTGTGAATATATGGTTGCAGGGCTTCACATTTGCAACTGTTATCAACAACTCTATTTTTATTACATATTATATTTGAAATATATGCTTGTTTGGTTTCAAATGAAAGATAGAAATTTTACCACAACGAATGTATTTTCTCGACGAGATTTCGTCCCAAATGATGTCACCACAAAATGTTTAGGGGAAAACATCTACCCTATTATATAGATGAAATAAAAAAAAATAAAACAACTTTGAACAAAATAAACCAATCTGTGATTTTTTGGAAATTAAAGAGAACCCAGAGAAGCAGATATTTTTGCGAAATCTGACTGACTTGACCAATTGACCAACGGCGATTTTTCAGGGTACGAATTGTCCAATCACTGCAAATAGAATTATATACATTTACATTTCATTTACATATGTCATATAGTCACGAGTCATTTTTTGCGATTTTTAGATGTGACATAGGAATACAACTAGTTGGCGTCTTGAATTTTATTTAAAAATTGCCCAATTACTCCAAAATGTGAATTACCCAAGTCGAAAAATTTCCCAAAAGTTTTTGATTTTTTTTTTCAAATTGTTTTCAAAAGGATTTTTAAGAAATTTTTTTGTTAATTTGGAATTCATTTCACAGAAGACATGCAGACATCATTTGCTCTTTGTTTTTAAATTAACTCTGCCAAGCACATCAAAATATACAAATATATCAGATAATAAAACCCTTTGGTAGTTTTTTCAAAAGTAGAAAAATGACGCACTTTGGTTATCAGGGTGACGATATATAATCATTCAGATTATTAAAAAGCATTTTTGCGAGAGAATTCGTTTGCATGCAATTTTTAAAGTGGTGTCTTTTTTGGCCAGACTTGCTCTGATCTTATTTATATGCATTTTTAGCACTCATGAGATTATAGTAATCACAGAGTAATATTAGTTTTTAGTTTATTTTTTTGTTGCAATTTTCAGAAACAGTATTAGATGGTCAGCTGATATGTTAAAGTCAACATAAAACTCTAATTTAGTCCTGCTTTATGCAATCAGCGGTATTTATATTACCTTATATAGAAACTTATTTGTTTGTGGCAGTGTGTACTCAGCTTTGTAATGTTTGAGGTGCTTGCGAACCCTGTGGGTTGATGTTTGGATTATTATCAAATACCAATTGTGACATCATTGATGTTGAATTTAATAAGTAACATTTTGCCCATATGTTTGTGTGCATGTTTATTTTCATAAATAATTTGGATTTCACACATTGTGGTGGTTGTATTGAAGTTTTCTTAACTGAACCAGTGAAAGGATATGTTTTTATTGCCATATTTTGTTAACACCGCATGCAGGCTTGCAAATTCTGTAGATTATACATTTCTAGAATCTCACACAGACTCTCAAGAAGCCATGTTGAAATTTTAAAGATGAGAGAGTGATTCCTTGAAGTTCCTTTTACTTAAAGAAGTATAAAAAAAATTTTGAAATCTCAAAAATTATAACGAATCTGCAAGGCTGCTTGCTCATGGGTATACGGTACGATACCTAGTGGAAAAATATCCTGTTTTAACAATGTTTGTACCGACTCTACATGCCTTCAATTTTTTGAATATAACATTAGTATGTGCGGGTGCATTCAATTTTTTGAATATAACATTAGTATGTGCGGGTGCATGAATTTATTTCGGCAGTAAGTGGAATTCCAAATACGTACGTTAAATTTGTTCATGACGAAGTTTGTGAAGTTTCATACATCTGCTAATCGTGGTAATGTCATGTAATGTAGATGTAGATCGACATTTGAGATCATTTGCAAGAAAATTCTTTTCTTGGCATGGTAAAGGTATTTGTAGTTTTCAATACTAGAATTGCTTATTTCTTTGATATGTTTCTTCTCTCTGTATTAGCATGAGCAAAATATGGTATCATGTTACTGATGCTTATTTTGAAATTAGTAACATATATTAATATGGTATATTATATTCATTTTATGTTCATTCGATCTCAATGGTATCATACTGTTGCCATTATCAACTATAATTTATTGTACTATCACTTATTTGTGTATGGGTAATTGATAAGTAAAGCATACATACTTAGCCCATACATGACTTAACGATTTCAATCACTGTGCCAAATCCGCATCCTATACTTGATATCACTTCCTTTTTTTAACAAGCCTAATATTTAATGATATCTTTACCTTATGCTACCATGCCCTGTTGTTCTATGCCAGATAATACGTAAATGACCTGGATATCCTTTTGCGTATGTGTATGCTCTTTGTAGGCTCATCAACTGAGTAGCTGTTTGTATTGTGGTTATGATGTTGGTTAAGGTAGTAGGGTATTTTATACTAGGTAATATACTTATCATATCAATATGAATGCCTTCAGTATTCTGTTTAAATTGAGTTTGATAGCAACTCATTTTTAAGTAAAGTTGTGATTTGTACCTGATGTTAGGAAGATTAAAAGCAAAATACAGTAGTTTGAATTGGCACAAAAGCAAATTTTGAATGACTTTTATTTTACTAAACTCTCTTATTTCATAACAATTTTTGATATTTGCTGAACTACTAAGTAAATTACAGTCATTTTAACTGAATACATGTTTCAAATTTTATACTCGCCACTGGATTTCTGCCCGCTACTCAGACACCTAAACAAAAAATGGGTTCCATCATAAGAAAATTCGGCAACAGGACTATGTTTAATGATATATCTTCTGTCACAGGTGAAAATATCTCTTTTTCAGTGTCTGATAGTGAATCAAACTATAGAAAAAGTTCGCCACCAATACTGGTATAAAATTTTGAAATTTTTTTGTTCATTCCGAAGAATATATGACCTGAACTGTTCAGACCCCCAAAAAGATAAGCTTCTGTCATCCTGGTATTATTTGTGCCAAGGTTTTATAAAAAAAAATAATATTGTTACTGTATGATAAGTAAGGGTGGCCAAAATTGAATATCTTTTCAATTTCATAATTGAATCGAACATTCGAATCAGATGGCATATAATAAACAAACAAAGAATTTTTTATCCGCTTATAATTTGAGAGAAACTGAAGAAAATGTATTTTATTTCTTGGGATCGTTTATTCCGGCGGATTCCCAAACTGGCATCAAATGTGTCATGCACTATCGTGGTTGTTAGTTGTGATTGCTGCCATTATTGAAGTTTTAGTTGAGACCGGTTTCAGCAGTACATTCTCTCTTTAATAAGGATGCTTCAAATTTGATGAGGGGTTAAAGTGGCTCTTACAGCCGGAAAATGCTCTCTGAAGCACTCTGATGGCCTCTTGTGTGGAGCCTCGAATTAGCGTTCACTGGGTTATAAGCAGCTTGTTGAGGGGTTTAAATGTCTATGATAACTTGGTTCATATTATTGATGGTCAAAAAAATAAATGCATTAGTGCTTTAACTGCTTAGAAAAACTGGGGGCATTTTCAGATTTTTATCGCATCTCCTAGTCTTATATTCACTCTGTTCATAAATTGTAATTTTACTCCACCTTTAATAACCAGTTTATTAATAAGCCCTAGAATATCAATTTTCTTATTGTCCACCGATAATAAAGGGTATCATGTATTAAAATAATACATTTGCACAATGTTTCTGAATGACAGAAATTAGCACATCTTTTGACTGGACCTCTTTGGTCTTCAGAGTTGTGACTTTTTGTGGTGTTTTTGATTATTCCTGTTTAAATTATCTTCTCTCCTCAACCAAGATAGAGCAGCGGAAGTTAATATTCTCTGATACATTACTTAAGGTACTTAATAAATAAACAATGTGATTATTCTTATGGCAGGCTTGCTAAATTGTGGTTTTTCAGAATCTTGCACAGAATGTTGTAAAACTCTTATTAAGCCATGATGGAATTAAAATGTTCATTCTAAGAAAGAGAAATTAATTCCTCGAGGTTCGTCTTGCTTTTTTCTGTGTGATTCCATCCAATCTGGACGCATCTTAAAGGATTGAATCAAGAGCGCTGTTAATGATGTTGAACCCCTTAAAATCCCGAAGATCGACTTGGATTTGTCAGGCTCTTAAGGATAAATATTATTCTCTCAGCAAAGCAGCAAGTGGCATTTTATGTGATGCTACCACCAGGATTTGAATTCAGGCTTAATCAAAAAGTTCAAAATAAATCCTTGTCATTAATATCTGTACTGTAATTTAAACCTGTGTGGAGGTATTTTATTTAATAATACTTTTTATCATAAGACTTGATAGTGATCGGATTGGGGTTGGCGTCAAAGTGAGTCTTGAGCCAAGATATAGATTGACCAGTTAGCATTTTCTGCATTTGTTCCATCAACTGGTGATCTTCCAAATTAGGCACTTGAAGAAAATGTAAAAATAAGCATACCAAAGCCATTGAGACGCTTAAAATTATTTCCCTCCTAACTGTTCAGATATCTATTTTCTGTGTGATTGAATTTATTTTTTAATATATTTTTCATATCACAGGGGCAAGTAGCTAGTAAACTAAAATAATCAGGCTGTAGAAACTGGTTTTCCTTGTTTAAGATTTTTTGTTTTGCCATCCACCCTGACAAGAGAACGAAGACCAAGACTGTTGACAACTTGAAGGTGAGAAAGAGAGTTCGAACTGCTTTCAGCATGAATCATTCACTTTTAGAAATAGATAAATCCACTCAGTGGCTTGTCAATATTGTATTATTGCAGTCTGGCTTATCTACTTTATTATTAAGGGTTAGATTAAGCGGGTACTTTTCAAATCTCTATGCTTCATTTGCAGAAAAGACAATATACAAGATCCTGGATGATTTAATTTTTTTGTTTTATTTCCAATAGAGGAAGCAGAGTATGTTATATTATTAGTATATTTGAAAATTCATTTAGTATCAATCGCTCTCAAACTCATTTCTTATTCTTCAGCTCTGACCCACTCAGCAATTTTATTTTATCCAAGCTGGAGCCACAGATAGACTGCACCTCGGCGGCCAGATTTATTCGTGATCTACGCTTGGACTTGTAAATGAACTTGTAATTTTTTGTATCTTAGACACTGAAAAAGTAATGCCAAGTGTTCATCCACAGTGGTCTGCTGGTTCTACCAGTGTGCAGCCTCACTTTCAAGCGTATCCAATAATGCAACCGGGAATGCGGTTTCCAGTTTCTCCACCACTTATACCAATACCTCAACAACTTCATTGCGCTGTACCAGTGAGTTTCATACTTTATACTTTTTGTAATTTAAAATTGTCATTCATGAAAATTTTTTTCTGACTATTATTATACAAGTGTGTGCTCGTTTCTCTGATGCTATTTTTCATCTCACCAATGGCGTATATGCCATGTCAAGTAAGGAGAAATCATCCCGAGTTTTTTGCGTAGCCTGTTTGGCGTTTTCAGCTTAAATGCCGAATGACAACTTATTGGAATAGGATTTAGTATTCTGCATTATATTTCACTATTCCCCAACATCCTCAGCCACATGGTGACTCGAACTTCACTGAACATGTTTGGACTTATTATTTCTGAATCACAGGACTGGGCATCAGTTTTGTATGGCTTATTAACCGGAAATGTCATAGAGCGGAAATTGTTACTTTTAACACCTTTTTAATCTTAGGAAATGCTTTTTTTGACTTTTGCTTATACACCTATTTTTTTGAAGGTTAGCTTTCATGGTAATGATTTTGAGCTGAAGACTTGAATATGACAATTGATAGTATTTGCTAATTTTACTTGTATGTAATATTGAATCTATTTGGCCTTTTCTCCTTGGCTGGGTACAAATACAGTACAATATTTCAATTTTCTTAAGATGAAAGTTCAACCGCAAATATTAAAGCCTGAACCTTCCCTTCTCTTTTACAGTCTTTTATTTCTCCCCATATTTATGGTCGGGTTTGACAATAAAAGAAATGACAAAATCATAGTACTTTAATTAATCATAGTAGTATTTTGATGTGATAAGGAGTTCGTTATGGTCATTTCCAAAAAGCTCAAAAAGAGTTGTACATTGGTAAGGATTATTGTGGTGCCAACTGCTAACTTATCTGAATTGTGTGTGAATTGCTTGCTTATAGTCGCAATGATGATTCTTATCGATGAAATGCAAATATCCGGCGTTTTGATAACATTAAGGTTTTTTTTCTTCTCAGGGGCCTATTGTCATATAGAACATTATAATAAGGGATTGTTGAATTTCAAAAAAAAGCTTTCAAAAATACTTTCTTATTGCCCTGTTGCTCTGATTTCGGAATGTCTTGCAACAACATCTTAAAGTTTTTAGAGAGAAGTATGGTTTGATAAGTTCATGTTATCATTACCCAAACAGAAAATCCATGTCTAAGCATCTTATGTGAAGTGTCACCGATGGATTGCGTTATCAAGACGCTGTCTGTGGCGCAAACTTGACAAAATGTAATTTCTCTTTGGGTTGGAACATAAATATATATTTTTACTTGCATGTCAACTAACTAATGATTTGATAAGTTCATGTTATCATTACCCAAACAGAAAATTTATGTCTAAGCATCTTATGTGAAGTGTCACCGATGGATTGCGTTATCAAGACGCTGTCTGTGGCGCAAACTTGACAAAATGTAATTTCTCTTTGGGTTGGAACATAAATATATATTTTTACTTGCATGTCAACTAACGCCCTAAGAGCAGATACGCAATGCAGAAATGAATACTAAAGAATCTTTTTCCCTAGGTGATGTTATTGACAACCAGAGTTTTAAAAGTCACACATACCAACACATTCAGAAAGGCTAAAAATGATATTGTTAAATAAAGTCCTGCCCTCCTAAATTGGATAAGATTTTTACGTACAGTTATTTGTATCTCACGGAAAAAAAGTTATGTTCAATTCACAATGTCTACTTCACTTACTACCATATACCAACTTGCATTACAGAATGCAAAGACTACTGTATCTTTATATAATAAATAATAATATGTTGTAATATTCTTCAGTACGGATAACTAATCTTGTAGTTTTCAACTCAATAAGTTGATCAAATCGACATTTTTTTACTACAAGTCAACCACAACCCACAAGGTAATCAACGCCCTAGTTCTAACTTGTCTTGGATACAGATTGCTCAATTTGCGCTTCCGTTATGCCGTGCATGTCCCATAGATGAATCGAGCTTTCAAGCTCGATTCATCTATGACACATATCGGACATAAACAATGCTTACTCGCTATGAAAACATGACAGGGACGCTTGGATGACTGGTTGAAATGTCAACGCCCAGTAGTAATATTTTCTTTACCCTCTTAAATTAAATCATTTGAAAGGAAATTGAAAGGAATGCTGTCGATTGTCAAAGAGGGCGGACTGAAATTACTCTTTAGCTTAACAGTATTTGCTAAGTCGCTGACGGAGTTAGTGAGAATATACTGTTGCGTTTAGAATATTAGTCCTTCGATAGAAAAGGCATTCGATTAATGAATATATATTATCTGAAGGTGTTGACGTTGAAACCAATTTTTAAGAATCGACATGTACTTAATTTTAATTGCTCAACAAAAATTTCCCGAAACTATTTATTGAAATGAGCATTATAGCGCGCCGACTTCATCGCCACAAAATGTAGGCTTAATAGGAATTATATTGAGCAAAATCCTCCAAATCTACACGCCTTTTAAAAGGACCATTTTTTGACTTGCGACAAATCGCGGAAGGTTTTTTTCTCAACGAATTCTTTGTCTTTATTCAGGAGAGCTCGCTTAAAGATTACGCAGCTTAAGTTCGGAACTTTTTGTTTATCACTTCTTTCCAAGTTTACCCGGTCCTCTTATTTGATTTGATTTGACGGTCACTTGAAAGCTTGTGATATATAGCCGACCTGAGCAAAAAAAAAATTGTTGACATAGTCCTGCGTACGACCAACGGATTTTTCTCTTCACTTTGTTGTCGTCGTCAAGGATTTCACGTCGTTCTCTCAGTCTTATGATTCTTATCTTACGTTTGTTGACTTAGCCGTTTTATGTATGATTCCACAATATTCCCGTCAGTTGGTTTACTCAAATAGTACACTTTTAAAATGAATGGTAAAATTAAATGCGCGTTTATGGTTCTTGGGATACGTTTTCCGTGTATTTTGTTCGCAAGTATCAAATACGAAGGTAGGAAGTTAACTGGGCTTGATATGCGCGTTCAGTACAGACCTTAGATTTGTTTCGTTTCCTATATTAATTCGTGATCACGTTTGATACAGGCTCGAGTGCTTCCCAAGCTTTACCAGTATAGCGTACGTGTCTGCCGCTGTATGTAATACGTCATCGTATTTTCTTGGTTTACTTTTCCTGGCGTCAACCGCAATCTGTATTTTGAGTGTCGCATTCTCTTTCCAAGTCTCTTCTCCAGACCTTGGCGTGTCGATTTGGGCCCTAACGGCCGTGTGTACCCCGCAAACACGTCGGTTTTTGGCTATAATATTTCGCGATGTTTGCAGTGAGGACATTTACGTTACTTTTCATTGGGTAAATATCCGTCAAAGTGTCCGTGTTGTGTGTGTATACTTCACTACTCTGAAAGAGAAATTTTAAACTGGCGAATAAAGCGGTCGGAATTTAAATATCCCGTTTACGACTAAGGTTTACTTTGGTATTTCAATAAAGCAGTTTTAGTCCGTTTTAAAATTCCCGAGTTTCATGTCAGTGTAGATTTTACGATATTTATGGAGTATCTTAGGCATAGCTGAGTTAACTAGTTATTGGATATGCAGTTATAATATACGGAAAGTTGAGAGAGCAATAACGCAGCTATATAATTAGTTATTGGATAACTAGAAATATTCTTGTTTTTTTCGTTTTGCTTCAAATATGTAGTTTGCTGAGATCTATTAACGTGAATATTTATTCCAGTCGGCATTTCATCACATCATTGAGACGTTTCTATTCGAGTAATATTGACATTGCCTCGCTTTTGCTTTATGTAAGAATCTTTGCATTACAAGCTCACGTTATTGTTCGCATGAATACACAGATGTATATTGCAAAATTATGATTTTGGTTGTAAAAAACAGTCACTTTCCTTATCCCCTTTCCACGATGGGGAAGTGCGGATCAAACTTCAAGTGGCGTTTTAAGCCTTCAGTTAAATACTGAACAACTGTATATTTTAGACAAATTTTTAATTTTTATCAGAATTTCCTAGCTGCTCGCTTCTGTGAAACACGTAAACCAACCATTTTTCGGTGTTTTGGCGGTTGGACTGGAATTCTTCCTAGTTAGGCGTCCTGGAGAATTGAAAATCTGTATTCTGGGTTTGCGATGTACGTGATTGAATAAAGAAGCCTGAGTCACTGATGGATAGCGTCAGCGAGGTGTGGTCCGACTGTATCTGATGCTTTGCAAAATGGAATTTCTGATACGTATAGTGCTTGTTAGGCATTCGAAACATATTCACGATAAATGTATCTTGTAAATAGTTTCATTCTGAGTTGATACTTTGGAAATATTCACTCTGTCTAGTTTTTTTTAACTTTTTAAACATAGAAAAAATGTTTCATAGGTTTGAAAGCTGTTATGTTATTGTGCGATAAGATAATTGGGAAAGCTCTCAATATATCCGTGCAGAGTAATTGCGAAATAGGAAATGACACGGTATTGATAAAATCTATGTAACCAGGCTGGGGCCAGGGCTTCTGTTGATTGCCTATTTGAAAGCTTTTCTATAGAGTATTTTTTAAAAGTTTACCCGTATAAACCGGTTTTTCCCAGGCGAATCGTAGATGCACAATTGTAATGTTTATCCCATCAATACAACAGGAAGGGAGCGGACACTTAACTCGTCACTCACTTCCATTGAAGAATACTCGAGACAACACATTGTATCCATTAATCATGACCCGTGGTTTCCTTATTGAGCGTCAAGGTGTATAAGGCACAAAGTACTCGGGTGTGCAATGCGCGAGGACGACGAAACGCCTCGTTGGCGCGATCAACCATTTGGTTATACATGATAGCACGCTTTAATGCATCTTCTAATTGCGATTTTGCTGGTTTTGGATCAATGTACTTTTTTAAAAATCGAAAAAATTGTCCAGGGTATTGGTATCATGAATACCTTCCCGTTTATACTGTTTCATAATTTCCTTTTACTTTTCATATTCCAATAAAATCAAATGTTCAATTGAAAATGATGAAAATCCCATCTTGTATAATTCAAAATTATTCTACTTAAATATTCTTTTAAATGACCAAACTTGAACACTACAATTTTGATGCTACCGTTACCGTGACTTGTGTGAAAATGTTCGTAATCTTTCTCTTTATAATTTTTTATAAATAACAATGTCATAAAATTCATTTTTTTCCCTCAAGAAAATCATGATATTCAGTTCACTTTGTAGTGATAATATTATATTTCTTATCGGTTGGTGTTTGTTAGCGGCAACCCCAATCGAATTAGGGTTCGGAAAATTGTCAAAACGTCCCAGGTCAAATATGTAGTATACATGTACACATGCTTGGCAAAGTAACTGCTTTACTAAGTGGCATTACTGTCGCCGCCTACCAGTTGGTATTCAGTTTCAAGTGCGCGGATCCGTTTTTTGGAATTCTCTCTTAACTCAAATAAGTAGTTGCTAGACTACACGGTTTTAATTGAATAAGTTTTCTTTTCCAAAGCCACAAAAGCTTAGACAGAATGCCAATAAATCTTGATTTGTCTATTGATAAGAGAGTCGCATAGTCTGTGAACCGTGATCATGTGGTAATACGGTAATCTTTGCCATACTTTGGTATAACTTATTAACTTATTTAAGAATCGGGAATGAAATCATCATGTCCGAGGACTATTGAGTTTTAAATAAAAAAGATCTTATTTGAATTCCTAATAAACACGTCACTGACATATCTTCCCATTATGCATATTAAATATGATCCGTAGACGTGCAAAAACGGGCTACATTGAAGGAAACAATGATTTATGCACGACCTTGTACATGGTACGAGCGGTCAATGCCCCTCGTTGAATCATGCTATTGTTGTTATGCTTCGATTATACGGTGACACTGTGTTTGTCTTAATTGAACAGATTACCATTAATAACACACAGTTGCCAGATATTTTTTAATTGTTTTTATTGTTCCATGAGCCATCTAGCGGATGTGAAATATTTGTTCAACCGACGAATTGGTATTATTACTCATGGACGTATCAGTCTCTGCCAACTCGCGCACCCTTGTCGTCTTTTTGGTATTTGCTAATTTTATGTGAGTGTATTACCATGCTTAGTTATTTGGTTGTATCGTCAATATTTGTCACCAGGGAAATTCCTTTGTGGAATGTGAGTAATCATTGAGTATTGCGGTTTTGACTTCAATCATAAATAGCACTATATAGATGGTGTGGAACCGAGTTCTGCTAGCCTTGGTTTTGTTGAAGGATCGTTGAAATTTTCTCACCTAGACCTGAGCAATTGAAGATGCACGTTCCATCCAGAATTGTCAGCAATTCGATCCTTCCAAGCAAGTTCATGATGCAACTTCAATCATAAATAACACTATATAGATGGTGTGGAACCGTGTTCTGCAAGCCTGGATTTTGTTGAAGGATCATTGAAATATTTTTCATATAGCCCAGAGCAATTGAAGATGCACATTCCATCCAGAATTCTCGGCAATTCGATCATTCCAAGCAAGTTCATGGTCTTGGCCAATCATTATTACCGTTTTTTATCAGCCCTCTTCTAAAAACGAAATATACATAATGCGACTATTCTCCAAGTCTGTTACCCGCAAATACTTGTTAACACTTCAAATTATTTGCGATAAGAGTGTGGGGTTGGTGTGAAAATCTGATATCTATTAGCAGGGACCTAATTTATTTGTCTAACAACAAATTTCTATGTTTTAAAGCGATGTATACATATGTATACGGAAGGCGTGTTTCCACGCTCTATGGTAATAGAGGATGCTAAAACGCAAGGGCATCAAAATTTAATTGACTAAGATCTATCTCAACCTATCAAAGATTTTGACTGATTATATAGCTATAACCGGTCTATGATTCAAATGACACTAAACCGACCATCTATTTTTCTATTCATAGAATTTTTTCGATCAAATCGCCACTGACACCATTTGTCTATCATTGGCATATGTTGTTGTCCAGTTAAATATTTAGACACATATGAAGCTGGAGAATTTTCGCTATCTGCCCATACTTCCAGTCACGTCGCTTAAATAGTTCATACCACTCGTTGGCGCACTTTTGAGTTATGATCGATACAGCACGGTCTACACATGCCTCCCATGACCATAGGCGTACATAATACATAGGACTCCGTACATAGGACTATTCTCGATGGGCCACTGTAGATCGATCACCCCACCTGGGCGTGGACTATCTGTAACTTGGTATTATAAGGTTGTTAAGTTAAGGCCCCATTTCCGTGTTACAAGAAATATATCCATGTATATATTTCATGTTATATTTACCCACTTGACCGACTGTTAGGAATTAAATTGCTTTCATGCTGATATGTTATTTAAGAACCGTTTTTGAGTTATTTCCATATACTGACGTAATACATTGTATTTTGGCACTAAGGGGAAGTTTCATTACTGAAACACTAACCGTCACTGGTTATATATGGCCTTGTATTACTGATTAAAAAAACGCGTCTGATTTTTCTTAACCGATGCCGATATTAAAACATAGATGATAGCGCGATAAACCTCGCCATATCTATGGGCTATTCTGGTCATTCGATTAAGTTTCTTGCTGCCCTTATCGAAAATAGTCCTTGTCTGTTTCAAGCCGCCGAACATGTTTGTGGGTGGAACATAATTTCTATCCATGGTCCACATTAGATATCCTTTTCAGCTGTTTACAAACCAGATGAATAATTAAGACTTTTGACAAATGAGTATCTCGCTTCACGTTGGCCAATTTGTGTCGATCCATAGCCGCAATAATCCATTGATATCGATTTTACCTTCTCAAGTTGAGCCAAAAGTTTGGGGTCATCTGAACCACGTCATTTACAAAAAAGTTATGCCATTATTAGTGAAACACGCATATCAGTGTCATGACAATGACTAAAATATGATCGGAAACATCGGCTACAATACACACATGCCCAGAAACTACTATTGTTGATTCATTTGCTTGTTGACCGGAATATGAATACACTCTTTTCTCTTAATTTTTGCATCTTTTTAGGTTAAGATTTACTTATCGTTTTTGTTTGCAACCAATTTAAAATGACGGGTCATTTTGAACAAGATTACGTGCGCTAAGGCTGTCGCCTAACAGTCATTCAATTTCCAAGGAATGTTTTTATGTTACGTTTATCATGTGACTGACTAACCCCGCATTTAGTGCTTTTGCTTTGTATGTTTAGTATATTTTTGAGCATCATATTGACTACTTGGGAAACAAGTTGCCCGAGATCCGCGCAAAAATGCCAAGGGAAAATGCCAAAAATGCCAAGGGACCATGTTATAGATAAAGAGACAAGACTGACCTTCGTGTTGATATCGCACTTTGGTGATATCCGGTGGAATTTGGATAAATGAATCCGTCTCAACCACTTAATTAAGAATACAATATTTCGTGCCCGGCCGTCAGGAAATGCAACCGCATTTTGTATGGCACACCAAATCGATTCTGGACATTTTGGTATTCTCGAAGATCCACTCAAATTACTGACTGCAAAAAAGCGAGTTTTAAAAGTGATAGAATTTGTCATATCGATTGTGCCAAATAGCTCGCACCTAAACGCTCGATATTCCAATTAATATTTTGATCGATGCGCGAAGTTGTCACGCAATAGGCCTGCATTTTCATAAGGGATATAATTATTGAGCATAAGGGGAAATCGAAGGGCATTTAGTTTGCTCCTTTGATTGTGTCAATGGAAGTTGTTGGTAGGGTGTCCTATATTTGCAATTTAATATTTACCGTATTTTGCCTATCTGGCATCGAAGTCGTGATTTATGTCAAAATTTCTCGACGTATTATTTGGCACATTATAATGATATCGCTGCGGAGCGAATCCATTTAAGAATAATTGAAAAACAAAATTAACCAAATTACCTAATTCTAGGATATTCTGTTATTCGATTAAATTTCCAGGTGGGCCACCTTACTGAAGGATTTCTTTTTGCCAAAATTTCGTGATATTATCTCTACTGTCGTTCACCAAAACATCTCTGCCAAATGATGAAAATATTTCACTTGTTAGCATTGCTTGAAAGGTCACCAAAATTTGAGGAGTCTAATCGATACCACAGAGCACAAGCCGATGACGTAATTGTCTTGTCTTTCGGTTTATTTAGTAACACAAGTCATGTGTCTATGTATGAATGTCCAAATGCATTTAATCAAAAGCATTACGTAATACAAACGCATTTGCGTTTTACTTTTATTTATCGTGTATTAATAATTTTCATACCATGGACCAATATGTATTATTTTGGGCTGATCAAAGCACACGGGTGATATTTCACATTTGTGAATATGAAGAAATGTTTATTTAGATACGAGAACGAGTTATTTACGGAGTGTCGTGGATTTCGCGGTCAGGAACCCATCCATCAAAATTTCTGTAGAAAGCTTGTCAGTGTTTTTGATGTAACCACTCAAATAATTTCGGTTTTATGAATTTGTATCCATTGTTTCGAAAATGCACATTTATGTATTTTGGATTTGATCGTCAAATTTAATATTATGTTTCAGTATTTTAGTTGATGATATTAAACTAGATGCGTTTCGGGAAATTATGCTATTTTGCAGCAAAGCATAATTTATCAAATCAAATATGAATTTATCAAATTTCACAATGTAAAATGGGGCCTGTATGTGTTGCGGTTATACATCAAAATATATCAGTTTTGAATACTTCAGAAACCAAAATTAATTTCGTCATTCCAGAATACCCAAACATACAGATGGATTGTGGCTCTGAAACCGAAAGGTAATGATTCTTTGAAAATGTACAGTGAATTTAGACTGGGTCTTTTATCCCAATAGTTAGATATTTTACAATTCCGAGCAAAACTAATTCAATTATATGAAACTGATATATTCGTATTCTTTAGTAAAATTCATTTTTATTACTTTATGGTGTACGCTGATTATCGAATAATACTTAAACCAATATGTTCGGCCAGGCCAATGTTCATATCTGTTGGTATTCGGCCGAAATTACCCATTTTTGATCTAGCTGAGGGAGGGTGCAGTCAAATGGCAACTGAAAAGTCCCGGCAATGCAAATATACCCCAACCTAAGATTCCCGTCTTATGACGAATATCATATGACAGGCCAATATATGAGATACAATATAGCGTACGGCGTATTACCTGTACCTTGATCGTAAATTCCTTAATGAGGCAAGAAGAGTCGCTATTTTCAATATCTTCTATAAAATTGGATCTAGTGAATGAAGTCATTTACGTGGACTTCACATTCGCATACGCGACACGTTCCGGTTAAAATACCTACCTATAGGTTTGATAGGTATGTTATACATTACTTGCTCGTAATTCGGTCCGTGCTCATGACGGCAATCCATCTCCGTGCTTGATATAAAGCAGAATAATTTTACGGCGAATCCTAGCTAGAATCGCGAAATGAGCAGTTGAAGTAAGAAGGATTTTCCCGTGTAATGTGTTTGTGAATTTTGTTATTTTTTCTGCTCTTCTGATTCTCATTATGAATGAAATTCTTATGCTAGAATTATAATGTTATGAGGCCATATGCGCAAAAAAATTGGCCAGGAAATATAATTTGGTTGGTTTCAAAAAGATTAATGTTTATATAAAAACGTTATCATGATAACTGTGCGATACATACACTTGAAAATTTGGATTTTTGTTTGAATATGTGGGAGAGGGATATTTCGTACCCTCTGAGCTTGGGATTTATAGTTTTGGATGTATCCCAGTTTGAAACTTGGTGGCGCGTTCCAACAGTGATTCATGTATAATAAAACAATTTTATCACAAATTTACGGACTGGGATTGTAAGATTGAATCTTTTTTTCCGCTAAACAACCAACCTCTCTCTATTCATACCAACGATCCAAATATAGAAAAGTCGAAACGTTGCCGTCACCGCTCGAAATTAAATTACCAAAGATCGTAGCAAGACTACCCAATTGGATATTCATGTTGAAACAAGTTCTACCTAGTGTGGTCACTGCTAGATCAAGTTATTGAGATGTTATTTGGGTATGCCCCATACTTAATATAATATATGTTATAGGAAACTGTTCTCAAGAGCCCGACGATTTTCGAAAAACATTTTCACTTACTCTTAATCAAATGCCATTTTACCACAGGGATCGCCCTTCTAATAAGCTTCGATCGGTTTAGTTTTTCGTCGTTATGAACTCTAAGCGAGAGACGGAGCCGCTCATTTTTTCGCTTGTGTGGTAGAAAAAAATCACAACCGACTTTTGAAGGGTAGCCGTATTTTGGAGGAGAGCATACAACATAGTAGTCAATGAAATCCTTCAGTTCAGTTAGACTTGGGCGAGTCTGCTTGTCTTTTTTCATATCTGCTTCACGAAAAAGTTGAGAATATTTATAAAATATGCTACTATTTGCGTTGGTTAATTGCTTCAAAATCTGGGCTAGAACGCCTTCCAATTGCATAACTCTGCCCGTCTCACGAAAAGCTCTCGATTTCTGATAGGTTTTTGTTTTCAAATGTCTTTTGCAGAATAGCAGTTTTCGTCTTAATGTTGTTTTCCTCGGATGCCCGAAAGGCGCTGTCATATTATTATGTTAATCCAAAAGATATCAAAACTATTAACTTTTCTGTTTCATATCAGTGTTGGTTATTTTGAAGTCTTCTATACAATTTCATTACTGTGAGAATTTGCAAAAAGCATTTTCTAATCATTTAACGAATGATGAAATATTGACTTTTTTTCATATAAAATTTTGAATAGCGTGTACCTTTATTGACTCCTATACTGCTAACAAAAAAAAAACATTTTCCAGTTGTCGATTATTGAATTTAAAGTTGTTTGACAGACAATACCAATCCGAAATATTGTTTTGTCACACATGAGCTACGGATAGACCGCGCTTCGACGCCGCGATCCATCAGTAACTCACGCAGTCGCGCTAATCAAAACTTTCGTTTCGTTAATATTTTTCTGACCGGGAGGGGCGTGGCTTTGTAATATTTGAACATAAACATTGCCGGAAATTGCATAGCGTTAACTTATATACTACGACAGAGGCGTTGATGGACGCGATATTTGTTCAAAATCGTGCGTTAACTAAGTCAATTTTAGTGAAAGTTGCACGAAAAAACGTGCCTACCGGGTGGATGTGACGCGTTTTTGTAAATGTCTAGTATTATATAGTAAGATTTGTTCAAACGTGATTTTAGCCCATCGTGTTAGTCGAATTTTAAATTTGTTGATTTCTTGTCACATCGAAGTAAGACATATTTGAGTCAGTGGAGTATTTATTAAACTGAGAACAGGCAAAAATATTTTCATTTGAGGGATGTCGGACCAGGTTGTCGAGGAAAAGTGATCGATCTAGTACTTACTTTCTTTCTGATTAAGCAGCAATTTCGCGTATCTATTCAAGGTTAATTGGGTTTTATAGCATTTTCTGCACTTTCTGTTTCTTTTTGTTCACTGTGACTAAAAATTGTCTACGCAGTGTGTGGCACTGATTGGAGCAACCCCACTATAGCGAATACTCGGTAAAGCCTAAACTCTTGGTGAGATGGTACGGTTTTTGTATTCGACCTTATATCGTAATTTGCCAGGTATCGATGTATGGAAAGTTCATTCGGCTGAAAAATAAATATATATTCTCAAATCAATTTTAAAAAATGTGTTTTTGAAAATCGGTTATTGGCTGTTAGCTGATTCCTATCAGGAGCTTCTCATGTCCTTTCTTAAAGTGAATTTTCAGTAAGAAAAAACTCTGGAAAACTTAATATTTTTTGAAATTTTCAGGCCACTTCTATGGACCAACCATGTATGAAGTACCAATGTTTTACTTCCATTCAGGACTGTGCTCTGCCAGCCTCAATGTGATTCGTGCGCTACCTATACAGGAAATCCTTGGGCTTTTCGTACGCTACTACTCACTTCCGTCGCCGGTCCTATTCAGCCCTATACAACCGCCGCTCGATTTGAATTGGCCGCATGCGGTATTTTTAGTTAATAATAAAAACTCAAATACTACTTTTTTTCAATTCATCAAGTCAATAATTTAATGCGCTGCATTACACTAGTTATGGAATTGCAACGCTGCGAGACGTATAGCATTTGACCAGGAACTCTCCCATTCTCCTAACCTAACCGCAAATGAATTAGAATTAAAAGAATATGAATTAAAATACCATCATCTGAATTAAACGAATTTCACTTCCATAATTTATAAGAAATCCCAGATGAATAAATTCCGACGAATTCTTTCTTTTCATTTTTTTAGCTTCGAAACTAGTTGAATGTGCTTCGGCAAATATTAAGATAAAAAAAAGCATTCTTTTATTGTTTCAACCAGGCAAAATTTTACTACCTCAGCCAGTTTTGTTAAGGGACGCAAATTGGTAGGCTGAAGAGTGAGGAGTAGACCGAACGAAATTTGCCATACCCGATCTGAAAGCATCTGCCGCCGATATCTGTGGCGCAAGCCTGGCAAAATAAATTTATAATTGGGTAGGAGCCTTCAAACGCTTCAAATATGTTCGTATCCCAACAGAAAAAACCTCGCCCAAGCATGTTTTGTTAAGTATGAGTCACCGATGGATCGCGTTGAAGAGACGCGCCCCACCTGTGAATCATGCGTGACAAAATAAAGTTCCTGATGGGGATGAACAGTATTTGAACATTGCGTAGTGTCTGAACCTTTCAGGGCAAAATCCGGAAATCCATTTGTAAACCGTAAATAGGATCTGAGGTACTGTTTGTATTGATTCAGGAATAAATTTTTTATTTTTTCAAATATAGAATTGGATATGCTTCAAAAGTACTAGAAGATAACGAATATTCGTAGACTTATTTTAACACCACAATTAAAAGACCGTTTATAAATAACGTTTCTCCATATGCTTCAAATTTAAATCGTTTCGTCGTTTCGTTCCAAATTTAAAACCCATTAAATTACTCCTTCGATTTTAACTGCATATAGATAGTGTGCTTGTGCCTCGCATTGTTAATTTTTAATAGGCGGTTTCACGTGTTCAATGGTTCGGATCTTATACTGAACTACATCCAAGAAAACCGCCCGAGGGCCCGGTCTGAGTTTTGGAATTTGGTACACGTTATTTTAGACCATAATCTTGTCATTTCAACATGCCTTTGCATGTTGTAGTAGTGGTTGCGAGATAGTTTTTTATTTTTGAGTTTTCAGAAGTGTATTCCGTATCGACGGTAGCGATTTTTTTTCACGAATTCACGTAATCTGTTTCGTTTTATCAAATGTGATCTGCTTCAGGAATCTTCTTGGAAATCTCGTTGAAAGACTTTTTACTGCGTTTCTGTGTCGCGTTTGCTGTAGTCATGCGCCGTGATACGAGCAAACACCGACTGTACAGCTGGATTTTGCGTAGAGCAAATTTAATTTCTCGAAGTCTTCGTCTGCGCGATCTCTTTTTGATTTAACTATTACACTCGCGGAAATACAAATTCGGATTGGGTGTATTCGTAAATTGAATTAATATAACAAAAAAAAATCGATAACAATGTTGTTGATTACTATGGAAAAACATGAACATATTAGAAATTTAGTTTAGCAAATTGAAGTACAGTTCTTTTTGTTATATTAGAATGCTTTCATAGGGTAATTGGAGCAATCCTATGTTGCCTTTTCTTTTCCCATCATAAATTTTATTTTTTCAAGCATGATTTATCCATCTTTTCTTATTAAGTATTATGTCAGTTGTAGACCAATGGTGGTTGAGCCTTGGCTTCTATTCAATAAAGAATAATTTACGCATATTCCAGACAGTAGCATTAGACTCTCCTCGTCTCTTACCCAAGCGTAAGTCTACTGAGATTTCAAATTTCTGGCAAAGATAGCAGACTTTGTACGAATACTCTCTCCAAAGTGACGTATGTACGTGCCGGCATGTCGCCCGCGTTCAGCGCCTCCAACGCTACACAGCTGTCTGGTTTTCCGAGGTTGTAGTAGGCCAGTAGAACCGCCGACAGTTGTTACCATGCGAATTGTAAGCGAAAGCATTGTCGCAAATAAACCACGAGGGATAGAATAGCATTTAGAAATGCTTGTAGGAAAGGCAGCCTTTGATTCTGACCGTTGTAGTCCAGCCAGTTAAAGAGCCCGAACGCTAGAATTGGGATGAAATAGAACATTTTTTAGCATGGATAAATAAATCTAAATATTTTTCAGAAATTGCTTTGCTTTTTATAGAAAAAGGTTGAGTGGACACTCACATATTACTTTTCGCTAATATTTGAAGAAAAAATTGAAGCTTTGGGGGTATTTTTACTTCACATACTTTTTGTAAAATACTCTGTCCTGAAACTTAATTGAAAATCTGACCATATTTTCTTATCAACCTCGCGAAAACAAGAATATCGAAAGAGGTTGATTATAGTAATTTAGTGATGTTGCCTACGGCCTGGTATGGTATAATACATAATAAATGAGATAAGGGACGCGAGGACCTTCGTTTATTTTCCCCTGCCCTTGATCTTTTGTGCTATGTTTGTTCAAACAAAAGAACTAAACTTGTTGATGATTCTTTGGCGGTTAAAATCACAGTGTAAATTTATAGTTCTTAGTGTTCTGTAGTGAGAAAGGCTTCGATACAGTTCATGTTTAGAAATAGAACATTTTTAGCGTAGATAAATCTGAATATTTTTGAGAAATTGCTTTGCTTGGTTTGATCAAAATTTGGTTAGTTTCGCTTTCTATCAGGTATTGGAAAATTCAATGTTTGGTCAGCTTTTGTTTTGTTCCAGTTCGAATCATACCAAATTTCAATATTGGCACATCAATTTCATTTTAGCTACCGTATTATTTTAT
This sequence comes from Styela plicata, assembly GCA_963675895.2. Lineage (NCBI taxonomy): Eukaryota > Metazoa > Chordata > Ascidiacea > Stolidobranchia > Styelidae > Styela > Styela plicata. The sequence continues at coordinate 12,847,293 of OZ023147.1, forward strand.
GCATTCCAATAACAACAACGCAATTAAGAACACCTCGTTACATCGAAGGTTCAAAATATCGCGTTTCGATTAAATTGTTTCAAATTGTGAACTGTGACCTTTTCCCATGCGTCCACAAACATTAATAACGGTTATTACATCGTTTAAGTAAGAAGATATGGGAGATCGTAACCATTCTTATTAACGCTAGGTTGGCTCAAATCTGAAGGGCTTCATTGTCAAATGATAAATGTGTGGTTGTATACTAAAATCTGCGTTTTCTGTCTGATTGTAATATTTCAGTAAGTGACGACAACGATGAAAAAGTGAACATTTAAATCCTAAAAAGCTTACAGTTTGTCTTTGCCAATTATCATTTGGTAATGTTTGACCGATCTTGCCATATATGAGCGTTCAACGCTACCATACTTGGCAAAATAAAACTGCTTTCAGATCGATCGAATATGTTGAATTGAAACCGTGCTAGGTTTTCAAGATGTTGTTTCACAACCCACAGCGTTACGACATACCGGAAATAAGGCCCGGAAGTGACTCATAGGGCGCGTTGAGATTTAGCTGTGCGAGAACAAGCTACCGGTACAACCTATACTTTTAGTATCAATATTTGAAGCGTGTGCCTGTGTACTTCCAAGCGAGTACTGTAGAAAAATTTGGCCTCTTTGAGGTAGTCATTTAACCTAATTTAGGATGTTGCTCACAGAAACTTTTCCTGCAGTAATGCACAGACAAATGTCGTCAAAACGCATCACAATCAGGCGGAAATTCACGTTTGTCCTATGGATCGTGTCGATTTGATCCCCGTCTCATCGACGCGTTCCATCAGTGGCACATACTTAACAAAAGGATTTTTAAGAACATTCTTACGATTTGGTGGTTTACCATCCAACTGATTCATTGTGACACTCAGTGCAGCAAATTTCTCTGCAATCGGCTTCGGCAAGGTAGTGCCTTGCACCGCACCCTACAAATTTCCAATCACAAAAAACAAACGGAAATCGTAGTTAAATAAAGAAAAAAACAAGACCTGTTGTCATCGTCACATGCCTTTCGTATGCGCCACGCTCAGTCATCAAATAAAGCGCTGAACTGCCGTAAGCTTTTCCAAATAGGGGATTGTTTGCCGATGATGATTGTAGCACTGCATTGCATAGTAAGCCATTTAAACGCAGCCTTTGTATGAGAGAGTATTGTTGTATCGGCATGTTTTTATGAGTATATTCAAATTCTATAGCGACGAATTAGTAATTTCGCCGGTTTATAATGTAATAATTTGTAAAAATTTCGCAGGTTACGTAATGGTTGGCGTGATAAATTCCAGTTGTTACATGTTTGACAAAATAAAGTTACTGCTTGGATTTCATTTTTATTTGAAAATGTGTCACGTCAAGTTGACTCTTTCTCTCTCTCACCGCTGTTTGGTATCGCCACATATTATCCCTTCGTCCATATTCTCTGTCCGGATTATCCACGATTTGTTTTGTTCATGATACGGAAAAGCCTATTTATATTTATAAAATATATTCCCTAAGCTGGACGTTTTTCAACTTTAGGATTTCCTTTTCCCTCTTCAGGCTACTTATATTGGACAGTATCCTAGATTAATATTTTTCTCGACGTCCTTAACATGTGAATGCTTGCGTTATTCCTACCCTGATAGGTAGATAGTTACCACGCTTGTACGTGCTTGTTATTCCAAACTTTGAAGTGTAGATGGCTATTCAGTTAGTTAGTTAGTTAGTTAGTTAGTTAGGGGTCTTGTTCAATCCGCATAGTTCACTTTCGGTTTGTTATTCTAAGTCTACTTAATTAATCCGCGGCCCATGCCTGGCCATTCAAAGCCCTATTTTAGAAATGCTGCATGTCAAACCACGTACTTCCTCGGTCTTTGGTTCACATTCGGTTTATATTTCGAAGCATACTTATTTAATCAATGGTACATGCTTGGCCATCCAGAAACCTTCTTCGCGTGAATATTTAATTACATGTTGTCAGCGACGCTATTTTCAAGTGATCTCTTGCCATTTACTGCAGATTTGAGTAAGTGAACCGTGATTCGAATTGATAGTAGGCTGCCTTAGGCTATGTATCGTACTGCCGATCATAAGTGTTGTTGTTGTTATTTAAATTTTAAGGTAAAGATCAGCTACGCATATCAGTAACCTTTACCGATGCGTAAGTGTAAGCATAAAGTACAGGAAGCCAAAGTTGACTACTTACTGAGCTCGCCTTTTTCTTTATTTTATTGTTTTATTTCCTCTTGTCGATATTAGCGAAGAAGTGATTTTCTCGGTTTTTACGTTAGTTCTTTATGTGCGTTGTTTTTAGTTTGAAGTCGTTTCCTGAGATCTCTGACCACCTTATGACGAATAGGCTTCAGTCATCATCCACCGCGTTCCCTTTGTATATATGTTGTTTTCAATATGTAGTCATCTGATGGCAACAGACGGTGTTTTATAGTATTTTTTATTTCGTTCGTAAAATTGAGGCATATTTGAAGACGTTGAAAGTATTTTGAAGGTAATACGTATTTTTTGAAAACGAATTTGTGATGATTTTGAACCTAAATATCTTCAATGGGAACACTGGTTATGGTCTCCGATTTCGGGCTGCGTAATATCATCTCATGTCGATCTACGACCGATCATCCGTGTAACGTGCGTTCAACTTGGCTGCCTTCTCGACGCCCGTAAATACGCCCTAAACAAGCTAAGATACATTTCATTTTAATAGTACCGTAGCTGTAAAATCTGTAGATTTTCTACGTAGCCTGAAAGATTTTGATTTTGCATTACCAGTTTCAGCTTTAGGCGTTTCCGAGGAGAATGTAGTTTTGAGGACGTAGGCGGTTGTTTTATAAATAAATGAATGAATGATTACCCATACATGGACTGTTGATATATTGTGCCATTTTGGGTGATTTATCGCTGGTCAATGCATGGTATATATTCAGTTTTTTCAAACTTTACCATTGTTTACCATAGTTATATTGATTTTGATTTTTGTAAGGAGATTTTTCGCATTTGGTATTATCTCGAGTGGATAGTACATAAAGTGACGGGCTATCAAATTGGGTGTGGTCTTCATCTGGACAAACGTCGACGAACGCTGGGCATCAAATTGTATAGTTTGTTGGCCTTTGAGTGAAGATTAGCATAATATATTCAAGCTGATAGTAGTAGCTCTTCTACAAAAAGTTTAATAGCATAACTTTATAATTTTATAAACGGAACTGCTGGATGCGAACCCAATTAGATATTCCTTATCGTCAAGAATGGGCCACAGATGGACTGCGCCTCGGCGGCACGACCCGTCAGTGATTCACACTTAACAAACCATGTTTTGAAAAAAATCTGGGAAATTAAATTAAATTGTCTGTGATATTTTGGGAAATGTTAAATTATGTGCGATCAGATGGTATGTCTAATCCGTGATATACATATTATGTAGGCGGATTGACGTTAGGATTACCGTATCAAGGCGCTGTATTTTGTGATATTTTTCTCTATTAATTGGACGTTTGGAGAATGAAAGGGAACAAGCGGCGAACAAATGCGTTTGCGCACATTGGCTGATACTTTAATAATAATATATTTCATTATCGAGACGAGAGGATTACGTGCTCTCCACTTTTGAAAATTCATGATTGGATTTCTCGGACGCCATCGATCATAAAATCTTGTCGATATCGGCCCTTTTTCGCTCCCCAGATGACACAAACTTGACATGTTGTGTCTCGTTTTCGCTGAATTGTTATTCTGCCGCTTTAGGATGAAGGCGAGAGTACGCAGTGTAGTGTACGAGTCACATATTCCAGATCACAGCTTAGAAGTTGTATGCATCACGTCGCTTCAATTTGTGCCAGAAAGTTCAATTCTTGGGGTTTGTTTGAAGCCAATGCGAACAGGAAAATTGATAACGCTTCGCTTGGCAATGAGGAATACTATCTGCGACTGGAATGAATAGTTCATCATTTTTCTATAAGTTCATGTTCTATCAGACTCCATTGTCCGCTTTCGGTGTTTTCTAGTGGGAAAATTCTATCTATGTTTTATGTCCTCTTTGATATAGTTTCCAAAGTCAGTATGCCTGACACTTTTTCAGCCGTATGCTTCTTTGGCTTTACGAACCGTGCGTAAGCGAAGTATTTCATGGAGCATATGCATTGTTCTGAGAATTTGGATAATCGATAGTTCGGCTTTTGCCGTATATTAGTCTCATTGTGTGAAAGTCATGGTTTTAATCAAATATTACAACGCAACGTAGTGAAGTAAGGCGTATTTCACTATTCTCTTTTGCGATGTACTCGACCATTATATTATGGCGAGTTAGGTATTTAGTTAGTAAGTTCAAGCAAAATATTCCTTTGTGGCCTTTGGTGTGAGATATATCCAGAATGCGAAAAAATTATGACAGTTTTTTCATTCATTCTCCTTTAAATTGTCAAAAGCCGGCAAGCTGGTCTAGCAAGATACGAATTTTGATCGATTGTGTGGAAGCCTTGCTCTCTTCGCTTGCGTAGTGGCTTGTTTCTCCGGAAGAATGTCACTTCCTAGACTTCACATTGATGAATGTGAACTGTTATTCTGCAGAAGCAAACATCGCGTGAAAATGCTTTACTTTCGCTTGTACAGCGCTTGGTGTTGCGCCGGTCGTCCTGATATTAGATCATATATCGAAGTATATTTTGTCAAGAACTGGTCACAGATGGATCGCGCCGTCCAGGCGCGGACCATCCTTGACCAGTTCTGGGCAAGCATTGTGATAAGAACGCCGTGATCCATTTGTGACCTATACCTGTCGAACATCTGATTGCGGTACGGTTAAACTCCCGACCGGCCGGCGGATTTATTAATTTATTAAACGCAATATTTGCCTAGCGTAAGCCGCGAAGGCACGCTGCGCTCGCTCGCTTATAACAAAAGGTCCATGTAGCAACTGGTTATTGTTAAGTTTATTTCGCGCTGAGGTACGAGAAAGCGCAAACATCATTCTGCCATTCTACTGTAGTATGCTGTGGTGAAGCGCTTATGAGTATTTTATTATTGAGACAACCGCCCAATTGTAGTCCTATTGTATTTCGGTGTACAAAGGCGGGGTTGCTACGTTTTTCCTTTGTTTTACGCACGAAATATGTATCAAATAATGTATCTAAGTTCTCCAGGAAACAATAGGTTCATATTGCAGGGCACCGGTAGAATTATAGTGGTTACACATGTATTTGTTGTACTTTACCAGAGCAGAGTTAGAATTTTAAAAAGTGTTAAGTTCACCGGTTCAACTTTTAATCAAGAGTTGCAGAGGATAAAGCAAATAATAAATGGAATTTGACTTTGGGAACTGCAAGTAGTTCTCGCTATCAGAGTTTTGTGAGGGAGCGAGGAAACTTGTCCTATCGAACTAATATATTTGACAAATCCTTCTATTCCCAAAATAGAAAAAAAAATACATTTCAGTGTTTGTATCATAGTGTCCTGAGTGAATCTACAGCGCAAGTTAAGCTTCTTCAAAGCATATAGCATCAGTTGAAGCCCTGTTTCTCACCATTTTAAACACCACAGAGGTTGCTTTAAGATTCGTGTTTTTAATTACTGAAGAATATTAACGAGGAAATGTTATTTAAATTTTTGTGCTAATAAAATAAATAAGATCTATATCATTTATATTTTACAGCTTATATATATCCATATATATACATATATAATATATATCCTGTATAGCCTAATCAGTATTTAACCGCTTGTAACCAAAATTAACTACTTGAGTTATCTAAGTATACATACAACTCGCCGCCTGCCTACATTATTATACATATCATCATCTTGTGTGCCGCATAATCGACCTATATTTACCCCATAACCCATATTCGCGTGGAGATTTGTATCCGTGTAATCAAAAGATCTAACCTGCCTCTGAAAACGGCAGACTGAATCAAAACCTAAAAAAGAAGAAACGAAAAACGAACGCTTTTAGCAAAATTCATACACAAGGACTACATTGGTGCTATACTTGAAGCATTTTTTATCACGAAAACGCTAATAATTCACAAGAAGTCTTCCAAAGCATGTACGTCTGGGCATCCAATCCTCTTCCCGTTTGGGTAAGTGAATAGTTTTATAGTTGCAAAATATTATTATATACGTGGTATTCAATATAGTTCTAACTGATAAACTGGATATCCAGTGGCTGATATCACCAGCAAATGTCATAATAATAAAAGAAAGGTCAAAGACAGGAGGGTGCCCAAAATATTCGATTTGTCATTCGCGCATTCATAGTTCAGAAAATATTTTCAAAAAGTTTTATTTTCCATTAAAAGTTCGATCAGATTAGGGGTCTCCGACAAGCAATGGCCCACGTACTTAGCATTACAAAATTGCTGATTAGCCATTCCTAATAACGAATTTTAATAATAACGAACTTGTTTAGTCAAATGATTTCGGATATACACACAGCCTAAATATAAGGAAGCGTTCGTTGTATGACATATTTTTAACCTCTCAGAACTGTTATAGTCGATATCCGACCTTTTCACTCTTCCCTGTTGATTCGAAAGAGTGCGACATGTTTCGTTAAACATGAATCACTGACGGCCTGCGCCACTGAATTCACGTCAATGAGCCTCGCTTTAGGAAATGGATTTTATTGGCCAGCGAATACGTACAGTATTTTGTGAAATCCATCTCAAATTGAACACTAAGGCAGCCTACTTACCATGTAATGACGTGTTTTTGACGCGAGTTATATATATAGAACGAAGCCCAGACGGACTCGAAAACCCTTCCATGCCCGAGGGTAATTGTGGTATAAAAATCCCGACTGGTATATTAATTACTCCGTACAGATATGTATTGCTGTTTGGTGAACGTGGAGCTCAGATAAACAGAGTCCCTTATATGCGCGCGCGATTAGTCTGAAAAGCGATTGGTTTACCAAATAATTGGGAATAGGATTGGGAAATGCTATTTGTATGTACTCCAACTTGAGGCATTTGTGGCCTAGACGTCTGCGATTTAGTTGCTCCTTTCTGGCATCAAATTAACGCCGAGTTTGCCCGGGTTTCAAGTTTTTTTATTCGGAATATATTTGAAAGAGTTTTTGTTGTTCTACGGATTCCGCACTTCCTGACAATCTTTTCTATATTGTTTTTGAGACATATCTGAATTTTGATTTACTTTTTCATAATAATATCAACACAACTATTTAGAACTTGGCGCTTCGGATTGAATCAGATGACCGTTATTCCCATCGGTCTATTTATTATTTCAAGTTTCTTTAAGTGATTGTAGCTTCCATTCGACTTCTAATCGCTCAGTGTGCAAAAATTCGCAGCCCAACCCATCATCCAAGGTCGAGAATTTATGCCTTTGTATTACTAATTGCCCCTGATGTCTTTGTTCGAATGTATTCTTATTTGCATTTATGCACTACACTATGTTTTAGGCTCTTCTGACCTTTATCACATAACCGACTAAAATGTAATGGGCGTTTTGTATGCATTGGTAAATAATTACTCAACTTCCTTTTATCATTGGTCCATATATTGGGTATACCTCGATCATTTATCTCGTTTGTCGTACTGTGTAAACGAAATACCTTTAGCGGTTTACGCAATCACAATTGGCAAATATAAATTTAAACGTAACGACAGTTGACCGAAGAGAAACGCCCATCTTTTAAAGCGAATTCTACAACGCAGAAATCTGATGTTTTTTGCCTTTCTGTTACCGTTTTGTTAGGTGGGAGGGGATGAGGTAGGGTCATCCGCAACTGACATTACTAGAAACTGTCAAATTCCCCTTTAAGATTTTTGATAAATAATTGAGAATTTACCATAGATTATCGCTATTAATTTGTGGTTATTCCCGTTTTTGTGCGCTTATTTAACATAAACAGTCAGCGCCATTTTCGTCAAATAAAACCTATTTCGGTTTTGATGTTCAGCATATTGTCTTTACTGAAATAATTCATCAGATTTCCGTCTATGCGCCGAAGTGCCTCTACTACATTGTCTTGAGTATTGGGGTCCGCTACTGTTACTTTGGCCTTCTTATCTTTCTCATTCTTCAAAGATTCGATTTAGGTAATTGATACAATGTGTTCACAAAGTTGTGGCAAATTTGTTACTATTATATCATATTAATACAAGAGATGAAATAGCTACCATAATTACAGTTACATATGGTTCAAAGGTATTATAATTACTGCGAAAAATCAGTGATGTCTAAATTAGCAACCGGTAGGCAATAACTAATCATCTGCCGATACGTATAACCAATCAGAATGTTTGTTAATCTTCTGCCAAGAATGGGCCACGGATGGACCGCGCCGCAGTGGCGCAATCCATCAGTTAGTGACCCGTACATGTTGGATCAATTTCGGATACCAATGACGATGACCCATGTGTGGCCAAATGTATTAGGTCACTATCATTAGAAAAATGGTCATTGAACAGTCTGGCATTCAACCGAGTGGCGTAATTAAGACGCACCAGATTAGATATTTAGAGCAATAGTTCTTATGGAGAGACATATTCTAGACAGACTGCGCAGTGTGAAACTTTTTGTCACCTTATGTTCACACTATCTTGATATATTCTACAGTAAGCGTAGATCTGTGGGAAAATTTGGATGAGAGAATTGTCTCGCTATTCGTAACCTCCTTATTTGGACTAGTAGCATTTTAGTGAAGATGGTAGGGATTTTTATTCTTTGTTTAATTGCGGTATGTGCGTATGGCCTACTCAGAATGGCTTTAAGCATAAATGTCCCGAGCTTAGGCGGCACGACCCATCAAGGACTCCATTTGGGAAAAACATAATGTACACGAAATATTTCTGACTAGGCGTTGTATCATTTACATATAGATAACCGATTTTTTTTTTGTACATTTTTATATTCAACTCCTATTTGTTGGTTAAATTGTATTTAGCTGTTAGGCGTTCTCTTATCTTCATCATGCGTTCCATGTACTTTAAGTTGCAATTTGATTCTATGAGAAGAATTTTTATCTTGAAAAATTTGAGCCACTGGTGGACCGCGCGTCTCGCCGGCGCGGTCAATCAGGAACTCAAACTCCGTAAAAAATATTTTTATTGGATTGTCGATTTGGAATTTATATATAGTGTACACCGAACGCCTCTTTCCTTGAACGTCCCACTGGTTGGATGGTTGTAATATAAACGTTCAATTTCATAGTTATATAGACAAAGCAGCCTTATATGCATTATATAATTATATTTAAAGTATATATTCATTAAACTGTAACATTATTCGTCATATCTCTTCCCTGTATTGTACCTGTGGGCCTCTCACCGGATTGAGGACCGGTATCCGGCAATTATGATATAAAGCGTTTTATCAATAGAACGATAGACTAATGAGTTTCTACGTAGTGATATGGCATTTAATTTATTACCAGCCCATATCATATGCTTTCGTTTATGCATATTCTTATTATGAGATTGTATGACTTAGGCGAATCGAAAATTACGATATGGTATATGGCATTTGTGTTATGGCTGTGGTAAATTACGGGATATTTCTCAGAATAATGTGAAGCCCAAAAATGCTCCTCTTCAGCAACAGTCTGGAATATCGATTACCTTTCACCAGAACGTATTTTTGAATTATTAGTCGATATTGTGCTTGGATGTTTTTTTCATCAAAGGGGACGGCATTATCAACAAAAAAACGTCTTGCCCTTGAATTCTTTTTCTCTTTGTCTACTGTGATTATTTTCATGCCCCCCTGTGATATTATTTATGACGAAATCGTAACGACCTCGATTCTAAAAGCATTTTTCCTGATTGTAATACCAAAGCACCTCGCTATTGGAAAATCTTTAATCTCGAATATCTTTTCACGCATTCAAAATTGTAACACTTCCTCACAATCGTGGCCATTAGATGAGTGGATCTTTTTTCAGTTTCATCCGTGGGCCATGCATGCTCAAAAATAATACCAAACTTTTAAAGTGACACCGGAAATTGGTGACGTGTACATATCCTCGCATAATTTCCGAAATACTTTGAAACTTCGACTTTGACAAGACTTTGCTGTTATAAATTTGCATATATCGTTCAAATCTAAAAGGCCAGCAACAAGTTACACATTTATGCAAATGACGTCATCCAATTCCCCATTGTGCCGTCAATGACGTCATCGCTAGCCTTCATCGAACGTTGTTGTCGTAACATCGCTATGGAAAATCCCGCGTATCTACTCGTGTTTACACTTCTGTTAACAGTAACGAGATATCGCATCTCGCGGTATTTCTGGAACGTCATTGTTTGAACTTCGTCTTCACGGGGAGAAAAATTATTTAAATGCCATTCTCTGTGTTGTTAACTTTATAATTCAGTACGAAGTAATGTAATAATGAAAAAACAATGTAGTCTACTATACAGGAGATCTAGATGTATATGTGTTAGTTTGTATTAATTTTCTGTAGCCCGATCGGGAAATTTTTATCAAAGCTTCTTTTCAAGTATGTGTCACTGATGGAACGCGTCGACGAGACGCGGTCCATCTGTGGCGCATGCTTGAAAAAAATTGATTGGGAGTAGACGTGTTTAGTACAAGCTACACTATTTCTCGGAAAATCGTAAAACCGGGACCTCTTGTTTCAAGCATGTAGATGTGATTGTCTTCCGTCAAATTTAGTAAACAATATACGACAGTGGCATAACGGGATGGTATCAGTTAGCGCCATGCTTATTTTTGTTTAACACACGTTACAAAATATACATGCATCGACGCCGATGCTATTTGTTTTACTTTGGTGATGAATAAGTAATCCCTTATCGGTCCATGACAGGCTTAGGAGTTACCCTAAGAAGTGGTAGATGATCTTGCCGTCGCCCAGAGCGGATACCACTCACTGCACTCTTTGCGATTATGTGGCCGTTTGTTAGTTTCTTTTCAATTAAGCACTACTTCCGGCCTTGCTTAGGCTTCATTTCAATATTTTTTTTGCCTTTTGTAAAAATCGACTAACATCATGCAAATGAATGACCAGTGGATTCTTTATCGACCAGGATAGAGACCACCACCGCGGTTCATTCATGGCACGTACATACTAAGCTAATGCTCAAACTAAATGGTTCTCAAAGATATTCTCTTCTTTTTCAGCCATACGCTCACGCTACTGCCCCTCATCACGGACGTAACATGCCGCCCCCATCACCATCTACTGTTAGTAATACCTCCTCTTCTCAACATTCCAACAGTACAGGTAAGATTTCTTTTCTCGGTGTATAATATTTAGTAGTGTCTTAAAACTTCTATACGAATTTGTTTTGTTCAAAATTCCCCTTACATAGTTAAGCATTAATTTCTAGAATGGCCTTAATTTCGAATTCCATCATTAAACATTTTTGTGTGCTCAAAATACAATAATTTCTCAATGATTCACTATTTGATGGTTAAGGTTAGTGTCTACTCGTAAATGACGTTGTTACTTTTTTGTTTATCACACATTTCCATATATCTTACACGTATCATTGTCTCCATCTCGCCCACATTTCCAAGTTCTCATAATCCAGATACCATTTCATAATTATGGGTCACATCTTCCAAGCCTTTTATCTGATGTATTATTGACCAAACAAGCTTATGTCAAGCATATTAGTCGTTTGAACTTATTCAATACAAAGATTACAACGAATGCATCGCAAATGATCGAATAAACCAAACTGAGCATATGGAAAGCATGCATTCCTATTTCACAATTTTGTAATTTTGTCTTACGTGGGCCATATATAGATCGATCATACATGGTCGATCCTTATATGGCCCACGTAAGAGTGAACTGGGAACCCATTACCAAGTTTATGAGCGCTAATGTGTGCCGGAATGCCTCGAATGGTATTTGCCATTAATATTTTAAAAGAGCGACGGTTTTTATTGTGCCGTCGACCGCGCCAAATTCGTCAGACTACGCGATTTGGAGTTAAATCAATTAGTGAGACGGCAGCCCCCCACTCTCGCTCGCTAGATTTAGCGTAACCGAACTGTCCGGGAAAGATTATAATAATATAAAAGTCATAATATTGTTGGCTGCGCTCGCCTGAACTATTAAAGTCAAATCTGTTCCGCAAAATTGAGATTCCATGTCCCTTCTAATCAAAATTATTGATTTTATGTCGCGAGCGGTACTTTTCGTCGAACTTATTTGAATTTGAAAGCGCCGTGTCCCCTTCAATTTTTAATCTTTTGTGCTAAGTCGTTGTTTTTGTACTCTTTTGCAGGCAGTCCGTCAAGCGGCTCTGGGAGCCCGCAAAACATGACCCTCCAGGGCCCAGTAATACAATCGATGCCTCATGTAAGTTCCTTTTGAGATGTTTCTGATGACGTCATTAAATCTGTGGCGTCAATTTCTAGTTTATAAGGTGTTATCAAAAATTTGTTCAATATAATCAGACGTAAGTGTTTTTTCCGTTTGTATTCGACGTTTCTGAAAAATTGATCATATCACTTTTTCTGTATTACCTGAATCCGTGGTAAATGCATGGCATCATTTTTTATCGTTAATATTTGCATTTATTTTGACGATTTGATGACGTCATTTATAATCATTTCGTCACAGGGCATATTGATCAACAATCCTACGCCAAACCCACCAACGATGAACGGTCACTCGGGATCTGGCGATCTTAGCAAAACTAACTTATACATTCGAGGATTGACTCCTAACACGAAAGACGAGGACCTCGTCGAGCTATGCAAATCGTAAGTTGAATGGAGATTTTCTTGCATACTCTCAAATTTCTACGACTTTTTCTACTACGACTTTTTATGTTGTAAAATTTGACAGTAATCATATTTTTCAGTTTTCGTTACACTATTGACTTGTTATATTCGAAATGTGTTCTCCCCTCCCTAGATTTCTGATCTGTATGTAAATGACTCTAGAAAATATATAAATAAAACAGTATTGAGTAATGAAGCAGATGCATAGTTAGAAATGTCGTGATGGCTTCTATTACACGACAAAATAAAATACCACGCACAAGGAAGGGCACCTTCCCCTTCTTTTCTATCAATTTATTAACGGTTGTTATTCAACTAGTTCCTCGGTCCATGTAAAAGTCCTTGGTTGGATTGCTGCGCTGCTTGTAAATTGTATATATTCGTACTCCAAATTTAAGTCTTCATAAACAAGTCAATTTTAAACGAGCACTCAACTCAAATATAACATTGAATCAATTTGACGTGGCTGTTGACTATAAATAATCAGGAATGCTAAATAAAATAGGTCATTTACGAATATCAGCTAAATATATAAATTTCCCAAAACTTCACAGCCAGAATACTTCAAATCTCATAACTATGCAATCTCATCAAGACAGTGTGTTTGTTAGATTAATTTCGGTATGCGTACACTTTAATTAAAGGAAAATAGGAGACAAAAGAATAGAATTGTCAGACGAAAACACATCTAATTAGAAAGCTTGCACTTGAATTTGGTTTATTAGTCATATCATTTCAACGCTTCCCAAGTATCTTTTGCTTTTCGGTTTCCGCACTGATTGAAAATTCCAACCGCTCATTTTTTCCAGTAGTCAAGCATGGGGAACAGACAAGTCGCGTCTATCAGACTGTTGCCCATGCTCGAACGAGGAGGATTTATTTTTTTGTTAATCTGTCTAAACCCAATTTGTGCTACGTGGTTTTGAAGTAAATATTTACCACAGTTACGGACTGCATGTACGAATTATAATTATTGATCATGTTTGGCCATTAAAATATAATAGCTGGACCATTCCATATTTGGTTTGGATATCGTCCCATGGAAATTTCGATTTGGAAAGTGATCTCGTACCTGGCTTGTCTATCTATTTTAGAAATACACTACGTGATTCCTTTTCTTTCGGTACTAGGAAACGTGAATAATAGTTAATTAATGCCAGCCATTCAATAATGAAATGTAGGAGTTTGAATATTCCAACTGTCTCTTTTTGATAACAAAATTATACTCAACGGGTTCCCTTAAAAATAGGCGCGTTTTTTAAACAAAACAAGCAAATTTGCGGCCTTAATTTCTAAGAAAATGTAGTTAAATTTTGGGAACTGCAATTTGTGGCGATCTCTACTTGTTGGTGCTTTGTCAACGGTAAATTGTTATTATTCAAAACATAGCTTCGCATCAATAATAGCATTCTCCCCACAAGAGCGGTCACAATCGAAGATCTTGTTCCACACCGAATAGGTGCGGTTCTTCCATGGTTCACCTTCGCATTCAAATTGTTGGAAATGTGGCTGCCATCGACTCGAATTTACTCAAAAGTGAAAATGTTATCACGATCCGCCGAAATTTTTCACCGCATTGTCTTGAGGCCAACAGCCGGTGTCCTGTTACATTATACGACCTGATAGCAGACATTCTACTATCATTCGTGGGACGCGCCTAAATCTTCTCCATATGTACGTTTCGAGAAACTTTCATTCGTGATCTCAGAAATCGAATATTTGAGAACGGCACGCGAATATAAAAGATAAGTACATATGTTCCGCCGTGTATTTTGACTGTTGAAAGTGGACGGTTTAAATTTGTCAGGTCGCTGTTCTATTTTTACACTCAGCGGTCAGTGAACGGGGCTGGTGGTTTGCGAAATTTATACGAGGTGGCTAGGCCTTGCTCCGATTTCATGGTTTGACTAATATAGAAAATTGCTATTTTCAATCCATTTAAAATAGTTTATTTGACCGTTGCTGTCGTGCGGGCTGAAAATTCGTTTGATCACGCCATATTTGGTATTTTTGGTAGACGCCTTTGGCCGAAAAAATACTCATACTTCTCAAAATAATTAATAAATATGACTCTTTTCATGAAATTGTTGATAATATGTTGTGCAAGAGCGAATTTGTATGATCAAAAATTTCCTATCTGGAACTTGGAAAATTCGTCGACTTCGAATCTGAAAAAATCCCATTACATTATTATTTTAATGGACCAAACTAAACGAAATCGATCGTTTGCTCGTTTCACGTGATTGTACATAATATGTGATAGAAGTACGGATGTGTTTTAGTGTAAAATCTTCAGTCGGGGATGGATAAAACACCGGGAAAGTTCATTTTAACCAAAACAGACAATTGCGCAATTTTGAACCCATGATTTTGTCCTTCTCATTATTTGTTGCAAATTATAACAAGGTCCCTATAATCCAGTGCGAAGAACGACATTTAATACCTTCCCCGCCAGATGGTGAATATCGGTTACATGTGTTGAAAATCGTCTCAAGAGTTTATCAATACTTTTTATTATTATTATTTTATGGCCTCATACCATAAAATTAGCATCGATGCCCTATATATTTTATAATTACACTTGAGACCTATAAAAATATAAGGTCCAAATGCGCATGCACGTTGTTATCAAGTACTGATAATGAATCATTTTAAATCTTTCTGGCCAAGCATAGGCAACAGAACGACCGTGCCTCATAGGCGCGATCCATCAGTTGCCCATGCTTGCAAAACATATACTGCGTGGGAGGAAGGTGGATATATCACAACCAATCTTTTTATATCATGAATAAAATGCAACAAATCATTAAAACTTATCCACTCCATTTAGTCCATTAGACATGATTAATATCAAGACTCAATTTATCCTGAATTGCACATATATTTTCTTATTAACTTTTTTTACTTTTACTATATTTCGATAAATAAAATAAAAATAATCATAAAAAGTTATCCACTTCATTAGACATAATTAATATAAAGAATAATTTTGAATTCCACATTCATTCTTATTTACGGAATATGAATGTTTTAGAGAATATGGACAACATCCATTTGAACATGAATTCAACTTCCAACTCAATCACAGCAATACAATTCAAGTTTGTAATCTGATGAAAATATCACTACGCGAAGGCTTAGCAATTCCATTATCTTCTTAGTCAACCTTCTATAAATGAAATTGCGTCCCACAGGGACGTATTCTGGGACATTTCTTATTTTTCGGCTGATGTTGACGTGATAGTATAAAGAAATAAAATCAGTAGTTGTGTTGACTTAAATAAGATCAAATATTTGAAAATGGGTTTTGCAATATAAAAAGCGAAAGTATGGTGGGGTTGCCCACTCCTAGTTTTTGGATATTCTTCTACTCAAACAATTGTAAATTGTAAATTATGTTTTCTCAATGTTTTCAATATTTTTCCATTCATATCTTATGCTCGAAGTTTAAGTTATTGAATGCAAGATATTTTCTACTCTCAGTATTTTATCATAAAATTGTTCTAATTATCTTCAAAGTATAAATTTTGACTAATAATTAATAAATTCTAATTGATATAAGTTGTCAAAACTATTCAACTAGATTCACAGCATTACTATAAGCTGTTTAATGACTGGTGCAAATGCGCAAAGTGAGAGTGAAATCCTTTGTTTTTGTTTACATTTTTTTGAATTGATCTCAACTCTTTTTTGTGTCGTCTCGTCTTGTGATCAATATTATTCCAAAAGCTCTAAATGAGCTTATGTTGTGTGTACTGTTGTGCGTACTGTCATAAACAAGGAACCTGTGACTGTGTTGAAAACCTTTATTTGTCACTGATGTATCTTCAGAGTTCTTCGAGTGCTTCAGAGTTCTATCTGTGACTCTGGCATGGTAAATAATGTTTATTAAAGCAATATTGTAACAAGAAGCAAGTTTAAAGAAAACCTATACCATTAATGAAATACATCACACAAAATGTGACCCGAATAGATGGATCTAACATCACCCAGGGCAGATACCACTTACTGCACTCTACTATGGTGGCTCAGTTCCTTTAGGGATGTTTTCCTCTTAGAGTGCAGATGCGGGTACTTCATCTTTTAGATCTTTGCTATTAAGTGGCCGTTAGTTGGTTCTTTCCAGGCTCTGCTTTCGGCCCAAAGTGAGTTTCAATAAAAAAAGTTATTTTATGGGAAAGTATGCTATAACAAATTGCAGAGTCCATATTTTATATGTCCATGTGTTATATTCTGCTTTATTGTGGCTGGATTTCCATTATTATACATGGACAGAAAAGAATGAGAGGCAAATCTCCTGTATTACGTGGCATTGTCATCATAATCATATAATTTTGTCACCGCCCTACTTTTATCATTGAGTACTATTTTGATTTTATATCCATCCTGTTTAAGCACTGTCAGCCAACCATATAATTTCACACACACACACACCCTTCTGTTTTGTCCCAAGCCGGTATGCTTCGTTATATTATCTTCCACTCAATCAGAAAGACTACGTAATAACTTGTTTGTTTTGGCAAGTATGGGTCACTGATGGATCGCAACACTAAAGTGTGATCCATCTGTGGCCATATTCCGGGCAAAATATAACTTCCGACATCGCAGGTCACCAAGTAAATTCCTAATACCTGATAATTTTAAGGTTTGAATGGATCTAAAAAAAACATTTAATAGTTACTAGGATACGATATAGTTGGCACATTAATGCTTTCTAAATATCATTATAGATAATAAGTGGTGCAAATATATATTGAATTATTCCAAATCTGCTCACACAGTTTTCATGTTTTCGCTTTATTGAATACCTGAGTCAAGAAATGATTTCTCGGATTTGTTTTAATCCAATTTTTAGTTCACACATTAATTTGATGACTTTGACCCAGAAATAGATTTTGGTCTCTCTAGACTACGCGATCCATCATTGGCCTGTGCCTGACAAAACAAATATACTCGAAAAAATATCCTCAATTTTCATGATGGGTTTATACAAATCTAATGTGTCAGGAATTAAGACACATATATTAAATAAAATTTGAATATTTGTCTGTTCCTCTGTTATTGACTAGTTCATTAGCCGCCCGAACTCAATGCAAGTGTGATCCTTATTTACCAAACTTTTTGATCGAAATTCCTTCCACGATTCTATTCCCAGACTGTGTTTAACTAATCCCATTGTTTAAATTTGCTTCTTTTTCTGTTACCAAAGACACTCACGATTTATCCACACGAGTTACGTTCTAGGTATCATTATAATCCGATTAAAATATTTGGGGTGTCATAACCCATCCTTGCGTAAAACCCCATTTAATTAGAAAATAAGATGCATGGTATTATACTTGTCAGTTAGTTATCTGTCATTAACAGAAATTTTATGATGCCAAAGTTGGGCCGTGTATATTATGCCATTCGCTACACTTATTATGCTTGAAGTACCTTTGTATGATGATAAGATTTGCTAGATAGGATAGAATCAGTAAATCCTGATTATGTTGTAAATGTAAAATCACCAAACATGACAAAATTAGAGTTATATTTTGCTTAGACTGGCTTATACTGCCTTTTTTTAGAAAAGAGTCGAGGATTCAAAAATACCTTACTGTCCTGATAAGAATATGCCGATATGATATTCAGTTTTCATCATTATGATTTTTGTTAACTTTGAGGCCACTGTTCTATTACTTCTTTGATATCATATAGTATTTTTGACTGTTCAATAACTTGGAATGCGTTGACTTTACCGATTTTTTTTAACTGTATTTTTGAAGTGGTCTTTAAAATTGAATGAAAGTACTTCATCACTCCTCTCCACTTTTATTTACTTTACCAAGGACCAAAATACAATAGATAGTCGCTCGTCGATTGCATCTTACTAAAACCAACAACGCTAACACCAATCTATTGTCCTCGATCTCTATTGTATCAAATTCCATTCAAAGAAGATTAATAAGCTGTTTGGATGTGTCCTAGCGGAATTTAAAGCACAAAATCTGTTTGCTTTCGAGTAAATTTAAATAGATACAAAATTGTCAGTTTCAAATAACATAAACATATGTAAAATTGCTCTGACTTCTACGGTGTTGGTCAGGGTTATCCTTACGGTTTAGTTAAAACAAAATTCACTATACGGATAGTATAATTTTTAACCTTTCAGATGACGAAGTTGGTGGCATTTGACCATATTTTGTAGAAATGTCATGATTTGTGTCAAATTTTACAAAGTAAAATGAATCACTGTTCCAATAGGTTCAGCTTGAATAGTTTTCAAACATCACTATTTCATTAAAATAAAATTTTAACATGTCAGATGAATGGAATTGGATCACATTAGAGGTATTTTGCCCATTGCAAATTTGTGATTTATGTCGAATTTAATATATATTTGGTGATTTTACTGCAAAATGAATCAATCGCAGAAACAACTGAACGACTCAAAATCACTTTTGATGAATATCTCACTATTCGGATATGAACACCCCTATTGCTAGTAAAGAAGTGGTAGATGGTTTTGGTTTTGCCATCGTCAGGGGCATATACCACTCACAGCACTTTTCCATGGCCGTTCTGTTTGGGATGTATTCCGCTTAGTGTGCAGTTGCTGGTACTGCATCTTTTAGTAGCTCTTTGCAAGAGCAACCGACTTACTATTCTTTACATCTTATTTTTTAGTTACGGCAAAATCGTATCAACAAAAGCTATCATCGATCCACAAACTAATTTATGTAAAGGATACGGATTTGTAGATTTCGATAGATTTGAATCGGCTAACCATGCAGTCCAACAATTAAAAGCAAAGGGAATTCAAGCTCAAATGGCAAAGGTATGATACAATATCTAATCAATCTATCATTTGCGTTCGTTCCATCTATTCAACATAATCCTACATTCAACACCCTTTTAAAATTCAACCAAAGGAAATGATAGTCTTCTGAGGAAAATAAAACCCTAATGGAAAATCGAATTCTGTTAAGAATTAAAAAATGGACAGAATGAGGTGATACTACGATCTGTCCGTAACTTTTTATTGACCAGATTGCTTGAAATTAGGATGGTTGATGCTGATTGACATGTTATACTGCTTCGGTATTATTCATCTTAATTGTGGGTAATATACTTCTTAATTGTGAATTGGCTTAATTGATATATGGATTCCGCTTTTAGATTCAAGAACCATATATATATATATCATATCTCCATTAATATTTATATACATATATATATATATATATATATATATATATATATGTATATTTGGTAACATTTAATCCGAATGGTTCGAAAATAAATGTACCTGAAATTGGCAACACTAGTTTATTAATTAATAATTATTTGCCCTTTCCTATCTTCCATTATTTTGTTCATGAAACAGCTTTTTTATTCATTTACAGCAACAAGAGCAGGATCCAACCAATTTATATCTTTCAAACCTTCCTCCTAACTTCAATGAACACGATTTGGAACAAATGCTGCTGCCTTTGGGACAAGTTATATCTACTAGAATTTTACGCGATAATAACGGCGTCAGCAAAGGTGTCGGATTCGCTAGGATGGAATCAAAAGAAAAGTGCGAGCTTATTATAGGAAAATTCAATGGCAAATACCTCGCTAATGGTTCTCGTAAGTACTTGAAATTTTGAAATTCTACTTACAAGATTAGACAAAGCGTGATTGCACTTGACTTTGCATGTTGGAAAACAGAATATATTCACGAAAATGATTCAATGGTTACATGTAACAACAACTACTACTGTGGGGCTTTGAGTCAAACTCTTTCAATTTAAATTTGAATCCTTGGTTATTGAATTAATTTCTTCCCTGCAGCATTTCAATACGTGACACAATCGTAAAGTAGCTTTGGTAACCAAAATCTATTTGTATTTAAAGTATCATTTTAATAGCGTCACCCAATTGAAATTAAATCGCTTGCGTAAATGGCAGGTATGTGTTACTTCACACTTAGCTGTTGACTCTAGGCATTTACTATTTAAAACAAGGGCTAATAAAACGTACGTAGTACCGAAACATAGAGTACTATAAAATACAATTTTAATTCAGATTTTTGTTGCCAAAACAGTCTGTTGACGATATATACCTTAATATGGGTTCCAGCAGTGCATTAATAGTAGTCTATTTTAAGCATATGGAATATTTATACACAAATTGAAATTAACGTCTGATACAAATTTACACATTTTCTATCCCTAAAGTTTGATAAATTGGATTTATTTAAGACCTACTGTGGACCCGGTCATATTGGACAAAACTTTACTCACGATTTGCTCATGATATAAATAAAATATCATATTATGATATTTTATCAGGATTGTGCACCTGAAATCGATGTTAAGGTGCATTATTCGAATGTACATGAAATCAGTTAGCTGTCTGTTTTGTTGAGCGTGAACCACTGATGGGTTGTGTCATCCACACACCGTACATTCGTAGCTCATGCTTGAGAAATCTGTTGTTTCTGTTGAAAAAGCCTAACTAAGGGTGGTTTGGTACCAAAACCGTGATATCACATTTTTAATTTATATTCGGGCATTGGGAACTTTAAATTTGTTTTTGCAGCTGTCCGTTTGTGGATATTCGTCACCTTTTTCGCATCCCACATGTTTGCTTATGTAATATTTGCAATTATACAGAGTTGTGGAAGTTAGCATCACATCTAAAAAGTGCTCGATTAATCAAAAATGTCCAACGCTAATACTTTTTATCATTTCAGATCACAGCAACGATCCTTTATTGTGCAAGTTTGCCGATGGCGGACCTAAAAAGAATAAACAACATCAGAAATTCATGGGCAATGGTAGAAGTTGGGGCAACGATTTACCATTTCAATACGACCCCATAACCCACAATGGGTATGTTGTCTTTCTGTTTGATCAATACCATGCGACATGTCTGTGTAGCTTGTGGTCTTTATTTAAACATTAGCGATGATATGTTAAGAGGCTAGTTTATTAAATTTATTCAAAGTTGAATTTGACTTAAGATAATTATGTTAAAAAAAATAAGATAACTGACCTTGCTGGTTTTTGGATTTATTTGTCTGATAGTCACTTTAATTCTCTTCGTATCGATGAAAATCAGCTTAATATGCACTTAACATCAACTGATCTTTCAGTTTCCCAATTACTGTAGAAGTTTTTCTTTGCGCCAAACATGAGTATTTTGTGTCCTTGATAGATCTATGATCTTCAGTTGCATGATTTCATTCAGTTAAGTTTATGCAAGCGTAGTACATTGATTGATGGTCATGCTATAGGGCACAAGCAATCGATGCTCTAAAATCGACTGTATGATACTGTTATGATTCAGATCTTTATATCGATTTTTATTTTCATTTTAACAGAATGGGTGTCAGCCCCAGCAGAATAATGATGCAGCCTTATTTAGGACCAGGAAACCCAGCGTATCAAATTCAAGCACCCCCTGCATGGGTCCCACCACCCTACGTGGTACAACCCCATGCCACTAATTCCGTAAGTACTGTTCGTATATTGAAGTTGAAGGATAACGCTTTGATTTTGATGATCCAAAATTTCAATAAAAACTCAGACAAGAAATTTGAAAATATTCATTTTGTGATTTTATTAGATTTATTAGACCCTACCAAAAATATGTCTTTGTACTGTACCGCATGCTTAATAAAGACTAAACCTGCATAAAATATTCAACTTTTTTTATTGAAATTCACTCTGAGCAATGCGAGACTGCAGTGCCTATAAGAAATCAACTTACGACCACTTAATAGCAAAAAACTACTAAAAGATGTAGTACCAGCAACTGGACTCTAAGCGGTAACATTCCAAACAGAACTCAATCGACATGGCAATGTGCAGTGAGGGCTATCTGCTCTGGGCGATGGTAAAACCATCTAAGTTGTTACCAAATCAGAATTTTTATTTTGTCAAGCATGCGTCACAGATGGGCCGCGCCTATTCCGCATAATCCATTTGTCACCCGTGTCTGTGATATGTCCCGACATAATTTTTCTTATTTAATTGGTCTATCTACATATATATAACTTTCCACTTTGATTTCTACAGGGCACTGTGATATCTTCAGTAGATCCCGGCTCGATGCACATGCACCCCAGCGTAATGCCCCAGATCGGACATCTAACAGCTCAAATGACCCAACTTCAACTTTCGCCAAATCCTGGAGCTGTTTCGGTAAATACAATAAATGAAAATCAAACTGTTATTGTACAAGCTGTACAAAATGTGTCACCTGTTGTGCAAGACACACCAAGACTAGATAACAACAACCAAAGACAGATTTTGTGTGAAACACCAAGCAGTAGTAAACCTCCTGCAGAAACTGTGCAACAAATTATTTATCCCACACAGCCACAATGTACCGTTTCCGATTACAAATTCCCCACATGATAACTCCCCACCCCCTGGGTTCACTTTTGCTGACAAAATGCCAAAGCTCACCCTAAACCCCGAGCCACAATTTCAACCTACTCTTATAAGCCAGCCAGTAACACAATGCGAATTTTGCGAAATGGCTTTGAAATCTTTGCCCCCACTGGAACCCCTTGCTGTGCCCTCCGCCCCTATACAATTCGGAGTCCCTTATGTCACAACATATGCTGAACCCACTTTTCCTGCACAAGCCCAGGGTTGCTACCCAGTCCCGTCCCCAAACAGTTTCAGTGGTAGTATAGTGCTTAACCCAATGGTAGCCAATTAAGCTTGTAAGCAGTCGAGTTTGGTAAATGTTTAGCAAGCCCTAGTATAAATATATTGAGTATGGCCCTTTGTACGATTCATCAGTTGAAAATGGCCGGTAATTCTTAGTAGGAGCGTTGATAATAGTGTCGAGACTTCAGTGGAAATTTATCAGTTGCTGTGTTATTTTACTGATTTTCTGCCTGAAAAATCAACATTTTATCAGAAAGGTTTTTGACTTTGAAGTTCTTGGTGCATTACAATTATTTTCCTTTAGAGTTAGAGAAAGTTTGAAGCTATTTCATTTCAGAGTTCTGAAATCAATATAAGTTTATTTAGCACTTTTTGAGTTGATCATCTTTTGTTAAGTATGAGTCGCTGGATGCGGCGCGACCCATGGGCTGGCTACTCATGCTTGACGAAATAAAATTTTTCATTGAGAATCACTAAGAGAGACATTTGATGTTGAGAACAAACGCAATAAGCT
Source organism: Styela plicata (assembly GCA_963675895.2). Classification (NCBI taxonomy): domain Eukaryota; kingdom Metazoa; phylum Chordata; class Ascidiacea; order Stolidobranchia; family Styelidae; genus Styela; species Styela plicata. Next base: position 12,871,211 of record OZ023147.1, read on the forward strand.
AACATTTATCAGTTTGAATCGAATTCAAAATATTTTTAGTTTTGTACATCATCGTTTTAATACACTGAAGGACAATTTGCAAAATTTTCGGCATAATAATAACTTGTTATTTTATCAAATTTCCCAAATTTACACCCATTTTGTCTTATTGTCCATCAGTGCCGATACAGTTTGCCTAATGAAATGCAAAATCAAACCTAATGAAATATGTTCAATTCAATTTTAAGATCTTTTTTTTATTTATTATTTCCATTTTTTGTTGAATCCAATGGAATTCGTTAATTGTTCGTTTTGTATCATTAGTTTCGTTCTTTGTTTTGAAAGTTTTTTTTTGTTTTGTTGAAAATTCGCGTTCTTAGTTTACAGTTTTCTTTAATTCATGGTTCGCAAGTTTGTTTTCCAGTTTTAGTGTTCGTGTTTTGACGTTGAGGTTTTCAGAATAAATTATTGGAGTTTTGCTATTGTGAGTGAGGAATGTGCTTAGAAAACTTTTCTTAGAAAGTATGACAGAACGAACGCGTGCCGCACACATTGTGTGTTTAGGAAGAGAGTTGTGTTTAGGAAGAAAGTGTTAAAGTAAACTAGAATTTATCATTCAAAAAAACTATCATAACATTCATCATTCTGACGAGTATAGATAACAGAGGAATTGTGCCTTGGTAGTGAAATTCATCAACAACCACCAGCATTTCCCAATCATAAATTTTTATTTTGTCAAGGACGAGCCACAGATGGATCGCACCTTGGCGGTGCGATCCGTCGGTGACTCATTCTTGGCATAAGGTGTTTATTACAGAAAATATTTACTGGGATGATCCATAAATGATTTGTGTTGATGACTTGGGAGGAAGAAAACTTTTGATGGGATAGTGCTAGTGGTGTTGTGACTATGTTTATTTTTGACACTTCCAAGTCTGTCTGCTTCTGTTAAATCATAGAAATGAGTATTTATAGCAAAATTGGCATACTTAGCTACAGTTTTCATAGTACATAGCTCGCAGAAGATCTTGAGTATGAGATATAGCCTGATTTATCTTGACGTCAGACATGTGTTACATCATCATATTCTATGCCCAAATACCTCTACGAAGTTTAACCAAGTCAGCATAGCAAAATATAAAGATCTCAAGACCGTTTAAGCTGCACTGAATAGACTGTGGCTAAGAGCTAAAGAATTTTGGAGCTTTAAGAAGGTATGTATAATTAAGTCAACAGTTTGTGGCAAAGGTAATAAGAAAACATCAGTCAATAAATTTTGCTTATTCTTACAAACAGAACTGAAGAATTTAGCAAAAAGGAGGTAAAGTTTTAACAAATTCCAGAGGTGAGTTTTTAGAAATTATTTTAAGGTAGTGATTCGCCAGGTGTTTTAGAAAGTATACAAACAATGGCAGGGAGAGGATAAGCAATTCAAGGAGTATTTTTATCTTCCCTGTCTGTTTAAGCAGTGCGGTTCAATTCATGGTACTTTTCAATCTACTTCTTGCAAAATTGTTAGAATTCTAGTGTGAATATGATTTTATTTTATTCTTACTTTAAACTTTTTTTTCAGTACGGACCTAATGGTGTTCCTGGATCATACATTCCTCATTACACTCCAGCTCCAAATATGCCTTTGCAGGTAAGACGTCACGATCCACTTTCTCTTTCATTATATTTCTAGGGTACCCAAATTTTTCTGTAATTTATAGATGGTATGGACTATAAAATAAATATGATCGACATTTTGGAACTCAGTGTTTTAACTGTATGAGTATTGTCATGGATCCTTTTTATATCGCATCTATTTATACATTACAATTTTGCATTTGAGAAATGTTGGCGCCACGTCTAAATGAAAACTAAAAGGGTGTTAAAAATTTCTTTGAAATATTGCTATATTGAAATCATGGAGAACCATTTACAGAAAAACAGTTTATTAATCGCCTTTCCTCTATTTTTACATCGAGTAACTAATTTTTTTCATTATGACAGGTTGAAGAAGGTCATGGAGTGACCCATCAACCAATTGTTAGTGCAAATGAGGAGCAGTACAGCACATAAACAAAGGTACGGATTCTCTTTTATGAACAAATCGGTTATACATGTTTACGGTCTGATTCGAGGGATTATAGGTTCTGCTTTTATGTTTTTAAGTTTTGCCGATCGTATTGTTGCATCACTTTTTTTAACATTTCGCACTTTTCATATTTACATGAATCTATTCTTTTTATTTCATTTGAGGGAATCATCCTGAGTAGGGCGGGGAAATTCGATTCGAAGCACAGATTATTGGAATCAATCAAAAATCGTTCTTAGGAACAAAAACTTATTTAAATGAACTAGAATTTTCATTATTAAAGACAAAATGTTTGGTCAATTTGTCATTAAAATATGAAAATTGATGCTCCCAGACATGAAGTGTGAATTGAAAATACATTGCCTTTAAGTCTATTTATGCTAATATTATAGTATTCCAAAACTATAAATATCTTGATCAAGCTGTAGTAGTAAAAATGGAATATTTGCTATTTATCTGGAATTTATGATTTTAGGCGAACATGTGTTGTTGAACTGTTATGAGCTTCCCGGTTTGGCTGAGTGGTAGTCATGGATTAATGAGCCAGACTTACCTGGACTCAGGGATGGCCAAAACCGAATACTTTACTATTTTGAATACATTATAAATTCAGCCATTTTTTTTATGAAAGATAGCATTCTAACTTTTTGAAAGAAGAATATAAATTGCAAAATCCAGAAAATTCGTTTATAGTGCGCAATTTCCTTTACTGCATCAAACTGTATAAATTTGAAGAGCAAAAACAAATTTGCTGTTAATTTTGTTCAGCTTGATGCAACAAAATGACATATTTTCATATCCTATTATTATATTAATATATATCTAAAATCAAGAATCGAATTTGTTTATTTAATTCGTTTTGGACATCCTTGTGGCGGGACTCAAACCTGAGATCCTCAATCTCCGATGTCAGCAGTCAAACACCAGGCCATTACATTGGACAAACCTGATTATAACTTTTTTCATTCATTTTTTAGGGAGTTTGTGCAGTGTCGTTGATTGCCACATCGTTCAACAATGATGCTGCTGTTCCCTGTGATTCGTTGAAAAAAGACTGAATCAAATTTATTTTGATAGAATAATAAACAAACAAAGCAGAAGTGATTTTGATCAAAAAAGTTTTGTTTGAATGACTGACTTCAAGTCGTGGACGAGATGATGAAAAGAATTTGTCATTGTTCGTCTTTGTGTATGATTTTGATGATTTTGAAAGAAGCCTTTTCTCGATTTTGCGTTCGATAAAGAGAGAAAATATTGTTTGCTCGGTTCTCATTTTTTGCTTCTTTTTTTTTTACAATATGTTTGTGCCGTTTTCAAGTGATGTTGTTTCTAAATGAATGTATCTTTGTTCTATCGTTTGTCCAACATCTTCTGTTTGTCTGTCTCTATCTTATGTGTCTCTTGTACTAAGAGACGATCGAATTTGTAAATAGTAAAGTTTTATCTGAAAATACGAACAAAATAGAGAATAAGAGTTTTTAATTTTGTTTTCTTGTTTGTCTAACAACCAAAACAATAAGCTGTTGTTAATTTTCTTTTTTGCAATGTTTTCTGATAATGATCCGTTCTGCGTCAAGATCAGGAAATTTCAAGTGAATATGTTTTGTTCGGTGAAAGTAAAAATTTTCTGCACGTTCTAAACTGGCAAATAACTCTTGACCCAGTCAAAAATTGTTGTTATACCCATGTTTGGTTAATTATAAGCCGCTGTTGGACATTACTGCTTGTGCTGATGTCCACCCATACCTTATGCTAAACAAAATAAAAATTGTATCGGGTAGGATTGGATGCTGGCGGTATCTATCTAGCCCTGCTGTAATTTTTCTGACTGGGTTGAATATAGTGGGTCTAAGTTTATTTCAATATGATAGTTTTTGTTGTTAAATGCCGATAGTTTTGTTTTAAATATTTTTTTACTTTTTTTGAAAGTTAAGATTTACTTAAATAATTAAATTTCAGTTTTATTTGCTATTGAAAGAATAACTGATAAAGAAGAAAGAGATCTATTTTGCTACCCTAACTTTACCCGTTGGTTAAGCGTTTTAGCATTTGGCCTGGTGATGGATACTAATATTTATACACAAAAGGTGACGTCATTGTTGATGACGCCATGTGTTTTACGGAGTTTATTGCATCACCAGATGCCAACTTGCTACGCATCACTCTTGTAAATATCTTAATTAACACTTGAAAATAAAGTTGTTTTTGTTAAAAGGATTTAAAAGTGTTTATATTTTAGTAAAGATCTTTTTCTTTTCTTTTGAGTGATAAAAATTCGTTGTGAAGATAAAACGTGGTTTCCTCTACTATTATTTTCTATTTTTTTGTTTCAAATTTTAGTCCCGACCGCTCCAAGTCTTCGATGAATGTATCAATGTTTATTAAATTTCCGTCCTAATTTTGATCGTCACGAAAATTATAAAGGAATATTAATATTAATCATCGAAAGTGCTAAATTTTTGTTCGAAACGAAACTGTGTTCAAATTTTTCCGTCACTATTTCTATTACGTCATTCGGTGCTTTATGACGTCATATTTGTAAGTGCTGCTTCAATATGCCAGAAATTACACCTACAGGATGCGGCAGCCTACCAGATAAAATTTATTTAGTGTGAATGCGCGTGAAATTTGGCGTATTTTATTTACCCGACAGTGTGTCGTTTATGCCGTTTTGGTGTTGTTTCTATAAAAAAGTCACAGGAATCATTTATTTAGTGTTCATTAGTGACTTCTTGCCAAATTGAACAAAAAAGTCTTCAAATTTGTTACTTAAAAACAGTTTTTTTGTGATTTTATGCTTTTAAAAATTCCGATATATTCACTTGCTCTTGGTGTAAAGTAAAATATGCTCGGCCACCTAAAAATTGTACGCTATTAACATTTTGAATGAAGTGGGAGTTCAAAACCTCGCAAGTGCTTTTTATTCGCTGTAGTCTATGTCTGTGTTCAACTACACGTCGTCCACGTTTTGGTGACACGAAAAACATACAACTTGACGTGTTTTTCTACCAGTCAAAAGTTTGTCAACCGTGGGCCACAGATGGACCGCGCTTGAGCTTGAGCTCTTGAGCGCGGTCTATCTGTGAACCATACGTGACAAAACATATTTCGATGCTTTTTTTTGCACTCAGCCACGAGGATTTGAACTTTTGCACTAAAACGATTTTCGTCAACGCAATGCGCCTCATGAAATGTGATCTTCCTTTTTATATAAAAGCAGCAACATGTAAATCTCTGATTTTTACAAAAATTACGAAATTTTTACTGTGATTTTATCAGAAATCTGTGACAAAATCTTCACAGGCGCAAAACTGTTTTAATCGTTTTCTTTTCTCTCTTATCTCGAATCAGAAAAGAGAGGAAGGACTCATTGGGCGTGGTTTTATTCTCTCCAGTCAAATGATTTCTCTCGTCACAGATTCTTTTTTTTTTACATTTTCTTGTTGCTTTTGATAGCAATGGCGGATGACGGTTCTAAAGCCATCTCCGCTCTTTAAAATAAATGGTTTTCATTTGTGAATAAATGAAAGCAAGCTATGACTCCTTGCGTTTTTATAGTTTGTTTCGGAAAGCGGAAAGGAAGATGAAATGCACGTTTCGGAGTCCCAAGATTTTGTTACCAACTCTCTCATCTAAACCCATACTTTCTAATAGCTAGGCTAAGCTTAGAACGCCTGATTATTTGGGTCGCCGCGACTGTTTTTGGACTTCGTTTTGCTTGTACTGATACACACAAAGGTCACAAAAAGTGTTTGATTGTCATACCGCTAGTTATTCTCGCGTTTAGCGTAGCGGGGGAGGGCGGCTGGTACCACGCATTCGACCTTACCCTTTTCAAAGAATTCCCGCTCCTCCCACTCGATTTATGTCGGGTGTTACGGTAATATACATCAAAAACTCTTTATTCTTTGTAGAATATTTTGCTTAAGACGGCCATTATGACGTCGTACTTTGACTTCAAAATCTCCCCCCTTTTTTCAAGGGTCTCGTTACAAACCTTTTCCCCCAACAATGAGAACTAGGGGCAAATTTTGGAAAATTATGACGTTGCTTATAAACAGACCCATCAAGCAGAAGAATCTTTAAAAATACGGATATTTTTATTGTATATCACTATAAAATAGTCCAACATTCGTACGGGAGGCGCAAACTTATTTTTGAAAAAATGTGATTTCAGGGTTTAAAATTAACTAAATAAGTGTGATAACTGCTATGCAACAGAGGCAATTTTATCCAGACAAGTAATTTCTTATGAAGAATTAGCACTTGCAAACCCAGGAGCCGTATCATGGGGTTCATTCATATCCTTGAAGGATCTGGATATGTTTCTGTAAGTGTTCCGCATTGCTATTCTTTACTGCAACTACTGCCAGCGCACACACCAACTTTTTTGTTTAAATATGTTGAGTATTTGATATTTAACTGGAACCTAGTTATCGTGCGCGTGGTTTGATCGGAATGTTGCACAAAAGTCCACAAGATTTCTTGATGAATGTAACAGCAGGGTGTCATTTAGTGCAGCCAACGAACTGTATCACAGTTTTGTAACTCGTAATCGAAAAATATTCATTAATCTAGTGCAGTGGGGCGGTAATAAGAATCAACAGTTCGGCTCGCCAGCGCAGTTTAACAAGAACTGTACACCTCCGTATTAATTCAGAAGATTCCTGTAGATGATGCTCAGTTTATTAACAAGCAAGAAATGAACATCAACAGCCGGTAACAGATAATAAATACAAAGAGCGATAAATCCAGATTTTGTCCTTAACGCAGCAGAACCAGAAGAACAAAGCATCGCAAGCCGAGGCAATATTATTCAACAATGTCGCAATGTGCGAGATCGTGAATTTTTCACAGACACTGTGGGACGCTATTGAGTAAGAAATAACACTAAAATCCAGTCCCACCATACTAGTATATGTAACACGGAAAACGCTAATTAGTGATCGAAATATAAAATCATACAATAACAATCGACTCAAGCCAGTTCAAAGTGCGACAAGACACTTAGCCAAATTAGAGAGCCCAGGAGGAAGGAAAGCAAATCTGATTACATAATTTGGTCTGCGCATATTCTTGCTCCAAATTTCGCGAGTAAGTAGAACGCACATTGCACATTGCACATCACCCATAAACAAGCCAAGGGAGCAAACCTCATATGTTTTTTCGCTTGAGTTGAAATTTATATAAATATTCGCACAATTTCTCAAAGATCTGTCACTACATCTTGAAGAATCAGTAACTGTATGTATTATCGTTTTGAGTCTTTAAGAAAGTCTATTTCGATGTTTTTGACTACTCTATCGACCTGTAATAAACTGTGGTGAAGGGGGACAGCCTCGTCCCCCAAAATTGTAGAATTTTAACAAAAATGTTATCTCGGGCCTTCAGTGCGCTAAACTTTGATGCGAAAAAAACTTTGACACTTTCCGACGGCACTTCTTGTCAGATTTTACATGTTCACAATTAGTTTATAAATAGAAAACTTTTCAGTGACACGCGCTTCTTATTAAACTTAATAATCATTCTTGTTTAAGAGGTTTAGGCAAGTTCTTAAAATGTAATCTAAGCAATTACAGCATCGGATGATTAGTTTTGTATAATTACAAAGAAAATCTGTAAAATAGGATGTCTATATTTAGAACAAAACCACATCATTTTCCACATCACTCATCCCGCTAGTCAAATATTATGAGTTTAAAAGAAGTGGGTTTTAATTTACTCTTTCGATAATTTTGAAATGACTTTTCAAATTTCGTGATGACTTTCATCAATACATTTGCATTTCAGCCAAAACCACGAGGTAAGCAGACGCCATTTTAAATAGGTTTCGAACTTAGTTGACGGGTCTTACTGTTTAATTTTTTTGGTTTGTTAATAATAAATAGGCTACCGATGCATGCTGTTATCGAAGATTTGATTAGGCAGGAGTAATTGTACTTTCGAATCCTGTAGGTACTGACTTTAGAATAGCCCTAACGTTTTTCCTGCTTGCTCAGAGTGAATGATTTTGTCGTCACCTAACCAAATAGCTAACGATATATTTTAAATTGTTGTATAGAAAATGGCAATTGAATTACTTTTGTTAGTATTATGTTTCTAGTACCCATTTTGAGGAAACGTTTCTAATCTCCAGTCAAAGTTCATGACCTACCGATTCCAGTTGTCAGCATCCGTTTACTTAAACTCGTTTATGGTCTGCTCATCAAAGTTGACGTCGAAGCTGAACATAACTATCTTAAAACAGTTTTCTCACAAAGCAAAAATTAAAGCCCAAGCGTATACAAAGTTTGCTTTTGTGGAATGCAATACATGAAACAGTGAAATATTCACACAGATATAAATATGGGTGCGGGAGGCAAGATGTTTGCTCATTAACACAATGCTGTGAGAAGTAGTTTCACAGTTATACTCTTCTTTGCGTATTAATTCGGTATAAGATTAATTACGGACTAAATAATTAATAGTAACCGGGTATTAAAACCAATACTTTTTCTGGTAATTTCCACAATTGCAAATTTTCTATTCTATTAAAATATATTTTTGGAAATTGTTTGCCTAAATGATTATTCCTATTTCCTTTCAAATAAAACTTAATACCGCAGAAATCCACAGTTAATACCTTTTGCACAATAATTAGTTTAATAACTTTGATTGCAATTGTCCACCGTTTAGTTTTAAACCAGAATTGGATGGAATAAATTGGACATTACGTGCATTTTTGTAATTGCTGGGCTATTACCAGGCGTTAACTGACGATGGGCACGCTAGCGCCGATTTGAATGATAAAATCGTAACAATTTCGTTGCCCTATCGGAAAAATATTGTCAAAGCACCATTTTGTTAAGTATGGGCCATAGATGGATCGCGTCGATACGATGCTTAACAAAATATAATTTCTGATAGGGCAAAGGAACCTAATTATGTATGGAATAATGTATGTCGTAATGATTGATTGTATCAATAAATTTATTTCTTTATATGGGCTACAAAAATGGGCACACTCTGAATCATTTCCATGAAAACGATAAGTTAAAAATAGCATTAAATAATTACTTAATAACTATCCTAGAGTTTGAAAATTTCTTCAAAATCGGATAAAAGTTTTACTAATTTTAGCAATCGACTACAATTAGTGTAACTACTTGTTAAAGGCGTGGCCGACTGGACGATGTCCTTATTCCTTCCAACTACAACCAAAAAAATTGAGCCCCTCGAGTTTATGATTTAAGGCGTTTGGAAATGAAAATGTCCAAAAAATTACGGGTAATAGGGGTAAAACAAGCTAAATTCATATAATATAAAAACTCTAAAAAAATGGGAGTCTATTACTACTATTATTAGTTCGGGATGCCCTTATTTGAATAGACAAATATTTTGAACTCTGGTAAAAAATAATTTCGTTTTGGATTATTTCTAAAAAGATTCATTTTGCATCGATATATGCGATCACGATTTATGCCAATTTTTACCCTTAATATTTGACATCATTCATGCTGTTTCTACAAAATAGGCGATATATTATCACATATCATCAATTTTGTTTATCTGAAATTTTGAAACAATCTATTTATGTAGTGGATTTCGAATATCGCTTAAATTGAACTAAAAGAAAAACCCAATTATATTTACGCCCGGACTCTTCCAAAAATAGTTGGTAATTTCGACATTTAATTTCGATTACTTGTTCTCTTATTTTTACAATGTATATTCCCGGATTAACAAAAAAGTTTCAAAACCAGCAACATTGCTTTTTATATCAGTGTTCATCACGTTGAACCTTTTTCTGGTTGACCAGACGCACAAAAAGATACATTTTATTCCTCCAGCAGAAAATTTATCAAAAAAGATTGTCCGTTTGCTAGATTTTTGCCCGACGGTAGTCAAACTGACATTCCGCCAGACCCTTACCGCTACATGTCTGATTCGTATCACCCAAATGAATTATAACCACCCCCTATTCCATGACCTTTCACCACCAACACCACTACGTGTGATAATGATATTTGATTTTTACTATTTCTTCTGATGTATGCTACATTTATTATTTAATAAGACTTCTCATTACGCGTCTTAAGTTTTTCCCACGTGTGCGTGAAAGTGTCCATTCTGGTGAATGAGTAATTGACCTTTAAATAGGATATTACAAGAAATATCCTATACGGATTTTACACAATGTCGCGACAAACTCATCAAATGTCACGTGTCGGCAAAATGTCGGTCATTTTTCAAGTTAACACAAACTTCTGTTTCATAATAATCGCTAATAACAAATTAAACCTAGTCTAATTAAAACATATCCTCGTATAAAAGCCACAAGATGAAACCATCTAAATTCATTACGAAACGGTTCTTTCAAAGTGATTGTTTTGCGGTAGATAGACCTATACTAGGTTTGTAAACGCTCAAAAATGGAATCTTACGTAAATTTCCGATTTTCAACAATTCTTTGTCTAGTGCTTTGCGGCCATGTCCTTGTCAGTCGAGGTGAGTAACAAATTTGTTGATGTAATTTTATTTGACAAGTGAAAATTAATTAGCCTTGCTTAACAAGTGTTTTATTGATATGAACGATTCAAGGCTGATCTGGAATATGTGCTTCGGATCGATTCAAATCACCAGATTAAATTGCCCGGCCTTACAGTCGCATATAAATGAAAGTGTTTTTAGGAGGCTGACTCGAACAAACTTTCCAATTCCAATTTTCCAAATTTTTCTTGGCGGAGCGATCCATCAGTGACTCATACTTGAATTTATGTGTACATTTTTCTGGCTCGGAGATTTAATATCATTCTTTCTTTTATAGCTTGTCATTCACCACCAAATCCTCATCATCACAAATTATCAGTGCTTCTGAATCAACTTGGATTGAGCACGGTAAACATCGGTCATTGCTCAAGATTTGCGGTGAGTTGGGCTAGTGTCTAATTGTGCCAAACCCAATCAAAAAATTTTTGTCATGTTTTTGAAATGTTGTGTGAAGTATGAGTCGAAGTGCGGTCCATCTGAGGCTACTACTTGACAAAGACATTATTTCTGAGTTTCAACATATTATGTAAATAAATGCACCAGCAAAACTTAAATTATCAGTGTTTCATCCGCAGCCTAGCCTGTTAAATCACAATAGCACCGTCTGAGAAAATAGTTTCCTGTGCGTCGTAAGAGGCAATTAAAAGGAAGCAAAGAAGTGGTGGGTGGTTTTTTCATCGCCCAGGGTAAATACCACTCACTGCACTTCACCAGGGAGGCTCAGTACTGCTTGTAATGGTTTTCATTTATTTAAGGTGCAGTTGCTGGTACTGCGTCTTTTAGTGGCTCTTCGCTAATAAGTGGCCGTCAGTGTTTTTAGGCACTGCTTCCGGCTTTGCTCATATTCTTGCTTTTCAATAAAAAAATGAGAGGTGAAAAGTATAAAAAAGATGCTTTGTAGGAAATTTTGGACGTAGTATGTCATAACATTATAACATTTAAGAACATACTTTCAAAAACAATATAAGAAAAATATCGGAAAAGAAAAGGCAAAATGTCAAAGTTGTTACTAAATTTCCAAGAATATATACGACGACGCTTTCTCCGTTTATCAAATCACAGTGTCTGACTGAATTTGTATATTATTTCAGGTTAATTTTGATGATGATTTACTGGATGAAATAGCGGAGAATGATCCTGATCTTGTCGAAATATTAGAGGAGGGACAGAGTGAATCATATATAACTGTACTCACGAATTTATGGGAGACAACAACTTGCCAAGATCCCACGATGATAGATTTTTGTGAAACATTTGAGGTTAGCAAAATATTGTATTTTATTGTAAATTTTTGGTAATTGGCATAAATTGTACACTTTTAGGACAATTTATGGACGTGCCTTAGTGATGCTACCTGCTAAGCACTAGACACTGCTTGAGACCCGTGTTTGAACAATTTTTCATCAAGTTTTGCTAGCAGAGGACACTGTGAATTATTCAACATTCATTCTGTCGTTATGAAGACCTTCGATATATATAACCCGCCAATTATTATTCAGCAGTCAGTCAGCAGAGTCTTTTCACCTAAAATTAATTTAAAAACGCCCAGAAAATTGAAAATGTCCAATTCATTTCGAGCAAAAAAGGAAAATAAAATTTATTTTCATTTCACAACAGGATTGCATTATAAATTATAATTCATGGTCCAGCGTAGTGTTATGATACAGACAGCAATTCGCCGGCGAATGTTCCATCACCGAAAGAAAAGAGAAACAAAAATCTGTCAGTAATCTTCGACGAGTCACCTGAAAAATCTAAATGTTATGTTATGCTATCTTAATTTAATAACTTTCCAATTACAAATCTTGAAACGTTGGCCACCAATGAATACTTGGAATGCACGAGATTATCCAAGAACAATGTTTGATTGGATAAGCAATTGAGGAGCAAAGTAGAAACGTTTTTAAGAAATATCACTGTGCACAATATAAATCTTTTTCAATAAAAATCGTCTGTTTTCTGTTATATGATGAATGGTCCACACAAAAACGGGAATTTTCTTCGCTGTCTACATTAGTATGAGGGTATAACTCTGTCATAAAGTAGTCGTTAAAATGCGAACAAAACAAATTTGGTTGAGCAGCTATGACGTCACAATTTTTTCAAAACAATTTTTGAAAGTTCACTTATACGAAAGTTGAGAATTTTTTACTAAACCAAAAGTGGCGAGAAATATGAAAATGTGTTATTCAATACAGAAGCTCATACTTGGGGAAGCTCTTTGAGCGAGTTTATTACAGCCTTTTTTTTATTTAAAATGACTCATGGAGTGACCATTGTTTTTCATCTCGCCGTGGAAATTATTTTAAAAAAATTTACATAGACTTTTTTGGCATTTGTTCAGAAACAAATTAATGATTTAGACCCTCGAATTTCGTTACATCGACAAAAAATGACAATGTATGCAGTATTTCAGGATTATCGTGTTTTATTCAAAATACTGGCTTTATGGGGAATTTATTTTTACTCAAATCAAAGTATTTTTACGCAAACCTTTATATGATCTGCTTCAAAAGATATCGACATTTGAATACAAAAAAGCGCAATGTTTCGTAAAATCGTAAACATCTATGAGTGAATTATCGTTATTTTTGTTTTGTGAATGATATTTTCAACTTAGCCTGGACACAAAACAGTGGAAAATAATAATCTAGTAATATTATAGTCTACTTACTGATGTGGTCGGCTCAGGGCATAGGCCAACCAGAAAAAATGACTTGGGTGAAAACTTAAAAGATCAATTATAACATCACAATATTTATGATGTCGCTCAACGTGGCAAAAGAATGAAACCATATTTTTTGTGTAAAATTTGCAAGCCAGAGGTGCAGGAAATTGTTTAGTTTTTTTTCGTTGGGAAAATATATCATTTTGGAAGCAAGACTTTGTATCATATGTGATTGCGCAACGCAGATGCGCTCAAGTTTTGCTTATTTTTTAAGATATTTTCGTAAAATTTTTCAAAATCTTAGGGGAGCGGGACATCGCTTTTTATCAGAAATTTGGATACGCGAAAACTCTGTTCCCTCTACACTTAGGGTCAAGGATTATTAGCATTTCTACTTCACAGACACTCGATAAATGACTCTGGTCAGAAGAAAATTCGTCGAAAAATACTATTCATTTGCAAAACAATAAACAATGCAAAAAAACGAATGTCCCGTGCTAATAGAAGCTATGAAACTTTCGATATCATCAACACTGCGAAAAAATAGCAGTGTTGATGATTTTGAAAAGCCGTTTGAATGAATACAGGAGGGAAATATACATATGCCGGACACCAGAAACGAAACAAGATTTTGCCTCCCTGATATTCGGTGCCATGCCTCACAAATAGGGCTGGGCAATCCGATTCGGAAATTCCCATCGCTTCGAAGCTCAATTGCTTCGAATCAGTCGCGAATCGTTCATAGGAACAAAAACTTACTAAATGAACTAGAATTTTCATTTTAAACAACAAAACACATTCGATTTTGGTCAAGTTTGACCAAAATCGATTACATTTTGCCGTTAAAATACGAAAACCGTTGTTCTTAGTGTGAATTGAAAATACACTATAAACTATAAATTTCTTGAGTTTCACAATGAAAGCAAGTTGTAATCGTAAAAATGGGATATTTGTAATTTACATAGAATTCATGATTCGATCCGATTCGAGAAAATTATCCGAATCATATTCGAATTCCAAGTGATTCGGTTTTGCCCAACCGAACTCACAAATAGGATCCAAAAAGAAAAGTTCATAACACAAAATGAAATAAAAAAAATGGTCGTTAGTTGCTTCCTGTTGGCCCTGCTTCTGGCCTTGTTCAAAGTGAATTTCAATGAAAAATGAAATAAGAAAAACTATAGTAACAACAACCCTGGTAAAAAAAAGCTCGATGCTATTTTTATTGGTTATAAATGGTTTATTGCCGTCACCATTCCGAACTGGGACGTGAGGTATTCTCCATATAACCAAAAACTTAAAAAATGGCGGTTTTTTCAATTTATCAAGATACATAATAAGATGATAAAATCGTTCGATCATCCAGAATTAAATCGGAAATATCAAGCACTCGATTAACAAGATTGAAATAATTTTTATTGAACTTTTGTTCTAAGCAAACCATTCGGTTGTAGCAGTCACTAGCAGCGCATGAAACGAGTCAACTAAACTCCACTTAAATGCCAAAGAGCTGCTACAAAATATAGTGCTTCAACTGGTAACCATACACGAGTGGACTGGATCACTCTATATTGAAGTGCATTAAGTGGTAACTGCCCTGGAAAAAATGGTAATATCGTCCACCACTTTTTCAATTACTTTTAGTCGCCTCATACGTCACTCAGGAATACCGCTAGGCCAAATCTGATGCCGTACATACAGAGGCTAAATAAACCTTGAATATCCCCCTTGAATAGAAGGAGTCGTAGATGGTTTTTCCATCGCACAGGTCAGATACCACCCACTGCACTTTACCATGACGGTTCAGTTCCGTTTGGGAATGTTTTCCGTTTAAAGGTGCACTTGCTGGTACTACATCTTTTACTAGCGTTTTGTTATTAAGCGGTCGTTAGTTGGTTCCTGTTGGGCGCTGCTTCCTGCCTTGCTCGGAGTGAATTTCAACAAAGAAAGGAAATAAGAAAAACTATAGTAACAACAACCCTGGTAAAAAAGCTCGATGCTATTTCTATTGGTTATAAATGACGAGTGATGTATTATCTGCCGTCACCATTCCGCTTGGGACGGGAGGTATTCTCCATATTTAACCAAAAACACGATAACAAAATGGCGGTTTTTCAATTTATCAAGATACGATTTAAATGAGATGATAAGATTGTTCGATCATGTAATGAAATAGGAAATATCAGCACTAATTATTGGGTATCAGAAGTAATTTTTATTGAAGTTTGCTCTAAGCAACGTCGGTAGCAGTCACTAGCAACGCATGAAACGAGTCAACTAAACTTCACTTAAATGCCAAAGAGCTGCTGCAAAATATAGTACTCCAAGTGGTAACCTTCAAGATTGGACTGCATCACTCTATATTGAAGTGCATTTAGTGGTAACTGCCCTGGCAAAAATTGTAATATCGTCCACCACTTTTTCAATTACTTTTAGTCACCACAGGAATAACGCTAGGCTTAATCTGATCCCGTACATACAGAGGCTAAATAAACCTTGAATATCCCCCTTGAATAGAAGGAGGGGTAGACGGTTTCACCCTCGCCCAGGTCAGATGACACCCACTGCACTTTACCATGACGGCTCGGTTCTGTTTGGAATGTTTTCCGTCTGAAGTGCAGTTGTTGGTACTACATCTTCTAATAGCTCTTTACTATTAAAGGGTCGTTTGTTGGTTCTTCTAGGCACTGCTCCCAGCCTTGCTCATAGTGAATTTCAATAAAAAAAAATGCACTGTGACAAAAGTGCCATGTACTGTACATTTGTAGTAATTGTATATTTTCATAGCTCGAAGCCGCCTCGTTGATGAGGTTTATGTCAAGTATGGGTGATGCGTTTCCTCAAAAGTACACGACTGACCAGAAAAGTCGATTTTACTGCTTTATATTTCAATATCAAAGAAAGTAAAATAACGGTGATTTTACTACATTTTGTTACAGCATGTCGAGCATCTTCGGTTGTTACCGCTACTGATACGCGTCCTTGAATATAGAAGGGATATCTAATTTTAGTATTTTCCGACTATTTTAGGAAGAAAATTTTGTGGTCTTCTATATTATAGAGACTCTTATGAGGCGTCTCAACCTTTTCTGATACGAACTTGACTGCATACACTATGACAAAAACGCAGTAAATTGACCGTTAATTTTCAGTGATTGCTTATTTTCAAAATTTTAAATCGTCTTATTGATAAGATTTATGTCAGGCTGGGCTGTTAATGGAACGCACCGGCGAGGCGCGGTCTGCCTCGGCGGCGCGTTCCATCAACAGTACATAATTATCAATAAACATCGATTTTATAGTTTAATTACATAGTAAAATTACTGTCAAAAAAACGTCGATTTTACTACCTTTTGTTGCAGTATAGGATATTAGTAGAAATGCCAAACAAATTGTCTCGCCAAACTCATCAAAATGACACATTTCTAGCTCGGTCGATTTTCTAGTTAACAAAAATTATAATTATCTCTATTAACAAATTAAGTATGGTGTAATTAAAACATATCATCGTATAAATGTCGAAGCAAAAATTAAACTGAAACATTCTAAATTTCAGCTTGTTGAAAGTCACTGTTTTGTGATAAATAAACCTGTATTATTAGGTGTGTAAGCGTTTGGAAATGGAATTGTACAAAAATTTAAGATTCGTGACAATGGTATGTGTAGTACTTTGTATTCACGTCGATTTGAGTAATGGTGAGTAACTCATCAGTTAATTTCTAAAATAGTCTTTCAAAGTTTGTTTATTAACAGGAATTTATTCATTTATTTATATTTTTTTTTGACAAGACAGAAAAAAAATCAATTTTTAAACTAATATATAATGTAAAATGGCTGTTTAGATATCAGTTGATAACACTATATGACATATGAGTAGGGCTGGGCAAAACCGAATCATTTAGAATTCGAACCTGACTCGAATAATTTATTCAAATCGTACAGAATCACTAATTTTAGGAAAATAAAAAATATCCCATTCTTACTAATAAAACTTGGTTTGTTGTGCAACTGAAGAAATTTGTGGTTTTCAATTCACAGTAAGAGCTACAATTTTCATATTTTAACGAAGAAATATAATCGATTTTGGTCAAATTAGAACAAAATCGATTGCATTTCGTCGTAAAAATGAAAATCCTAGTACATTTACCAAGTTTCTGTTCCTATGAACGATTCACGATTGATTCGAATAGATCTTATTTCGAATCGATTCGAATCACCAAATCGAATTGCCCAGCCCTACATATGAGTGAGTCGGTCGGTTCATTTTGCTTCCCGCCCTGCTTAGAGCGAATTTCAGAAGAAGGACAATGGAAGTGCTTTTTTGAGAATAATAAACTAATAATTGGGTAATTTTCCTATAACACAGCACAGTTTTTTTTTGCTGTGCTTGTCAATATCCAAAATTTAATATATAAAATATTAAAGTAAAAGAGAAAATGAACCATTTAACGGTCGCCAAAATGTCAAAGAGCACTTAACAGGTAAAGCCGCCAACTGTCAGGGCCCGTTAGATTATTCAATTCAGCGATTCGAATTGATTCGAAGAACAAATTATTTGACGCAGCCAGTAGTGAATCGGTTATAAGAGCAATTGGTCTGAAATTTTGCTTTCTTAAACAATGAGCATGAGTGGATCGAGCCTTGGCAGTGTTTTTATGCTAACTTTTTTCATCAAATATTTTTTACTGAGTGGAAAAAATCCGAAATGATTTGGAACTCAAATTTTAGCTATAGATTACAATAATTTAATAATTGAGCAAATATTAAAGATAAAATCAGGCAATTTGTAAATTTTACAGAATTAATAATTCGATTCGTTTGGGAAAACTTTCCGAATCTGATTCGAATTCCAAATGATTCGGTTTTGCCCAGCCGTAACTACTGCACCTTAGACCGAAAACATTCGTCATCTATAATGTTGGAATGATGGATTCTTTGCTCACAACACTTTCCAGTATCTGATTAACTTGAATGGGTCGCTCCAGTCCAGTCGGAAAAAAGTTAATCGAATTCATAGGTTATGTTAATTGTGAGTCATTATTTATCGCGGTCCGTCAATGGCTCGTGCTTTACAAACTCAATTTGCTAATTCCTGGGTTGGTGGTTCAAACAGCATGGACGTGGTCCCTATGCCCCTTTTTGGATAAAAATTTTAAATGAGCAAGTTGAACAGAAAGTCTTGATTTTGCCCCTTATAGGGAGTTTTATCCATTGTCACTTTAATCCAAATGAAAAGCATAGCTTTATCAGTTCAATAATTTCTATTTTACAGGTTGTCACTCGGAGCCTAATCCGGGCTCTTTTAACAATGCATCTAACCCAGTTCGGATTGACTACAGTAAATATCGGATATTGCTCTACAGAGGCGGTGAGTTGAACTCGTTGATTTCGAAAATATCGCCGACCCAAAAATATAATAAAATTAGTTTTATTTTGCTGACTTGAGTTGTAAAAACACCACCAAAACTTTTTGCTATTGCTTGTCTGCTTACAACTTTGTTTTCGTGTTTTTTTTTATCGAAATTAACTCTAAGCAAGGTCGAAAGCGGTGTCTAAAAGGAACGAACTATCAACCACTCAATCGCAAAGATCTACTTTATAATATATAGTACCAGCAACTGCACTCTAAGCGAAAAACATCCCAAACGGAACTGAAATACTTTGGTAAAGTGCCGTGAGTGGTATCTACCACTACTTCTTTTAGTCCACCTTCATCGACACGCAGAAAAAAGTTACGACTAATCCAAAGACCGTTGTCGTTAATAGCTGATGTAAATGACCAATGTATAGTTATAAACTCATTTTTAACATTAAACAACATGCATTAAACAGGAAATAGACCAATCAGAAATTAAATTTTGTCGAGCATGAGCCACGGATGAACTCATACTTTGCATACAATGTTTTCTGGCCAGAAGACTCCCATGTTCAATAATGTATAAGTCAACAGCAGTTTAGAGCGCGATCTCGACATCAAAGGACTCTTGATTCGATATTTCTATGCTCGAACGCGTACACGCATCTGAAATTTATGACCAAAGCCATATTCCAATCGGCGAAATTTTACCAAAACTTCTTTTGTTAAGTATGAGTTACTGATGGATCGCGTCGATGAGACGCGGTCCATCTGTGACGCATTCTTGACAAGTAAATATTTATGATTGGGATTCCCCCCTTTTTTAAACATGTCGTAGCAATTAGTTATTTTTGCAGTGTTTGTTTTCCCTTGTTTTACATATTGAACAAAATTCATTTCTACACGCATGCAGGTCGATTATAATGCTGCTTTATTGGAATATATAGCAAACTCTGACCCAGACCTTGTACAAATGTTGGAGGATGGACAGAATGAATCGTACATAACAGTACTTTCAAATTTATGGGAATCAGCAACTTGCCAAAACCCTATGATGGAATATTTTTGTGACAAATTTGAGGTTAGACATAGATATAGTTTATTTTGACACCTCTGTCGACACAAAAAGCGATACAAATACAACTATAACATTAGCAGAGTTATCACGAAAGCAAACAAAACCTAAAAGAAAGTTTAAAAATGTGCCGCGGAATAAGTTTCAAGGAAACATTAGATGAAAGTAACACGTGTTTGCTTACCTCCCATGATTTTTTTTTTTCTAGGTTTAAGGTAATTTTGCAAACAATGTATACGTGATTTTGGCAAGGCCTTAAAATCACTCTTGATCGAAAATCGATCTCTGTCAGGATCGAGCAATTAGTTTATGTTCAGATTTGTGAAACTTAATTCGGTTATTCGAATCAATCCAAATCACAAATTATTCGACGCAATCGTAAATCCTTCATCGCGACAAAATCTTGCCGAAAAAATGGAATTTTTTCATTTTTTTTACGACAAAATGCAATCGATTTTGGTCAAATCTGACCAAAATCGATTGTATTGTTCGTTAAAATATGGAAACTTTTGAATTTTTTTTTGACATGAAAAGCGAAAAGAAAATACATCGTCCATAAGTCTGTTTAATATAATGTTAATAATTCGTAACTACATCGACGAGAATTTTGTCTCATTGAATAAAAATGGACATATTCGGGATTATTCAAGAATCTGGATTAATTATTCAAAATTGGTTAAATAAGAAATTAACAAAAATTATTACGCAACGATAGGGCTGAACCATTAAAATTCGAATAAGATTATAATAATTTTTTCGAATCGGATCGAATCGCTAATTTGAGAAATGTCCCGTTTGAAAAAAATATTTGCTCTATTATCAAAATATTGAAATCTGGAGCTTATATTCTTTTAATAACGATTCGCATGTTTTTGTCTCTATATCCAGTTGAAAATAATGGTTAAAATACCTTTTGTTAATTAAGGGACACTGATGGACTGATGATGCCAAAGCGCAGGCCATCTGTGGTTTATGCTTGAGAAATTAGATTTCGGTTCGGATATCACTGATTCGAATCTTCGAATTAAATTATCCATCTATACTAACATATACACTGTAAAAAATGCAACAAAATCAGTGGTCTTTGACAGTAATTTTACTTGGCGGTATTGAAAAAATTTAAAATTGTATTTTTGGGGGTGGGATGTTGATGGAACGCATCGCGAAGCTGTGGTCCAGCAACAGCCTATAATTGGCGTAAATCTCATCAGCATGGCGTTTTTTAACTTTGGAAATATGCAATTACTGCAAATTACCAGTAAATTTATTGTACTTTTGTTACAATGTATACGCAGTAGTAACGTTTGTGTTATGCACCTTTTCGGCTTTCCTTCGTCCTGATAAGAACTTCAGTTAAACTTCGGCAACATAGACAGCAGGAACTTCATACATAATTACATAAAATAACTTTCAATTTCGTTTATTTCAGAATTGCATTCTCCGATACAACGCATGGTAAACGATACTTTGATGAAGAAAATTGTTTCTAACGAGAGTCAAAGAAATTCCAAGTATCGAAAAGAAATAAACGGCCATTTTTGCGCCATTTCAGGAAACTACCGTTATCACATGAATTTCCAAAACCGGAATTTCCAAGAAGTAATGAAAATAAACCACCACGGCAGTTGAAAAGGATCGCGCGATTCCTGATTCTAAATTATTCTATCAAAATTTAGTTTTATAAAGTACGAGTCACAGATGTATCGCGTTTTATTGATCGTTAAAAAAAAATAGTCATTTATGGACTGAATGTTGAAAGAGGGGGTGCGACAATTTTTAATTATTAAGTTTTGAAATTAATATGTTATCACTGTGTTGGATATGCATCTTTTTAAATAAATACATATGTTTGATAGTTCAGTTGTTTAATGATTTATTTATGAATTAAGTCACACTGAAGCATCCACGTATGTTTAATAAGAGTGGCCAAAATCCAATATCTGGTGAATTCAAAATAGAGACGAATGAATTTACGAATCGAATCAAATATTCAAATCAGATGTATATAATAAACAAACAAAAGCGTTTCTTCAGAAAATTGATAATGACATCAAAAAACACATCTCTTTTCTGAAAATGTATGCATTTTTGATTATATTGATATCAAAGCACTTCAATCAAATCGAATGTTTTATTATTCGCGAATCATGAATCGGGACAAATATATTGGGGAAGTCTGTCGTTCAGGCGTGTAGTTTTTTGTTATTTATTCCGATATAAGTAGTTCAAAAGAACTGAGCAGCAACGATGAAATGCAGATAGTGGTATCTGCCCTGTGCAATGTAAAAAATCACATATCACTTCTCTGTTTCGTTCTAGTAGCCGTCGGGACAAACAATTCTGAAACGCGCTCCTTCCATGCGGGGAAATTCCAACGAAGATTCCAAATGTTAAAGAGTGTGTAGCCGCGACCGCAAATTAGCCTACGTGAGGTATTTTCCATCTTTAACCAAAAAAAAAACGTCAAAAAAATGGCGGTTTAATTAATTTCTCAAAATCTGATGATAATGTTTGTTCGAACGTATAATTATCTCGAAATTATTCGCACAAATTATGGGTTATTAGGAAATTGAAAATTAATTCGTCTAGATATCAGCGCTAATGATTTTCAAAGAAAACAAACTGGAAACTAATGGTAGGCTGTGAGGCCGTACCAGTCAGATCAATGAAATAAATGAGATAATTCATCAAAGCATTACCAAAATTGACAAACTTATGTAACATAAACTGGAAATCGAGGTGAAAAGTTTAATTGGGTTACCGTAAAAAGGTCTGTTCGGCCTGGATTCGATTTTTATTTATTTGGAAAAAAATTGTTTCAAAACGTGGGCTGTATTTTTTTATCAGGTTTTTTCTTATTGATAGTCAATTATCCACACTGTAACAAAATGCGCTAAAATCAATGTTCTTTGACAGTATTATTATGTGTTCATGCTGAAATAAAATTATAAAATTGACTTTTTGGCCAATTTTAGGCTGCTGATGGAACGTACCGCAGAGGGATTCATAAATCACAGGCATAAATCTCGTCCACATGCAGTTTTTTACCTTTTGGAACATACAATTACTGCTGATGAGCAGCTGATGATACAGCCCGTTTACTGCTATTTCGTCCCGTTCACCAATTATTGAAAAATAAGCCAATTTTGTATACTGAAACAACAACTTTTACTGCTTGTGCATGACCAAGCAATTGGTAATGTATGGTTCTATAATTTAAGGAAAATCGATTTCGACCAAGCAATTGGTAATGTATGGTTCTATAATTTAAGAAAATCGATTTCCAAATTATATTGTTAGAAAGCAAAAACGTGGTAAATCGGGGATAATATGAAGTTTAATAAAATTATAGTTGGTGAGAGAAGGTTTTATCAAAAACGGAGGGTATTCATAGTGCTTCACAAAATCAATCGATTCGGCTGGGCATTTCGATTCGGTGATTCGAATCGATTCGAATCAAATATATATTCGAATCAATCTTGAATCGTTCATGGGAACAAATACATACTAAATGACCAAAATTTTATTTTTAACGACAAAATGCAATCGATTTTGGCCAATTTGACCAAAATCGATTATATTTTGTCGTTAAAATATGAAAATTGTTGCTCTTAGACATCGAGTGTGAATCAAACATACACTATAAACTATAGATTTCTTGATTTTCACAATGAAGACAAGTTGTAACAGCAAAAATGGGATATTTGTTATTTATATGGAATTCGTAATTGGATCCGATTCGAATGGCATTCGAATTCCCAGTCATTCGGTTTTGCTCAGCCCTAGTTGTACCAATGCACACGGAATTATCTTCGTGATTAAATAACCCTACTTTATTGAATGGTATCCAAGGCCCAGGCCATCTCTTTTACCTAATTGACAAAGCGTAAAAAATGAAGTCATAAACTATAACTGAGTGGTATGCTGCGGAACAGTGTAATGCATATTCTAGTTAATCGTTAACAAAGTTAAGTTACGCTCTGTAAATGCAGGGTTGTTCGCATTCAATTGTTTACCATGCAGTGTCAGTAGGCACAAGTTTTGAGCCTGGGGCAGAGAGAGGATCGCGATAAGTTTGGTTGTCATGCTAGTATACCTGTATTCTTTTGCATGAGTTTTGTTTTGTCAGGCTTGTGCCTCAGATGGATCGCACCTGGATGGTGCGATCCATCTGTGGTCCATGGTCAACAAACCATGATTAAGTATTATTTCTGACCGCGAGATGTTGAGAAGATTTCGGCAGCCTGATTGTGATTTAACGTAAGTTGGGGCACAGTTGATACGATACATTGCGGTCCATCTGTGTCTTATGCTTGACTGAATAAAATTTCTACTTGCGTAGCGAATTGCTGAACAAATTCCGAAGAAAAGAATAAGATGGTAACTATTTCCGTTAGATACCGATGAGAACATTATACTATAGTTCCTTCATTCTCTGTGAAGTTCTTTCCGTTTGGAGTACAGTCGTTAGATTCTATATATATCATTGCATAAGGATTCTATTGTCGTATCTGTGGTTGTCAGTTGGCTTTTTTTTGAATGTTGCTTCCGACCTTAATCAAATTGAAATTTTATTAAAGAAAGATTCGCCATTTATAGTGGTCAAAACTGAATCATTTATAATTCTATTCCGATTTGGTTATTTTTTAGAATCTGATCGAATCGCTAAGTTCATTTAAATATTTAACAAATGCTCCGTTTTCATTATCATAATTATCACAATAGCTGCTGATTCACTGATAATCGTACCAAATAATCGACCTGTAATCGACCAAATAAAATCACTGAAAGGAATTGCCCAATCCCAACCATAGGAGTGTCGCTAATAACACTGTAACAAAAGTATAGTAAGTTTACTGGTCATTTGCAGTAATTGCATATTTCAAAAGTTAAACCATGTTGCTGAGATTTATGCCAATTATGGGCTGTTGATGAACCGCACCTTCGCAGTTCGTTCCATCAACACCCCATATTTGGCCAAAAAAGTCGATTTTAATTTTTTTTCAATACCGGCAAGCAAAAATACTCGCAAAGACCAGTGATTTTGTTGCATTTTTTTGTTACAGTGAAAGCAAATGGCTACATAAAGGTCTTAGAATGATGAAATTCACCACACAACTGACTCAGTCAGCATTGTAGTGTAGGCTATAAGTAGTATTGGTCATGGAGGTTGACAATGTCTTCTACCACTTTATTGGCTTCATTTAGCCGCTTCGCGGAAGTCATTTCCGAAGCCCAAATTAACAATACTTTTAATAAGTCGTAGCATAGTTATAAAATTGAGATAAATTCTTTTGCTCGAGGCAGGATCTCAATAGTCGTCCGTTCCTTTGATATTTGAAAAAAAATCGGTGATTACACACAAAACATCAAACGTTGTCAAGATAATGCAAATGAATCAAACTGTTTTTTTTTTGTATGCTAAGTAAGTCAAAAATATATTATATAAATTCCTATGTTTGTTTTATAAACCCTTTTTTGCAGTGGGCGACCCTGACCAAGGCCACGTACTGACAGACACATATAAGTCGATCAGGGTTAGCTTTGTTGGATCGGATCCGCCAAGTCTACCCAAGTTATTACACTCTGAGCGGTGGACATGTGATTAACAAGCCCGAATCGATGGGACTCGAATCCGAGATCTTCAACCTGCGATACCAACATGATAAGCCATCTCGCCCACAACAGCAGCTATTTCAAAATTATGAGGTATACAGGGGGCATTTTTGTATTAAAGTCAAACGTTCAATCCCATTTGTATTATTTTTAATTGAATCTTCCACTAGAGATGTCCTTAACCCGGTCATAATTTTTATTTTGTCAAGCATGAGTCACTGAAGGACCGCACTTTGTGAGCGCGATCCATCAGTGACTAATACTTGACAAAACATGTCTTGTCTCAGAATTTCTTGCTCATCTAAGATTTTGAAATGAGCTTTTAGTATGCGAAGTAGATTAATTGTTCCGTGCAGTGCGTAACGTAAAGACTTGGCATGATGGACGGCGTCGTACTTGCTGATGTCACGGGGTCAAATAATTCTAATGACGTCACTCTTAAAGTGGATGAAGTATTTGTCGAAGAAAAAGGTCCAGATACTGATTCTGGGCAAAATGACGAGGATTTAAGAGAAAGAAAACCGAAGCAAAGAAATAAAAGTGTTTATGATACGATATTACATGAACATGCTGATGATTCTCACTTGGCTACAAGTGAAATACATAGTAAGTGTGAATTTTTCAGTCACGGTAAATCTTATAAAAACATTGCATTTCGCAAATCTTATCTATTTTTTACACAAATCAATTTTAGACATTATACATTGATATATTTTGTTGTGCATGGACCACTGCTGGCCTTACCGTTAAGGTGCGATGCCTGTGATCCATGCTAAAAAACAGAATCTATTTGAACGACCGTAGCTGAAAAAAATGTCAATTGGAACTGTTCTCTAACTACTGTCCTTAACAATGGGTATCATACTCATTACAATTTTCCGTCAGGTGTTAAAACTATGTCTGAATTTAAAGACACAAGGGAAGTTGTGTCGCAGATGCAATGTGTTACGCTGCAGGTAAATGGAAATACAACTCTGCATTGCTTTGCATTAGTTATCATTTGAGTTTCCTGCGAAAGCTTCGTTAAAATGTGAATTAAAAGTATCGCAGTGCAACTTTGTGCCTGCGCAAAACGCAGTCTAGAATAATACAAGCCTAAAAAGGTAGCTTATTCAAGGCTACAACTCACAATATGTGTTAAGTTACCTTACCGGTGCACTGCGTTCCGTTTTAGGTGACAAAACAAAAACAGCAATACACGTTCGCATTGCATTGCGTTAAGTGTGTTCACATGCCTGCAAAGCAGAGAAGTACGCAACGAAACAAGCACATTCAGTTAGCTTGCATCGTCAACAAATCTAGCGTAAAACGCAAGGTTAGAATAAAACAAACCTAAAAAATGCAATCAACGCAAGCGTGAACTGCGGCCTTTAAAGTTAAAATTTGATTAGGTTTCAGACGTAAAGAATAAACAAATGCATCGTACTGTAACTTTCAATGCTTCTGTATTGGCCATGGTATAAAACTATAGTTGTAGATAAGCACTGTTTTTATACTAAACATACATGCATAGGTCTACATACATTATATGCAAATTTGTTTAATCTTCAATCGCCAAGACATCAAGCGCGTTTTGAGTGCCCTATCTTGCTACTAGATAGTGTTTTTTTATATTAAAATTCACTCACAGCAAGGCCACAGGAGACAAATCATGCTTGAAAATTCTGCCGAAGCCACTAAAGTGCAAAAAGCTACATGGAATGCAGGGATAGTAACTAAGGAACCCCCATCCCCAATAGATGCCTATTAACTTGGGTTTTTAAGGCCTTGTAGATCAACACGATCAGGAAAGCAATGAGAAGGCAAGGAATTTCAAAGTTTAGAGAGCGGCACATCTATGGCTAAGGCATGACAAAATAAAATTTCATACTAGCGCTTCGAGGGTGACAAGGTCTCGACTTCTATTTAGACAGATGAGCAGTCAAAATCACTTTGAAATAGCAATTCTACGGCATGCGTTTGGTATTCAGACTTGTTCCTGTCATAAAATTCGCTAATAAAAATAATTTTCCTAGGATATATTTTCGTGCTTTGCTTCGCGATTAAATGCATGTTTTGCTGAAATATTGCTTGGGCTGAATTCACCGATGATGTAATGCTAGGTACACTGTAGCAAAAGTGCAGTAAATTTACTTTATATTTATTGTACTTGTATATTCCAAAAGTACAAAACCGTCTCTTTTGAACAGATTGTTGTCAATTATGGCCTGCTGATGGAGTGCACCTCGGCGGTGAGTTCCATCAGCAGCTTATAATTTGTCAAAGAAAGCGATTTTGTAGTTCAATTTCAATAACATGTTTTGCTCTGCAAACTTCAGGAAAGTTGATAATGTCGTTGGCGTGGATGATAAGATACAATTAAAATTAGAATATTTTTGTTAAACTAACACAGATATTGTTCTCATTTTACAGATCGATTCTTTGCTTCTGGACGTGATTATGAGAGTGCTTTCGTGAATCATAAATATACAGAGCAAGAAAAGGAAGAACTACAGAAGTATGTATGTGCGGATAATTTATGTTATGAACCCGATAATAAAGCACAAAAAAGAGAAAACTTTACTAAAAAAGGGTTCGTCGTGTACCAGAAAAAAATGTTGGAAATCTACCGGTGCTACTTAATTAAGGGCAGACTTTTTGTTAATTTCAAGGAAGTTTCAATCTGTAACAAAACTGCAGAAAATCACTGCCCTTTGACAGTAATTTCACTCAATGATACTACGAAAAACTATAAAATCGAATTTGTGGCCAATTATGGGCTGATCGGTGCGTTCCATCAACATCTCATACTTGGCACGCATCTCATCGACAAAGCTATGTTACTGCAATTAAATACTAAATTTACTGCAATTTTCTCACAATGTAGTTACGATACTCAGAGCTAAGCAACTAAGCTAATCCCTGACGATGTCGGTATTATATTTACAAAATAAATTGAAGGCATTTTTTAGTCGAATGACTGTATTACGATATAATACTGCTTGCTATTGCTTGAAAGTCTGCGGGAGCGGGAGGTCTGCTGGACGCCTCGCCGGTGCACAGTGGTTCACGTAAGTGCTGCTTACGGCTTCCTCCACCGTCCAGCTCCATGCACAGGTAAAACGAGAAGTATGATAATCCAAAAACCTGGTATCTGCACGGGAACTCGTGGTTCGCCATATGATTGAGCTGTGTTATCGGCTTTCCTCTCCCGCTGGATAAAAATGATATCCTATCGTTTTTATTTAATGACTTTAATCTCGTAAAATGCTCTGCTTAAATAATTGCCTCTAATTAGCAAAATTAGCTCAATGAAGCTTTTTGGCCGTCGAAATATGATTATGTTCTCTCCTTTATTTTTTAGATATGATAGTTTAGATTATCTGCCTCCGTGGAGTGATGCTTACAAAGAATGGCTCCGACAACAGCCGAGAAGGTATATGTTGGTGTTAACTAAAAATCTACTAAAACGTTGCTAACGACGTTTTATGTATTTAACTCGAAACAGATGAACCATAAATTTGATCTAAGAGAAACACGATTTGACCTCTTCTCGCTCTGTAGTTTTTGGTTTAAGACATAGTTTTACTAACCATTGAGAGAAAAAAAAATCAAAAAATTATACCTTGTCGAATTCACTTAATATTTACTCTCACTTTCTATAAAATACATATTATTGTACTACTGTACCTACTATTACTATGACAGAAAGATTTTCTCGAATCCCATTATTGCTAGAACCATTACTAGAATTGCATGTTCTGATTTAAAGCTGAACTCAAGATCCTTAATTTTTTGTATCATTTAAAAACTTAATCTTGGTCGGGTTAACGTGGGACTAGCTACTTTTTCTATGCCTTGCGTAAGTGGATCCGTATGCTAAAAGCAAGGATGCTATAGAAAGAGAATAAGCTAATAGACAAGAGGTCCGAGAATCTTTCTACACACACACATGAACAAATTTATTTCTGAAACGTTTCGTCTGACCTTATGTATGTAGAAAGACTCTATAAATTTAATCTTATCCAAATTTCAGACTTGATTGGGACAGATGGGTGATGATGGGTTTGATTGGTTTTAGTGTTGGTTTTGTTGGATTTCTCCTTCATCAATTTATAGATTTGATATCGAATACAAAATGGCAGACTGCTACAAAATTATTGGAGGTATTGTATATCGTAATAGCATATATCATTGATATGAAATGGTTGCATCCAGTAGCTAACAATCTTTCAGCATTGTTGTATATACCTTCAAAAACGAGACTTTTTCGTACCAATTAAAATATGTATGAAAATAATGGAATGAAGAAAGCAATGGTAATAGTTGATGCATAACTTTAAATGTTAAACTTTTAATTTTATTGTGACATTCTCTATTCGATACTTTATTATATATATATTATATGCAACACAAGGTATCCGCATGAAATAATAAAGTTACCAATACAAACCAAATGTTTCGGAACCGATGATTTTTGACGATACTTATTCTACGGATACTCAAAACGGCCGAGAAAATACAGACTCTTAATGACTGCCTGGCAAGATTTAGTTTCAGATTGGTGGTGTTATGAATTATTTTAATATTTATTTCAACAGCAAGGACTTGGTGTAGCGTGGATATTTTCTCTTGGATACAGTTTGGCCTTTCTACTACCCGGAGTTGCGTTGGTTGTGGTAAGCTTTTCTTTTAAATCAAATCTACTACCCGGTGGGTCACCCTGTTGCGTTGGTTTATAGGCGGTAAATTACTGGAAAGATATGATCTTTTCCTTTCGGCTTAATCCTAAGTCAATTACACCCTGGGTTGAGTGGTGGGCAATCATAAGCGAGCCAGACTTCGAACCCGAGATCTTCAACCTGCGATGCCAACATGTTTAACCACTAGGCCATCGCGAAATCAGGGTTTAAGAAATTGGGTTCGAGTCCCGGTGGCTCATACACCAGAGGCGCCAAAACCGCAAAGACGATAATCTTCGGTCCAAATGGGCCATTGGTGAGCGACGTGAGGAAATAAAAGAAGGCAAAATGTTTTGACTTTGACGGTCGCGTTTTATCATTTTTCTGAATGGCTTTCTGTACAACAAAAAATATCAAAAAAATATCTGCTCAGGTCCATTTCACCGATATCACCATTTTTTTGTCGACAACTATGCTCTGAAATCAGACAATGCTGATACCACTAATACATAAAAAGATCGATAATCTATACTTTCTATTGTTACCGATAGCAATTAACTCGGTATACTCGGCTTAATCATATGGCGAACCACGACCATCTCGTGCAAATTCCAGTTTTTGAAGCGGGGCGAAGCTTTTTTGGCATATAATATTTCTCATTTTTCCTGTTCATGGACTTTGTTGGTGGATGGAGCCGTAAGCAGTGATAACGTGAATCAGCGTGTGAAAGTATGGAAAATAGTACGACCGTGTATTCGAAACTATTCACAACAGCTTGCCTGCCTCATAAATACATGGGAAGTAAAATTAAATTTATTTCCTCATCCAAATCCCAATCTCGTCATAAACAGAAATTTTTGAAAAAAAATTTTTACATAACAGTGGTACAGGCCATCAGCAGCAGGATCAGGAATTCCTGAATTAATCGGATTTTTGAATGGAACGATTGTGCGTCATATTTTCAACATTCGAACGATGATTGTCAAATTTATATCTTGTGTTTTCTCTGTGGGATCTGGAATGCCGGTCGGACCAGAAGGACCCATGATACACTTGGGGTAGTAAAACGTTTTTTTGCTAATTCACATAACTATGATAAAAATCCTACTTTGCTAATTGAGCGGTTAATATTATGAATGCAAATATGCCAATGCGATTATTATTACTCCGATGAATGAGATGACGCTCTTTCTTTGAGCACGATAGAGAATTGATAGACATTTCTATTCTCTGAACAACCCAATCGGAAAAATTTTGTCAAATCATCTTTTGCTAAGTATGAGTCACTGAAGTATCTCGTCGATGAGACGCGGTACATCTGTGGCTCATGCTTGACAAAATAAAATTTCTGATTAGGAATTTCAACAGCCATTCCTGTTTTTTGTAGCATGAGTCACATCTGGAACACATGCGGATTTTTTTGATTTTATAGTTATAACTTGAAACCAGAGTAGGGAGACTCGTGTAAGCGACTCGCACTCAGACCACTTTTTTCAATGACTTTACTAGGCTCGAGTCGTCTTTTCAAAATAACTAGATTCGTACTCGACTTGACATAATACACACGCGACTTGTCTAGGAAGTTGGAATTTGCCCGGATTTGCAACAACCTTTTGAAAGAACAAGTTGTTGTGTTTCATAGCGTGACACATCAGAAAAGAAAACGCGCCTCCCAGATGTATATAAAACAAGTAATGCAGAAAATTTTGCACATTTACCATAATTAATGGTGAAGTGAAATATAAACAATGTCGAAGTTGGGAGGGATTTAAAAAGAACGAATTTTCAATCAAACACCAGCTAAAAAATCTATGCGAATAATACCGATTTCGGTACGTTTTAAATCACATAAATACCATTCTAAGAATAAAAAATCGACTCCTGGTACAACTTGCGACTCGTAAATACATGACTCGACTTGACTAGCAACTGGAGAAAACAGTGAATTAATAACTTTATTGGAGACTATAAATTTAAATTTTGGTAGGACCTTGCCTCGACTCGCAACTTTTTGACTCGACTTCGCTTGGTGCTCGGAGTGAGTGTGACTCGCCCCCAAAACTGCTTAAAACAGGTTTAAACATTTATATTCACAGTGGATTGATCGGTGCCGGATTGAGCCAATTCAAATCAGATTCTTTGAATATTCGACCGCAGTATTTTCAACGTTTTCGGAATTCTGAAGATAGGTCTGTATGATTTTTTTTTATCCTTTATTTTGCTACGATCTGATAACAAAAGAACTTTGTCATTCATTTTATCGAAACATACTTTATTTTTCATTTGGACTTGCGAATTAGATTTGACAAAATATTTCAAATTATTCCTGTTTTGCTCAGGTCTTATAGGATTGTCACTATTCAGAGCAAGCCGAACCATTTGGAATTTATTCTGATTCGAATATTTTTTTCGAATTGATCGAATCACTAATTCCTTGTATTAACAAATATCCCATTTTTATTATTATAATTTGTCCTCATTGTGGAAAAAAGAAATCTCAATTTGTAGTGTATTTTCGATTCACGCTAATAGCCATACATATTTTATTGAAATATAATCGATTTTGGTTAAATTTGACCAAAATCGATTGCATTTCGTCGTTAAAAATGAAAATCCTAGTTTACTTTTTTTCATTTCACGATTGATTCGAATTATTCATGCTTCGAATCGATTCGAATCACCGAAACGAATCGCCCAACCCTGTATAGAATATACTTATCTCAATTTAAATGAATAATACCATTCAATTCGCATTAATTTTGAATGACAAAAATTAGCGTTTTTTTCATTGTATTATAAAATTTTTCAAATATACATATCAAAGTGTCAAAGTGCATAATTTTTGACAATAGGCTACGATTAATATCAAATAAGAAATGAGTAGTCATAGGTACAAATTCAGTTCTAGGGATGGGCAATTCGATTTGGTGATTCGAATCAATTCGAACTACAGAATATTCGAATCAATTGTGAATCGATCATGGGAACAAAACCATGCTAAATGAAGTGTATTTTTCCATTTTTAACGGCAAAATGCAATCGATTTTAGTCAAATTTGACCAAAATCGGCTGTATTTTGTCGTTAAAATGAAAACACATCGCTTTTAATTCAGTTTATCCTAATATTTGTTATTTGTAACTGTATATTTCCTAAGCATCATGATGGAGACTATAATAGTAATATTAAAAATTGCCAATTTGTTATTTTTATGATATCAACGATTCGATCCAATTCGAAAAAAATATGCGAATCAGATTCGAATTCCAAGTGATTCGATTTTGCCCAGTCCTATTAGGTTCTTACATCTAGAAATGGAATCCCCAATTGCCAGCATTCGTAAAATTGATACTAAAATTGAACACGACAATAAGCGTTGTTTCTTTTATGTAAACAATGAGATTTTCAATTTTCAGACGAAATTTTATCTCTGCTGGAGTTGCTGCAGGCGTAGCTTCAGCTTTCGGAGCCCCTGTTGGAGGTCTTCTGTTTTCTATGGAAGAAGTTTCATCATTTTGGAATATGAAATTATCTTGGCAGACATTCTTCTGTTGTATGGTTGCCACTATTACAACTGATTTATTTAATTCAGCATTCAGTGCGTTTAGTTATCAGAATACGTTCGGACTCTTCACAGCGGAAGCAAATATACTTTTTCAGGTACGTTGTAGTAGTCTAATGACCGCAATATATGTTTGCGGAGGTTGCGTTTATCTTCTTTTTTTAAACGTTTTTTTGTACGTTTCGTTGCGTACATTTGTGCTGCGTAGGCAGCATTGAATACAATGAACGCAGAGCAATATAAATGTGTATTGCCGCTTTTGTTTTTTTACACATCATTTGTGAGATACCTTCGCGTGTTACCTTAACACAGTGACATCAAGAATTTAAATTCGATGAACCAATTTAAACTAAGCTACTAAATCCGGAAAAGAAAATCAGTAATCTATATCTGGTCATAAATCATTGCATAATACTAAAATTACTAAATCGAAATGCCAAAATATGATTCAGCTAAAGTGTGCCTGAATAAGAACAACCTCTTTGCAGCTAAAGGCACAATAAACCTATTTATATAACGAAATTGGATATTTTATCAAGAATGAGCTACAGTGACTCTTACCTTAACAAAATATGTTTGATGAACTGCGAAACTGCACTTTGATACCCAAATTATAGGCCACACATGGACTGAATTTGTCACTAAGGCTTTTTCAATTATCCATGTATGTAAACTTATCTTTTATTTCCAATGTCGTCCAACTAGTTTTTTCCCTTTTCTTCTATTACACTAAAATTATTCTCACCATCTGCCAGGTTGATTCTACTCTTTCAACAAATATCATAGCATTTCTTCCGAGTGCTATATTAGGATGTTTGGGAGGAATATTAGGAGCTCTTTTCACCTTTTTAAATCTCAAAATAGCCAGAGCAAGGAGACTATTGCTGAGTAAAATACAAACAGTTTGGAAAAAGAAAGTACCTCCGGTGCGCGGAACCATGTGTTTATTTTGGTAAGTCGTTATCTTGTTGAATATAATTTATTTTTCGTTGATTGGGTGTGGTTCTGCCAGGCCCAAACCGTGAGTAATGACTAGAGTTGTGTCGATGTCATTGTCGGCTCTACATTGATCGATACCACTATAAAATAACTATCGCTATTAACTATACTAAAATTAATAGACATCATTAGCACGAATATAAAATTGTGACTATTAGCTGCTATGACTATTTTTAGCTTAATCGAATAAAGCGTTCGAAATACGCTTGACCACGCACCTTTCGATGTAATGATAGGGAGGTGCTATAGAACCTTCGCTGTTACAATGGTTCAAGTTAACTGTGAACCAACCAGGCAACCATTCTATACATAGGAAAAAGTGTAAGCGAAAAGCTTCACCAATTTTCGAAATTTTCTGCACGAAAGGTCGTGGTTTCCAATATGTATATATCGTATTGGTGGGTTTGACCAAAATCGATAGCATTTTGTCGTTAAAAAATGAAATCTTATTGTCCAAAAAAATGCAGTTTAAGTATTTGTTCAAATTTTTTTCTTGACAAAACGAATATTATTAGAAAAAATTCGTAGCAAAATCAGTGAATGCCATGTTGCAACAATGAATTGATATCGTCAGCGGTAAATATAACGTACTTTTACCTAATTAATTTACAAATCCTTATTCATGTTCAAAATTTGTTATTTTGTAGCTTCTCATGGTAACGATATCTACATTACTACCAGCTGCGTTTGATTGTACAAAGTTTCAATGTGTTATGAACAATCAAAACAACAATCGACTATTATATCCAAAGAACAGTAAGATATTATTGTCCTCATTAAAATGCTAATTTTTGAATGAAAATAGGTATTTTTGTCAAACCATGGCCGATGCATCAGCGAAAGAATATTTGAGATTGCTTGTGTCAACGTACACTCAACGTAACAAAAATGCAGTAAAATCGATGCCCTTTGATTTGCGATATTGAAATTTGCGATCATTGATAATCCAATTATGGGCTGTATGGAAAGCGGCTAGGTGCGGTCCATCAACAACCCATACTTGGCATAAATATCATCAGCAAGGTAATTTCGAATTTCGGAATTGAACAGTTACTGCAAATGACCAGTAAATTTACTGCACTTTTGTTACAGTGTTGGTTTGTGAGACCTGGGATTTTACCGATGTCAAAAATACTAATAAAGCAAGTAAGAAAACCGTCGATATTGATGTATCGGGCCTGCACTAATAATAGGCAATTGGTCAGACGAAACGTTACAGAGATAAATTTGTGTATGTTTGAAGCAAGACTTTGAGCCTCTTTAGTTAGTCATAATTACTCTTGTTACTTTATCCTTGCATTCGCTGCTTACGGACCCGCAAACGCAAAGGCACAGAGGAAGGATAAGTAGTTAGTTCACGTCCCCCAGACCAGTAGCAAGGTCAGTTCTTCGACAGTGAATTGTTCACAAATTTAAAGTTTTCATTTGTTTTAGTCCAGAATGTCTAACTGCTACACTCGATGATAATATTCCACCCCGGACAGAAAGTTCAGTAGAAAGATACACCTGTACTGAAGGTTATTACTGGGAAGCTGGAGACGTGACTGTATCAAATAAATCTTACAACGAAGGTATAATATAAGTTAGAAATGTAGAAATAACCTCTTGGATCAGGTCAGCTATACGTATTACAGAATCCGTGTGGTATTGTTAGATACCACCACAACTAGAAATGTCTGTATGTAGTGGCGCATTCAAAAACTCAAAAACCTCAAAAAAAGGGCAAAGGGCAAAATTTTGAGGTCAAATTATGACGTCATGGTGAGCACTACAAGTCTCAAAAAAACTCTCCCGTTCTTTTGCGTGTTTTACAATATTTAATATTTATACCCAAATTCGCCCCGCATTTTTTGAGAAAATTGTATTTCACTACCAAAAACGGGCTAAATATTAGTAATATCTTATGCGCAAAAATTTTGAAAGTTCCCATGTCTTTAAGCACATTTAAAAGGTTATTTTAAGATTTTTTTAGTCAACGAGGAGTGCATGGAACTATTTTTAAAAAGCTTGTGAAATAGACAATTCCGTAATTTCAATCTTCAAGTCTAATAAAAAAGCAGCAAAACGGCGATTTACTAGTTTACCTGGTTTTTATTCAAGTTATTGACTAGTTTTGTAAGTGAAACTTGGTTACCCAGTAAAAACTAGGCTGCCGTCATTATAGAATAGTAAACCAGTATCTGTGCAATTTACATTGAACGGGAATTTGTCTGAGATAGCGTACGTAATTATTGTAATTTAAGCTATAGTCCAACTCTATCTTTCGTTTTGTTGATTATAGCCACCATAAAAAGCTTGGGCTTTACAAGTTTAGGAACGTAGTCTACATACCCATCCCCTTTTCGCGTGTCCATTTTTAAAATATGTAAGAAGAAATTTTCCTCGCTACATGAGATATTCACAATGTAACCCTCTTTACTTTTTTGTTCCCTAATATTGTTCTTTTCATTTAGTGGCAACTTTGCTTTTTGTAACTGGAGAACAAGCCATAAAGCATTTATTTTCACGAGGAACTCATGATGAATTCTCGATAGCAAGTCTTATAACAGTGCTAGTGTTTTATTATTTCCTCGCATGTTGGGCAGCAGGAACATCAATGTCCAGTGGACTTGTGGTACCAATGCTGTAAGATATTTTTGTAATCAACCCTGTAAAATGATACCTAAGCGTATTTTGTTGAGTATGAGTCACTGATGGATCGCGCCACCGAAGTGCGATCCAACTGTGGCTCATACTTGATAGAATAAATATTAAATCTCAGCGATATTACTATTTTTATAATGCTGTTGAGTTCAGAAACATAGTTTGGAAAAATCATTTCATTTTTTTTATTAAAATTCACTCTAAGCAAGGCCGGAAGCAGCTCCCAAAAGGGAACCCACCAACGGCCACTCAATCGCAAAGAGTTAATAAAAGATGTAGTACCAGCAACTGCACTCTAAACGAAAAACATTCCAAACGGAACTGAATCGTCGTGCTAAAAAAGCAGTAAGTGGTATCTGCCCTGGGTGATTGTTAAAACCATCTAACACTTCTTCAAATAATCTCGAGCATAATCTTTTAAAAAGCGAACTGACTAATCTGTCTTTCACAGTGAAACGTGTTCATGCTATTTTCCATCAATTGATAACTAAAGCATTTTGGGGTGATAGAGGATTAATTAGGTTTAAAATGGTAAATTAGGAAAATGAAAATCGCCGAAGCAGTAAAAAGTATGTCTTTTCACGATATATTGACATGATATTTGCGTTTTTATTGGATTCTTATACTTCATTTTATTACTTCTTGGAGTGGAAAACCCTGGCACAAAGCTCACAGTACTATCACCCAATTTTATAGATGGGCAAGGTTTGGAGTTGTTCCCCCTGGGAAAAGGCCCTGTACGATTATTCTTGTTCCGCTGGGCCTGGAAGTTATGGGCCGGGTAACCCGGACTCGCCGGGACTCGAACCCGAGATTTTCAACCTGTAATGCCAACATGTTAAGCACTAGGCCATCGCGCCCACATTTGGAGGATTTATTTTGCTCCTTCATAAAACTTAATAAAAAATACTTCACAGACTCATCGGTGCACTGTATGGGAGAATCATTGGTCAAGCTATGGTCAACTGGTTCGGTATAAAGAATCCATATGATGAAAATGATTTGTACTGGGCATGGATCGATCCTGGTGCATTTGCTCTGATAGGAGCAGCTTCGTTCTTTGGTGGAGTTTCAAGATTGACAATGTCATTAACTGTTATCATGGTACTATCGATATTTCTACCGTTATGAATCAGAGTTATTGAATTGAGAAATAATCTCAACTCAGTTTTGAGTGATTTATCAAACAGCTACAAGGAAGGGCTAAACGAAAAAACACCCAACCTCGTGAGACTACAAATTTACATGGTTGGCGTTGCTTATTAAACCTTTTCAGACTCCAAGACATTTCACATTTGAAACATCTAGATATTAAGTAGAAGCAAGGCATTTCCCCCTTTCCATGATAAAAAGCAAGTTTAGATCAGAGATTTTGAATTTGCATCGTATATCCTTATTGCGCAAAGTTTGCCCGAACATGTTTTGTAAAGTATGATTCACTGACGGATCTCGACGTAAGGCGCGCTCCATCTATGAATCATGCTTGACAAAATTTGATTGGGAATGTTAAACGCTAACTTAACCGATGGAAAGTAAAAATTTTCTCCCCCCCCCCACTCCCATTCAATGATCCAAAAATTCCCATGACTTTTGCCATCATCATACAATTAAAAATTATAAATTCCAGATGGAAATTACGAATGACATTACTTTTCTTCTTCCTCTTATGACTGCAATTATGTTTGCGAAATGGGTTGGAGATTATTTTACTCATCCATTCTATCATGCGAACTTAGAATTGAAATGTATTCCTTTCCTCGACTCGGAACCTGTAGTGTATATGGATGGAACAAAATTGTAAGTAGTTTGTTGATTAAATGTAAAAAGCGAATGTCAGGTTTTATAATTTGATACTCCAAGAAAAGGTCACTCAACTTTTACCAGCAAATAGGAAAAGGCGATAGAATGATAACATGATCACGCATTTTATCATTTGACTCGATTATGTTTTTTTTCAAATTTTGCGATCGCTATTAAATATCCCTCATGCAAAATCACCGGTAATGATCACAAAACCAACAACAATAACGTTGTCCAAAATTCTTCATAAAATTTGCTCACGTGTTATTTACCCCATGTGAATAGATAGATGATGGTGTAGACAG
The DNA here is from genome assembly GCA_963675895.2 of Styela plicata. Taxonomy (NCBI): domain Eukaryota; kingdom Metazoa; phylum Chordata; class Ascidiacea; order Stolidobranchia; family Styelidae; genus Styela; species Styela plicata. The sequence continues at coordinate 12,910,482 of OZ023147.1, forward strand.
CAGACTGAAAAAATTGACCATGAATAATGCTATATATAACCTTTTATTGGAAGATTAAACATTGGTTTTACTTAGCAAATTAAATATATATCGATTACTAACAATTAAACATGTTCCAAGGCTAAACTTGGAGCTCTTCAGTGCTAAAGACGTCATGACAAAAGTCGTAAAAACTTTGAAACCAATGGAACCAGTTGAACACGTCTGTCATTTACTGCTGGAAACACACCATGGTGGATTTCCTGTTTGCAGACCTCCTACTAATAATCCAGATGGCTCGCCCGTGTATTATGGGCTAATTACAAGGTGAGTGACTCAGTTATTCTCCAGTCAGTCCAAATCAGGAAATTGATTCCGTCAAGCATGAGCCACAGATGGCCCGCGCCTCCACGGCGCGAACCATCAGTGACTCATGCTTGTCAGAAATATGTGTGCGTACCATTTTCTGACATGAGTGTGATACTTCACATTTACAAAATGCGGATTTATTCGGCCATGGAATACGATTGGGCATGTTAAAAGAAGTAGATTAGTGATAGTTTGATTTATATTGATATTTGATTTTTTATGAGACAACATTGACAACAGAGAGCTAATACAAAACATATGTCATTTAAAGTTAAAAAATTATTTTGCATCAGGTTGGAGTTGTTGATGCTGTTACAAAACCCTGATATTTTTGAGAATTCTTCGAGGCAGTTGTCAGAAAATACTGGAAATAGGAAATCTCAACTTGACTATCAAAAGGTAACTAATCATAACCCATTTTCAAGAGTTGGTAGAAAGTTATAAACGCAATATTTTACGCAAATAGCTCGCTTCTTTTTATAAGATATTTTGGCATTTACGTATTTAATGAAAATGAAAGGTTTATTTTGAGTGTCGGACGAAAACTAAATTGCAAATAGCTTGCAAATCATTACCACTTTTTCTAAACTATAACAAAAATGTGTTAAAATTGTTGTTCTTTGAAGGTAATTTTGCTTGGTGATATTGGAATATAACCAAGTAATTAAATGCTGGTGATAGAACGCTCAGACCGAGGTGCGGTCCATGTTTGCCATAAATCAACAAGATAGTTTTGAGTTTACAAATAATTATTGCGAATGTACAGTTAATTTACTGCACTTTTTTCATAGTGTAGACATAATAACATGAAATTGCTGATTAATATTTCGAAGGTTTTTACACTGATTTTATGTATTTAATGAAACACGAGAATATATATGGGTATAATACATCAATTATCCACAATCTTAATTTGAGTCACAAATGCGTTTGCACTTTAACAAAAATGTAGTAAAACTGTTGTTTGACAGTAATTTTTTGGTGATAATGAATTAATATACGACCTGTCGGCCAATCTCTACGTACGTTCCATCAACAGCCTATACTTCGCATAAAACTCATCAACGGGGCGGTTCCGAACATTGAAATTATACAATTACTGTAAATCAACAGTAAGTTAACTGCACTTTTGTCACAATGTGGACGTATGACATCTAACCTTGACAAACCACGTTTTTATATATATATATTTTTCAATTGGAAGAAAATTTTGTTGCAGATGCACTAATCTTCCAACTTGAAGTACGGGGATACTATTGCCTTCCATGATATAAAACTACGTGCCCGCTGTTGCTTAATTACCATCTTAATAAGAGTGTCACTTATTCCACATGGTTTATACTTTATGCAGGTTCATATTGATCGTCTCGTCAACGGGAAACAAGTTTATGAAGTTTTAGAAAAATATTTAGAAAATCGAAGTATGAAAGATATGAATATTGACTTAGTAAGTGAGATTATATTGCAAACTTAATTTTGCTTAGAAAAAACAACAATTTTACCCCCGTATCCTATTCCAAAAAAACTGGATGCAATGTATTTGTGTCTTGGAACGATGTGACCATTTGGACCTCAAGGAACCACTAATAAGCGTAATGAAGATTATGCAAACATGGGACAAAGACAACATAAATTCCTACCTTTTTCTTGTATTCTGTCACGAGTAGGGCTGGGCCAAACCGAATGATTTGGGATTCGAATCTGATTCGAATATTTTTTCGAATCGGATTGAATCAATAATTCTACGTAAATCACAAATATCCCATTTTTACTATTATAACTTGTCTCCATTGTGAAAATGAAAAAATGTATAGTTTATAATATATTTTCAATTCACACTAAGAGCAACAATTTTCATATTTCAGCGACGAAATATAATCGATTTTGGTCAAATTTGACCAAAATCGATTGCATTTCGTCGTTAAAAATGAAAATCCCAGTTCACTTAACAAGTTTTTGTTCCTGTGAATGATTCACGATATATTCGAATCACCGAATCGAATTGCCCAGCCCTAGTCACGAGAACATCAATTCAACGCGGTCCATTATGTGCTTTCAAATTTGATAGAATAAAAAGTGTGATATGTGCATTTTGGTACTATGATTCTTATTTTTGTTTTAAATATCTCCTAGATGCCTTATTTGAATCGATCTTGTCCTACAGTTCCGGATACGTTTTCTCTACACAGAACTTACATAATATTTCGGACATTAGGACTGCGGCATTTAACTGTCGTCAACGAGACAAATGAAGTGGTTGGAATAATAACAAGGTAAAACACATACCGGTCAGGAAAATATTACAAAACATATTTTGTTAACTAGAAGTTACTCACTGATGGATCGCGCCGCCGAGCCGCGGTACGTCTGTGGCTTATGCTTAACAAAATAATATTTCGGATTGGTGTAATTATAAATACAAAAAGAAATTCATTAAAAATCATAGAAGGGTCACATAGAATAACTTGCCAAAAATTATGCCCTTCCTATCTGATCAGACCTAGTTATGAATTCTTATTAACCGGTTCAGGACGAGCAGTATTCTATTGTGCAGTTTTTTTTATTCTGTAAATTTATTTTGAGCATTTAAAAAATATTCACAAGCTTGATGGCATTGGATTTATCATAAAGGGCCCAGAAAACGTGGAAAAGCTATGTCTTCTACCCTACGTCTATCTCAAATTTGCCTTTCGCAGGAAAGACCTTATGGGATTCAAACTGGAAGAAAGACTTCACAGCATTGCAGAGCATGATAGAGAAGAGGCAGCCAATTTTCCAAATACATCAACTGCGTGATAAGAAGAGGCATCGTATGACTTAATGTCCATACCTACAGTTGTCCGTGGAATAGTGCAATAGAAGTTGAATCTTAGTTCAACACTATATTAGGTGCAATAGTCTATGTTATATTTTTCATTCATCGCAATAAATTATTAATATTAATGTGTCATATCATTCAAATGCGCGGACTATAGGTGTCGGAATTGTGGGTCACAATGGAAAAAAAAACAAATATTAATAAATATACTCGCTTTTATCCATGTTTATCAACGGAAATAATACAGAATTGCACGATAAAAGGCTGAAATGGTTAAGTCTGCAGAAACAAATCAGGGTCTGTGTATTCGGACGAAAATACATATTTTTTATGTGGCCGACATGAGTGTACTTCAGACAGAAATTACGAAATTATTGTTTACGCTTTGCTCTATATTTTCAGCAAGTTTCAATGACGTTTTTCAGGACCCATTTTATTTCATTGCGCGTTTTAAGCGGTTTTGTACCTCTTGTTTCGTTTTGCCCCAGGTCATTTTTCAGTGTGCGTCGGAATCAAAAATACTTGCCGGAGGTGCAAAAATTTTTCGAGGTGCGAGTTTTCAGCTGACGGCCTATAAAATAGGCTAAAAGAATGTCACAGAAGGTGCGCACACGAACCACGTTCGAAATTGCCTAGAAGTACTATCGTATTTAGGGGGTATGGCATCAGACCCTCTTGCCATTGACTTGTCCTAACTTCTTGCCATTCACTTTGTGTTGTATGTTTATTTGTCCCAAGAAAAAACAGATATTATATTTATGGCAAAATTAGATTGAGTTATATGGATACAGGCAATATGCTGGTCCAAAATATCAATAGGGAATTGCTCTAATTACAAGAATACATGTTTACAATACCTGTTTCTCATTTGAAAATAAATAATTTTGAGTTCCTGCTAATTTACTGTATACGGTTTATATCCCTACTAAATGGGCTGTGCCCGTTGTACTAAAACGACCATGTCCATCAAAGATATCCAACACCGAAGTAGCTCATCGCAGAAGTTATATTTTTGTGTGTGAAGCAGGAATAGTAAAAGTCACTTGAAAATTACGTAGCAATGGCCTTTTATGATAGTTTATTCTTATGTTCTTCCATAAGTATCTGTAAGTAGAGATGGGCCGATACCAAAATTTTAGCCGATACCGATACAAGTACCGATACCACGTTCTTAACTTATATTCCGATACCGATACCGCCGATACCGAGTACTTTGTTAAATATGTTGAAAGGCTTTTTTAATGCCAGCACGTATCCACTTAAGCCCTTGTTATAGTTGCACCCAAGTATGTGTGCGCCTACGTACGTTTGCACCCTTGAACTCCTGCATCCATTTGAGTGCAAACTTTTATGGATGAAAATATAATGAATTGTTGCTGCGGTCAAGCACACATGGGTCCAAAGATTGAGTGCAAATGTTCGTGGTTACACAACTAACACAATAAAATAAAAACGGCAATACACGCCTGCATTGGTTTGTGTTAATCGTGTTCACATGCCTACAAAGCACAAACGCAAATAAAGAAACAAGAATTCTGCGGTAGCTTTCATAGCAAACCGTTTTGTTTCATTGGAAAACGTAGATGCATGCAGGGCATTGGGCTTGCATAAGACGCAATGGTATAATCAAACAAACCATGAAAACACGCAACCTACGCAAACGTGTAATGCGACCTTAACACCTTTTAATGCATCAAAAAGAGCATATAGTCAGTAGATTGATGAGTTTTATTTAATAAAACCTGAAGTGTTTGTAAATAAAAAAGATTGTTCACGCGAGGCATGCCCCGTTTTAATTATTTTCCAGAGCAGTGGAATGCGAGGGGACTTTCCATTTATCATCAGTAAATAAAGCGTATTCGTACGCTCCGTTGTAAAGACGTACCCGGTATCGGTATCGGTTTTAGTATCGGCGGTATCGGTGATGAAAATTTTCCGATTCCAGTACCGATACCGATACCTCAAAAATCACCGATACTTGCCGATACCGATTCCGATACATCGGCCCATCACTGGTAAGTAGTCTCTGGTACTTCTGTCGGTCTATCCTCTTCAATGAGTGTACGAAAAAATCGATAAAGGAAACTTAGTCTCCGTCCACCGCAATAAGCATCCATGTTATTTAAGGCGCGCAGTCAACCGGATCTTCCCTATTGCAAAATGCTGTCCTTCTTCGTTTTCTATTATGTAATTCTGTGTTTTATGTTTTAGGCTAGTACCGCGTTCACAATGAAGCAAGTACCAGGCGTCTTGAAGCGTAACAGATTCAGCACAGTCCAGATATTATTTACAAATGCTCGTGAACTGCTAATTTTCAGTTTTCCTCATTCTGCAACCCTAGCCCGATATGCAGGACTCCTCGCCGGTGCATGCAGCATGGTGGTTCACGTAAGCACTCAGCGGTGCTCACGGCTACCTCAACCAACCCTGAACCAGGTCATGCACAGGAAAAATGAGAAATATCATAAGCCAAAAAACCTTCCATTCGTTTTCGCAAGAGAGTAAAACTGCGCAAACAGAGCAGTGCAAGTGCAGAGTGGCAATAAACCAGGATCAAATTGATTAAATATGTTGACCAGTATAACAATCATTAGCGGACCTGTATTTAAGGAGGGGAGGGCATGGTGCCGGGCCCTACTTTTTTGACTAATTAAAAATGACCTTTCAAGAGCTTTAAAACTTAACTTAAAAAATTTTCAAATTTTGGCCGCCCCCGTTTTCAAGGTCCTGAATACGGCACTGATAACTACCTACCATATAATGCTCTTACAGCTTATCAATGGCTGCAGAAGTTGGGAAATAAAAATAAGTAGGTACTGGTAGTGGTAATAATTTTTTTGTATACCAAAACTTGCACGCAAAAAATTTTTCTCCATTTCTCGTTGAAAATAAGACCCGAGACTGTTGAATATGCAGTATGTGATCGCATGGTGAAGCGCACGAAAATTGTGCCTCTTTTTGAGATATTTTTGTTGAAATTTTAAATTCTTGTGGGGGGACTGTTACTGACTTGTTTTGAAAATCTAATGCTCTCAATCACAAATTCTATTTTGTCAATATCAAGCATGCGCCACAGATGCAGTGCAGGATGGACTACCGTATGTCTCTTTGACGTGATCCATCAGTGACACATACTTAACAAAAGGTACTTTGACAAATTTTTGTCTGATTGGGCTCTGTCAGTCTGTTTATCAAATCAATTATTATTCATTCAAGTCAAGAATCCTCAATCTGATCATAGTTATCTATTCGGTATTTACGACAGCTGATTTTGTAAACTTATATATTGACTTTAAAATGTCAAAAGACACGGCGCAGGTTACATCGATATCTTCACGAATTATAATTCAGCAATGTATCTCCGCGAAACTTCAAATAAATGCACACGAACCAGATAAAGAACCAGAATTTGTTTCAATTAAAAGAGGTATTGTTGCCTATGTGTGTTTTATGAAGAATGCAACAGAAGAGATGGCAACTAAAATGGCAAAAACTGTGTGTAATATAAAGTTGAGTAAGCAGTTGTCTCAAGAATCCAGTTCATTGGTTTCTGTCATTGACTTGCCAGGTGATATACTAGTTGTTCCTCAAGCAACTTTAGGAGGAAAACAGAAAGGGAATCGAATGCAATATCATGGAAATATTAGTAAAACTGATGGTGAACAACTTTATAAAGTTTTCATTGATACTCTTAAAGATATCCAATCTAAAAACGATAAATGTCTTGAAAAGGATGTAAAAACTGAGTTTGGTACTTATGGAAATTTACAAGTTTTATCTGTTGATACCAATGGTCCATATACACATGTATTGAACTTTTGATGTACGGGTAGATGAAACATTTGCATCCGTTCTCTGTGATCCAAATTGTTTTGCTGTTTTAGTTGAAACGTGATATTTATGCTGTGATTGCCCAGGCTGTCACGTTTATGTTTGGCTTAATGTTTGCCACTCAGTCCACTCAGATATTTGAAAGACCTAACGGCGATATTGTAACATATTCAATTTGCAAGAATATTTATGCGCCCTTAATAATATGTGCAGTGTGATATGCTTCGGTATTAGCAACATACAGCCATGTATTGTATTGGGTCAAATAGTGGTTTTAAAGTCTGTTGTGTTTGAGGGGAGGGAGGGTGGTTTATTCAACTGAAGAAATCATCATGTGGAATTCTTGAATGCATAGTCTATAAAAAATATTTAAAGGTTGTAAAATCATTATCGATATTATGTTACAGGGGTACTTAGCTTGTGAACAATGAAGTTGATTTTCACTTGGTATATCCCTGTACTACGTAATATAAAATAATACATACTACCGGTACTTAATAATATACTTTGCAGTTGCCGCAGTGCTCAGAGCTAGATCACCATCCAATCAACGATGGTTTTTGTGGCTCTCAATTCACAGATCAATTTTTATTAGGATTTACCCTGTGTGAAAAAAACGTATGTGCAATATTGTTTTATATGCTTTCTCTTTAATATATATATAGATAAAAATATATGTTGTTCCAAATGTGAAGAAGGCATATGTAATTCAATGCTTTTCATACAGAACAGTAGAACACTGTTCTGTTTTTAGATATGTGTCTTTTCATATTTTTATTTTGTGACTTATATAAGAAATACAATTTTTCTTTTTGAATATTTTTTACAGAATTTTTAAATAAATACCATGAGAATTTTGTGGGATCACTGTAATCCTAATACCCAATAGTATAAATCATGGCTCCTGGGCCAGGCCCCATTTTCTTTCCTAAATATTTGGATTTGACTGAAGACGAATGTGCTCGGTTTTTGAGACAGCTTGAACTTGAAGCTTATGCAGCAGTTATCAGTGCATTAAGGGCACAGGTAATTTCTTGGTTAACCTTTTTTATATGTATGCAAAAACGAATGATGTCATGTTTCCAAGTAAATTTTTTTCAATATACTCTTATACTTTTTTAATATACATACAGTAATGAGATAAATTATTGAATTCAACAAAGCTTCTACACAATAGCCATTTTGAGTGTTGAAGCTGTTTTGTTTATTCATAAAAGGTTTTGCAGGGTTGCAAATAAAGATTTTTGTGCGCTGTAATCTTGTACTCCTCATATAGTATTTTGTATAAAGCAATTTTTTTTGGATTGTGTAGGGAGATCTATCAAAGGAGAAGAAAGCATTACTGGCTGAAATATGTGCTTGTTTTGGAATTGGAGAAGACCGATATAAAGCTGAGGTACGTACAGTATATAAAATGCTATAAATGCTGCGGTACTGTAGTTAGTTCAAAGATTTCTGGATAGTTGGTATAACTGTCATGCTTCTAATTATAGCCCGACCAATATGACTTTGGCCGCTACCGATAAAAGGTCCTATGTTTCAGTTTTTAACTAATATTTAGCCAATATCAAACTGATATTACTTTTGCTTTGTTGCAATCGCAAAAATCAGTGGTTTTAAACAAATACTAAACACTTGTGACAGGGGGCCGAGCCTTAGGCTTGGGAATCCACCAAAATCGGTCATGCCTTCTAATTCGAACTTAAAATACTGCAGTCTTTTATGAAATGAGTAACCAACCATCCACCTGATGGAAGTTGCTTAGTGTAAGGAAGGTTAAAGGTCAAGTGCCATAAGCATCTGAGCTATTTCATTTTGGTGAAATAAAGTAAACCCTGAAAAGGTTGAAATTTTTTTTATACTTCAAGATTCGCAGAGCTGTCAATGATGAGAAGTTATCAACTATAGCGCTCCACATCTCTAACAATGAATCAAGTATTGAGTGGATAAAAGAAGGACGTAGATTAATTCCTCTGCCGAATAGACCTCTTGAAATCACAGCTTATATGGAAGAGGCAGATCGAGTTGCAGAAATTATTGCTAAAGAAAATGCAGCTCTGCCCGAATCTACTGTTGGTTTTAGGTCATTCACGAAAAAGTGAGTGATTTATATGGAATATGACCTATTATTTTCAAACTCAGATCAAAGATGGATAATAATCTGTTACTGCCCTCAAATATTACGCATTAGACATATGTATATATGATATAAGAGTTTTCTGCATTAGATTTGTTGCATTGTCCTTGCAATTTAGTTTAAACGATACCGATGTTCAAAATTCACTATATTAATAGAATGTTCCAACATTCTAGACTAATAAAATTTGCTGATAATTAACAATGTTCTGCAACAAAATCATGTCTTATGTCGAATTATTGGCGTATATTATGATCTCATGGCATTTAAGAATAAACGGAAAACAGAATTGCTTTTAATCAGAATTAGAACACCTGACTGTCTCAGTCAAAATAATTTTTTTCAAAAAAGTTTTGTCAAGTATGAGTCACTGTTGTTAAAGCGCGCTGTTGAGGAATGATCCATCTGTGGCTCGTACTTGACATTGCTTTTAATCAGAATTAGAACACCTGACTGTCTCAGTCAAAATAATTTTTTTCAAAAAAGTTTTGTCAAGTATGAGTCACTGTTGTTAAAGCGCGCTGTTGAGGAATGATCCATCTGTGGCTCGTACTTGACAAAATAATATTTGTGACTGTTATTTGGATAATAATATTTAATTTTTTTTCAATGTTTCCTCCTAGACAAAATCAGGAAACTGTACCTCCAAAACAGCCAGTTGAAGTTGAGCTACAAAACAGCACACGAATATTACGGTCTTCTTTATATTGCGCTAAATGTTTGAGTACACAGAGTGATACTGCTGATGTTAGCACTTCAACGGATGAATTTACTCAGCTCTCTAACAGTAATATAGGTGAGTAGTTGATGTTTTGTTTTTTCATCTTACAGTTGCTGGTACTACATCTTTTGGTAGGTCTTTGCTATTGAGTGGCCATTGGTTGGTTCCCTTTGGGAGCTGCTTCTGGCTTTGCTTAGAGTGAATTTAGAAAAAATAATAATATTGGGTGCCATTGCCTAGTGGTCTCATGCTGGCTTCACGGGTTGAAGATCGTCCTTGTGTCTGAGTCACATCATTTAGCTCGTTAATCCATGCCCACCATTTAATCAAGAGTGTAATAATTTGGGAGGTGTCGGATGACCCACGAAGATCGTAATATTTTTCTAACAATACTAGATTTGTTTGTCTATGAGTGGCAAAGACTCTGTAATTTTTGTCAGGTCGAAGTACGTCACCGGACATTACAGATGTACCATCAGCATCTGACTCTTATGTATTTCTACCTGGTGGAACGACAATACGTGTTGCTACCGGAAAACAGGAAAAAGAGGAACAAGTCGATGCTTATTCAATGAAATCGAACTCGTCAGGCATGTTTTTTTTTTAAACTTACATGATTCAATGACCTAAGTTAGTTAGACATTAGGAATGCTATCGGGATACTATAACTAGAGTATTTAGAGGTGTGGAATATGAAGCCAATGCGGAATGAATTTGTGATGTAGGAAATCCCAAAATTTTTTGTGCACTTTTGGAGTTAAGTTTTCAATAAATTTTGCAATAATCCCAATATTTAAAATATTTTCGGTTGCTTCGTTCTGTAGAAAAAAGGTACTATTTGTGGGAAATATTCATAAATAATGAAAATAACTCAGACACCCAACGAAAATGGGTTTCATCAGATGAAATTTTAGCAAATAGGCACTATACAAGATTACCTCTTACTAGAAGATACTATTGTCCTGTGTTTGGTAGCAACCGAACTGTAGAAAAAGGTTCATGATCGTAAAATAGCAGTGTCGATGGTTTTGGAGCTTTTTGTCTATCCGAAGAAAATAGAATGAACATTTTGGAAACCTGAAGAAATTGGGATTCTGTCATTCTGATGGCGCTTTATTTAGCTATCATGATTTTTGCCTTCTCCTTTGAAGGTTCTTAAACTAAATATGTCACCGATCACAATGATCCTATCGAGTCTTTGACTTTTGACTTCACTTTTCACTTCCCGACTTTTGTCAGAGTTCGATTCAATTGATAGATTTTTTATTTTGTTTGTTCACGTTTCCCACATTACAGGTCAAATTGACTTTGGAAATGCTCCTGAAATAAGTTTGACTGCGCCCAGAGCTACCAAGAGAAAACGGAAAAAATCTGTAGGAACAGCTCCTAGTAAAGATAGCAGTGTTACAATAAGACAAGTGATCAGACCTTTGTCAACAAAGCAAGAAACTTCACCGGAAAAAATTGTTTTGAACACACAAGTTGAAAATTTGGATTTTGATGATAAGCTGCCCGATTTTCCAGAGATGCGATTGAAGCCTGAGGTAGGTTACTTCAAGCCTGATGCTGGGAATGTTCAGCTTTCAAGTCATTCATAGATTTGAAATAAATGATAACCAGTAATAAGTTGAATTGAACTATGTAATATCATTCTATCAAGTACAAACAGATATGTTATGTTGGTATCGAGCATTTTTTAAGTTTAGGATAACAAATTCACTTATTTCCAGAGACTTTCTGGAAAAGTTCTTGAATTTATATGAACTGAAACTTAGGGGTCTAGTTAGATTGAAAGCTATAACCATTAATTTATAACAACTACTCATTCAAAATATCCCCGTAATTCTTTACCTCCCTGCATCCTCACTATCTCTATAGACATTTAAACACGTATTCATTCGAAATATTATACAATTCTTAATGCACCCTCATTTGTTCAAAATTCAAGATTTTGATTATTCTGCAATATGAAATTAATGTGGAATAGTTTGAAATTTCGGTGTCAAATTTCAAATCTCGTTTTTTCTCGTAGATCATACCTCGCCCTGCCAAGCAACCATCGAAACGAAAACAAGCACAACAACAACAGCAAGTTCAAGAGTATGATCGTCGTTATGATGAACCGTACACTAAAAGAAGAAAAAGAGCACCAGTCGTTAAAGAACCTCCTCCACCCCCACCACCCACTATTCAACACACTCCTGTTCCACCTGAACATTTATACGCTGCAGGATCTAACACCAAGTATGTTAATTATTGTCATCAATTAGAATTTTTTACAGGCCCTCATTAAGTGGATCATCAACCTTAGCAAGGACCATTCCGAGCCACTTATAAGTCGGCATAGGTTAGTGTTGTTAAATGAGATAAAAATACTCTTTCGGCCGAGCTCACCCAAGTTATTACACCCTAGGTTGAGTGGGGGGGGGCATGGATTAACGAGACGGACTTGTCAAGGCTCAAACCTGAGATCTTCAATCTTTGATGCCAACATGAGAACCTCGTTGTGTTTAGTTTGAACAATATTCGAAGTTCAATTCATCATAATTTAGTTCATCTTTATATTAATAAAATGTTTCAATATTTCTGATAAACGAATTGTTTATATTCAACCATATTTTGCCCATTTTGCAGCGAAGTCATGATATATGTCAAGTTTTGCAATGTAAAATTTGGCATATATCATGATTTCACTGCAAAACGCAGTAATAAAAAAATATTCCGAAAACAATTTTTTTTAAATAAATCAGAATTTTAGAATACCTGACTATTCCAATGAGGGCATTATTATGTTTTGCAATTTCAGAGATCCAAAATCTCTGCTTTTTAAGTACATTTGACCCACTGTGCAACAAAATCCTGATTAAGGTCATATTTTGCAATGTAAAAACCAAAGTTAGTACATCACAATTTCTAAGCTAAGTTGTGTTCAACCAGCGAAATGAAAACATTATACAATACATATTTTGCCCATTTCCTATTTTCAATTTTCAAGTTCGGTTAGCAAGGTTTTTGTTGTTCATAGTTATTTGTATTGAGATTTTATTCCAAAATATGAAGAAGTGGTGGTCCTAATTTGACCAAATATTAAATAATAATATATGCTGACAGATATATTATGTTAGCAGACTCAAACAACAACGAAAACTACAGCAAGCAGCTGAAGAAGAAATTCTTGTTCAATCGCGTGCAAGACCGGAGTATTCTGTCAGCACACAGCAGTCTCCTACCAAACACATCGGGCAATTCACAAGTCGAATGAGTCCCCTCTCACCATCTTATTATCCTCCACCTGGCCAGTCTCAGTGGTCCTCAAGTACCTCGAGTATCGTACCTCGTGATATTACCACTAACCCGGAGACGATTACTACATACTCACGTGGATTCCGTTTTTCACCAACGAAGCCATTTTACAAGCCACCGAATATTGTTCAAAATACATACGGACGACCGCCGAAGTCTTCGTCCCAGCCTGGGAAAAAATACAAACAACATAGTCCGTCTACTTTCTCGTTCTCGAAGAAAGCAATGCAAGCTGAAATAGAACATCAAAGTATTTTGAAAAGAATTGCTGCAAGAAAGGATATAGGACGAGGTAATGAATGCATTCACTACTAATATTATCAAGCACGAAAGTAATGTTTCAGAAATAGCTTTTCTAAGATAACTTACTTTTTATACATGCACTATATTAATTTAATTCGTCTATCAATGAAAATAATTATTTGTGGTGGGAATTTTTTTCGTTTTTTTAAGGGATATCTATGCTATAAATATGACCATCTTTATATTAATGAAATATTTCAATATTTCTGATGAACGAATTGTTTATGTTCGACTATATTTTACCCGTTTTGCAGCGAAGTCATGATATATGTCAAATTTTACAATGTAAAATTTGGCATATATCATGATTTCACTGCAAATGAAATAATACAAAAATACTCCGTCATCTTTGTTTTAAATATCCTAATTAAGGATTAGATATTTAACTTCTGATTGCATTAGATTTTGCATAATATATGAATCAATCATTCATTCATGCATTGGAGCATAAATATCTGTTTGGCAAAAGTTTTCAAATAATAATCAATATTTTTATTAAACTGGACAAAAATTGGAGGTTAGCTTTGTGGTATAGCCATACGCTTTACCAGAATGTTAGCTACTCCACTAAACATACAAAAATATAAATTTTCCACGTTCTTACCTTACCAGCTTCAGGTCAACACAGAGATCCAAATCTGCCATTTCGCTCGACAGAAGATCAAAATGCTTTTGTTCTTCCAGTTTTGGAATCGACAAAGTACGATGATCAGCAACAGCACCAGCAGCAGCCCGCACCTCACTCGTCGAGTCTTGAGGAACTTGCTTCTGTGTCACTAATGGCATCTGCACTCAGTACTAGCTCTATTGTTGAAACAGGTTAGCAGTTTTTTGTTGTTGACAGTAGAGATCTTCATAGAATTTTTAAGTTATTAGAATTCGTCTCGAAATGTTCCAATAGCTTACACGATTCAGCTGGAATTTTAAAATATTTCATTCCTGGAGTATGGGTCACTATTTGTGAATCGGGATTGTCAATATCTTTTAAACGTACTAAGAAGTGTGGGATTACCGTTGCATGCTAGTGTGTTCATTTGAATGAATATAATCACAAATATGAATCTGTTTCCAGTTGATTTAATAGTAATTCGAACTTACAGAGCATCAGCTACTCAAACACAAGACAAAATTGTCTGCCATTACAAGAAAACTACACACAAAGCAATTAAAATGTTGTCCTAAAATTTCTTGTGCTAATATTGTCTATCAGACTTCAATATCATATTAAATAGCTGTGTTAATGATATTGATCCTTTTTCAATCACTGGAAAAGAAAAGGCAGACATAAAAAAATTATATGGCTAATAAAATAATATTTTGTTGATCATGATATAGAAAAAAATATTTTCTAAAACTGTGATATTTTACCTCTTATTGTGCAATTCTTTGATTCTACTCTTTGGTCAAAATTTCCGAAAGCTATGTAAGCTATTCAGAATCTTTGGTTTTTTCATAGTTCTTCCTAAGAAGCATCATCCGGGAATGTTATTTACTTTTTTCCAGGTCTTGCTCCAGTCAGTGCCATAGTATCAAGAGTAAGCTCACCAGCACCTGGTCAACTATCAACCACTGATGCTGCTGCAGCAATGAAAAAATCAACTGCTAAACCAATGATCATTTCTAGAGTTCAAACTGAAGAAGGTTATCAATTATATTCTTTCATATTTCACAATCATGTTTTTTATTGTTTATTGGGGCTCTGAGAAATTTCATAACAACGCATTTGCGTACCTGATTGCAATGTATATTCATAATTGGTGTTAAAAGTGCCAACTATAGTTGTTTGGCATGGTCATACGTATCAAATCGCTTATATATGAGCGACCTTGAGATATTTCACCTTGATACATTTTGTACCTAATCATTATGCAACAGAATTAGAGGTAAAACGATAGTTGGGTTTGGCTATATATTTATCCAAGAGTGTATATCTGGGCTTTTTCCACCATCTGAAAGGATCTCATAGATACCTCGGTTATTCACCAACATGGTCCAACTATTGCTGTTAACTAGTATTTGTGTCCACTTGTCAAGCAAAAGTCTTTGAGCGCAATGTCCCAGTGTTGTCATTGTAGGTTGAAGATCTCGGGTTAGTCCGACTTGTTTAATCATGCCCATCACTCAACCCAAGAACTTGGAATGCTCAGCCAAACCTAAAAAATCATATCTTTCTAACAGCGCTAATCCTGTTTGCCTATGGATTACTATACTTCGCAGGTGGTTCATATGAAAAAAGCTATCTTATGAATAGGACACCGCTGGTAATTCAGAATGTTGCCAGCATGCATTATCTGCAATTTAAATCTGTCGGCATGCATTCTATGCAGATAATTTATAATTAATACATCTGTTTAAGGTGAAAGCAGCCAATCCGTGAAAATTGTACATCCAACTTCAGGAGGACAAATTTTGGGTACTTCACCTTCAATCGCTGGTCGGCCAGGTTTTGTCAATGTTTTAAGAGAAGCCGCTACCACACTCACACCAAGTGGAATAAGACTGAAGAATGCAGGTACACTATTAGAACCTATGAAACATGCTTGAACAATATACTTCAGACTGAATTATTTTTGAGTAGAATTTTTATATTATTCAGCGTGATTTTATGTATATTCTGCAAATTTACACCAATATTAAAAAAAGAACTGGCCATTAAATGTTTTCATTGATTTTTCGAATGAAAATATTCAATTTAATAATGATCTGATTCGAAAGTATTTTGATCCTGCAATTGACAATCTATCCCTAAATAGATTAGTGAATTCTTGCTCATCGATGACCGGCACGATAAAGGATTATACTTTTGAATTTGTTCAGATTTCGGCACAATAAAGAATTATATTTCGTCTCATTTTCGCTATCTTTATATTATTTTACATTGATTCATTTTGCTGCAAAGTTGGTAAAATTTCCTTTAAAATTGTTGTTTGAGTTACTTATTAAAAAGTTTTACGGCAAAAATTAAAAAAGGTTATCGCATTTCTAATATCATTTAAACTTTTTTTCCTTCCTCAGTGACATTCCTACAACTAAAAACCTTTTTTTGAATTTGAGACATCATTTATGAAATTTTTTTTAGGTTCTATAGTGTCGATCAGCGGACAACATCCAGCTACTCATCAAGTACGACTCGCAGTTTCCACTCCTGATAACACAATATCCAGTGTCCCGATAAATTTTACGTCCGCTGTACCACCGGTTGTATCATCTCCACTTATTCAGACTCCGCGTGTCATATCAAGTGTGACAGGAAAACCGCATACTGTTTTGAAATCTTCTTCTGGAAACGTTATAACTGTAACAGCAAAACCACTACCTGGAATTAAATGTAAGTTGTGTTGTGTTTTCGCTGAACATTTCTCAGCACTGGATTATAGACCTCGATTTTCTTTGAGGGTCCGGAATGTTCATCTTGTTTTCTTCCGGGTTACGAAAAAGTGTCAAAACCAATTAAAATTTTCTGAATTTAAATTTGACAATATTTGCGAATTTATTTTTTTATGACATCCATTTGCTGTGGGTGTCCCCGTAGCAGAGTATCGTTAGCTGACATTCTGCCAGTCTGCCCAGTACATTTTTTAGAACCATGTTCCAAGGGTGATTTTCTGCTTTTGTAATCATCAAAATAATAAATTATGTGATTATCAGAGTACAGTATTTACTCGCCTGTATCACGCGCCTGTACGTTATGTGCAGGCTGTTTTTGGTGCCATTTTCAACTGAATATATGTATAGCCCTGTATAATTTGCTGAAATAAATTGCACTGAAAGGTTTAGCAGCTAGAAGTCTTTTTTATATTGAAAGAATGACAAATTTTAAAAATATCATTCCGTCACTACTGCTTTATCACAGAAAACTTGCGATATATTTTGTTATTTCTTGTTTCAAATACATTCTGCATTGATTTGAAGCTTTTCAACTTTGACATCAGCTTTTGCTCAAATACACAGCAAGCAGCTTGCTTGCTCATTATTATTTTGATAGTTGTATGAATAAAAAATGTTTATTAATATCTATTTTCAATTATGTTCGAAACGATATGCTTTTCTTTTATAATCTATAGGTACAAAATCCTAGTTCTCATACTATCATAGCAGTTTTTTCACTTTATGTGTCAGGTTAGTGGATAAATTTTCTTTTGTTTTACTAGCTTCCCCGTCTACTATGGTAAGTGGAGCGAGCATAGTAAAACCACAGTTGGTACAGAAGACAAGTATAATAGTTGTTCATAAACCTGGATCAAAGATTGGAAAAACTACCCCTGCAGGATTTCCTCTTGGTGCAGAAGGGGTTGGTATCTTATTAGCTTTTTACGTTTAGGGTGAGCATGGTGGAATGGGATTCAGGTGCTGTGACATAAATTTTCATTTCTTTTACTTCTAATTGTATTTATTTTTGAACAAATTAGCCAAAATGGTTGAAAATGACAAAAAATTTAAAAAAATCTGAAATTTTTGCAGTTACCAGATTTCGCTTGAAACAGAAAATTTCAAACCGCTGTCTCGCTTGTCCCCTTTTCAAATGCTTTTTGAATGAGCTGAACTTTTTGTCTTTTTTACCCAACCGCTCCTTTTCAGGGGGTCGTAGCTATGTTTTCAGAAGTTTGATTATATTAACCACCGTAATGTTTCATACATAAGGCAACTTTTGTTTCTCTCTTTTTACAGTCAAAAGTGATCACAGTGAGCACCAAAAATTTATCGACTTCGACTGTTGATCTACCTAGATCACCTGCTGAAAGTGAAGACGATAACTCAACATCAACTTCAGCGCTGGGAAGTATACAAGGACTTGTTTCTGGTCTCAATCCCACTGGCATTGTTAAGAAGACAAAAGTCATCGGGGCAAAACCTAAGGTAATTGTTAATTTACATCAGGTTGCTATCTTGGGATGTACTTTGAGAATCAAGGTTAGAGTCAATCTGGATGATTTGAATACCGGTAATCTTACATGTCATTTAGTCTGATTTGGAAAAGGTTTTATCTGAAATTTCATTAAATATGTAGAAATTTTATTATTTTTTCGGAAGATTTTGATAACACGTTGAATTTTTTTTTTTAATTTTTTTTGTAAATTAGCATTTGATTCAATTTAAAAATAAATCTATCTTTATATATATGAAATCAATTCTATTGGTGTCGCAATTGGTGAAGCAGTATCATTTTGTTCAAAAATACATGTGGTTTAAATATGTTTGGCAAAACGATGTCTTGCAGCAATAAAATATATATGAGTACTAGTGGTAAATAGTGTGAAAGAATCTCCTTAGCTGAGTGTTAGAATTTTTCATATTGCTTTCTTCAGATGAATCAAAAATCTTTAAAAACATCAACACTGGTTTTAAGGCATTTTGATTGATGATGATATATCACATACCAAACAAGAGAAATACTGCATTAGAGTGCCTTGTGCTAACAGAATCGCATAGTAGATGGTGCACTTACACTCTTTGTTAAGTTTACGAAGGCTTTGCTCAGTTGTGAATCTGACTGGTAATATGTCAGCTACTTTGCTAGGAAAATAGCTCATCAGAAGAAAATTTGCGGATACACAATATTTCATGATTCTTCTCTTTCTAGATGTCAAAAATGTCTTTTTGAGTGTAGCAACCAAACTGCAGAAAAATAGCTTTGAAGATGTTTTTTGAGCATCACAAATAAGGACATAAATATTTTATTTTGGACATCCAAAGAAAAACAAGACTCTGCCACCCTGAAGTGAATCAGTGTCGATAAAATACAAATGGATTGAAAATATATTTTTTCATAGTTTGTCACAATGCCTCTACATCACAAGAAGACAGTAGTTGGTAAAATTACTGATACGTCAAGAACTAAAGTTATTCAGAATGTCATTCGAGCACCTGGCAAGGTAAAACAATTTATGCATTTTTTCAAAAGCGCTCACTGTCATTAGAGTGGCCGGGAGCAACACACAGAATAAGCTGACCAACAACCTATCAAATTACAGAGTGTAGTACCAACAGCTGCACTCCAAGCATCGAACATTCAGGCAGAACTGAACCAACACGGTAAAGTGCAATAAGTGGTGTCTACTTTGGGCGATGATACAAATCAGCCATCACTTCTTGGTTTCCTTTTACGACATGCAGATAATATGTTGGGGCTATTCTAAAGCCCATACCTACAGGGCAATTAGGAAACTATTACAAAATGGGCTGTGGACTAGAAATAATTTGAGAATGACTCTTGTGAACTTTCAAAACTCTTTGTTGCTGGACAGTTTTTCGAATCGAATCGGATGCTCGTTCAAGCGAATATCCTTATATGCTTTCAAATACACTCAATTTGAGCAACTTTTGGCGCTGTTGTCTCTGAAATATCCTTGGAAACTTCTGGAAGATTATTTTGTACAACTTAGAGAAATGAGACATTTTTGTATAACAGATTTTATTTTCTAATATTCAAGGTATTGGTAAGAACCACGTCTGGTTCTACCTTGTCTACGGCTCTTCGGACTTTCACCGGTAGCAGAATTGTCAAACCCATCATAACCCAACAACAACCTGGCGTGGCACAAATAACGGCCGGACATGGACCACCCGTACCTGCCGCAGTTGGTACAGATATTGTTGCAGCTGCGTTAAGTCAATCCCTCGGTGCTTCTACTGTTTTGCCAACATTGGAGACAACTGTTGTGCCAATTGTAAGTAATGAAAACTCAGGGTGCTTTACGTCAGACTGACTGTCAACTTCTGTGCTAATGAGGCACTCGAAGAAAATGGCTTCTATTAGAAGAAAATCTAGCAAATGGGCTATATTATATAACAGTGTTTTGTAACAGTTGCACTCGAATCAACTTTTATAACGACAAGACTCTAGTCGTCTTAGTTATATAACTTGACCAGTACTCAACTTGTCAAAACGCAGATGCGACTTGACTATGGACTTGATTTAGCCCAAGTCTGCATCCATCTTTTGAAAAAGCATGTTGTCTGCCATCGGGTGCAATGTGCCCTGCTTTGAAATCTATGTTAGTCTACCCAATAATGATCAGGTGATGATTCAAAAGTGGGTTCGTATAAAGTGACGAATGGGAAATTAATTTGTAATTACTGTTGAATAGGTTTAGAAATCGACTTGTAACTCTTAAATGTATGATTCGACTTGATTTGGGAGTACAGTGACTTGACTTGACACTAAATTTAAATTTTGGCAAGACTTGGATTCAACTCGCGATTTGCGTGTTCTTCATCTCGACTTGGGGCTCAAAGTGAAGTGACTCATTTCCGACATTATTTCTTAATATAACCCCTGCCAGAGGAATAAAATGCCTCTTTTTGACTATCTGAATGAAGTAAAAGGTACAGAAAGATTTAAAATCATCAATAATGTCACAAAAAAGCGATGTAGATGGCTTTAAGGGTTGCTTACGGACAGCCGAAGAAAAACAAGACCCTAATACCTGCTAACATAAACTAAAACCCTCAACCAAATCTGTAATTTTAATTTATGAGACGTGTCATTACTGGACCGTGATTAAGTGATGCGTTAGGCAAGTTTTTATTTCAGTAGTTCTTAACAATACTGACCTTTATTCTGTCTTGAACTTTTTGGTGCATCATGGTTTGAGGTAATCATAGAATATTGACAGCCTGACAGAGTGAATAATTTAAACATGGAAGTGAGACTTCATATATGCCTTAGTAAGTGAGCATTTAGACTATAGAAGTATGTTTTAAATTTCTCACAAATGTTTCACCTTTCGTGTGTGTTATGATGCCAGCTCGTGTTAAAAAGCTTCAACATCATCAACACTGCTATGAAATAGCAGTGTTGATGTTGTTAAAGCTTTTTGGATCACTTGAGAGAATATGGATTAGGTGTATTAGACATTGGGAAGAAAACAAGATTTTATCATCCTGATTGCGATATTCAAGAAAATGTTCAAATTGACATAATCAATTATACAAATTTTTATTGACGCTCGCTCTAAGCAAGGCTGGTAGCAGCACCTGGAAGGGTCCAACTAATGACTACTCAAAGGTAATAGATACTGCAGGAAATAGCACACTGACAACTGCACCTTATTAACAGAAGACTTCCCAAATGGAACCTGAACCATGATAGTTAAGTCCAGTATCTGACCCAGGTGGTGACAAAACCATCTATCACCTATTTGATTTGTAGTTTATTACCTAAGCTCATGGCAATTAATATTCATCTCTTATCAGACAAAACCTGAAGGCTCACCGTCGCCAGGAATTATTAAAGTCTCAACATCCACACCAGCTGCTTCTACAATTAAAGCTTTTGCTGCGAATTATCAGAAGACATCTACAAGTCAACAAAAGCAGATGGTAAGTGTGAGATGTTCATTTCATCTGCGTTCTAAAAATAAATCTCAGCAAAACATTCAAACCTAATTACCTTAATATTTTTTGCAATAACTTGTCTCATTCATAGCGGTTTTCTTCTGTGTTTGAACATAAAAGATTTGAAAATAATCAACCCTATTTTGCGTCTTTTTTTCATGTCAAATTTTTGACCGCTTTACATGTACCCAACATATGTTCATCTGGTGATATAAACCACTCCACTTTTTTCTTAGCACTCCATGGCATTCTTTTGATTTTATTTGATGGACTTAAGAGACTCCTCGACAACTATGTTTTATTTTTAGAAACCCCTTCCATTGGTCACAACTGTTTCACCGAGCATACCAGAGAAAACAAAAGTATACCTCGCTACTTCTCCAGGTCAGCCAAAAACGCAACTTTTCACCCCAAACCAACCCCAAGTACATCGATCTCCACAGGGTCCTTCAGCTTCCATACCCCCAAGACCGAAGTCTGGATTCATTCAACCTTTAAAAACTCCCAGTGTTCCCTACATGACCCCTGTATCTAGTGTTCCCAAATCGTCACCAAAAGTTCAGCAAACCAAAACAATATACCAACAGCATCAATCTCAACCGGTAATGCAAGTCAGAGTGATTGGTAACCAAGAGAGTAATGTTAGTTCTGCAGCAAGTCAACAATGGCAATCACCAGCGGTGATAAGCGGCTCCATTCAGTCGATCGGCAAGGAAGTGGATGAATCAGTAACTCAAACAAAAATTTTGAGGGTAAGCTAAAAGACTAACTTCATTAATGTTTTCTTGCTTTTATTCGGCTGACTCCAGTGTAGCAATGTATGGGGTTGTCTTCATATTTTAATTGAGAACGGTGTGCCCAATTTTACATTGTATTACTGGGCCAATATTTGTGATTTTCAAGTGTAGTAACTTGGGTAGGTTTGAATTTCCCTCAACCAGGGATGAACAAAACCGACTATTTCGAATGCATTCCTAAAAAATAATTCAAATATAAAATATGGAATACATTCTAAATTCAGCCAGGTTTTTTTTGAGGAAAAAGAGCATTAAAACTATTTTAAGGTAGAAGACCAATTACAAAATCAAGAAAACTATAAATGAGGCCTGCGATTTGCCCTATTTCAAGCAGGTTTATCAATTTTAAGACGAAGTATACTGTGTGGATTTACACGATAAAAACAATATATTCTTGTAAGCAGCTTTTCCGAAATATATCTGAAATCAAGAATTTTAGTATAACGAATATGTTCAATTTCAAATGTCTTTGAAATATTTGATTCATTTCGGGCATCCTTGCCCGTTCTACTCAAAAATTTTTGTCTGCATTTCATGTCATGCATTATAGAAGCAGATCTGTTAAACTCATCTGCCAGTAGAATCATATCTGCAGCACTCCTTTACTTTTGTCTTCTTGACTATTCAACTCCTTTAAATTTCAGGATATATTCGAGTCAACCGGGCGTAGCGAGTCCGATATACAGTCACAGCAACAGCAATCAACTGCTAGTGACAGAGCAACTTATATTTATCAATACCATGCTAATCCTACGTTGCAAGTTTCTCATCAAGAACCATCATCTCAAATCGAAGCTTCATGTTCAGATTCAAGAAATATGATCACATTGCATTCTGTTGCATCTTGTACAGAGGTTGTTGAAGCCAGTCCAGTTGTGTCTACTCCGATGGTAGCTGACCAGCGATCTGTTGTTGTAGTTCCATCCACAGCAGCAGGGGTGTCTTTTGTTGAACAAAAAAATACTAATGAAACTGGGATTTTTGAGAAGCAGGACGCTGAATTTAAAACTTCTCAAAATGAAGAGCGAGAACAAAATAAATAAACTTGAGTACTAGCTTCACAACCAAGTTTGTAGAGCTGTGTAAATAATTTTTCATTACAAAAAGTTTTATTGAGCCTCCGATAACCAGCAGTGACTTACTTGGGAAATATATATTTTGAGAAGGTGTGATGCAAGTTGAGTGCATTACAATCATAATTTGCAAACTAAAATGGACATTGTGTTCCATAATTAACAACGAGACACCTAAATAATGGGGTAAGATTTAATAAGAGGGCCATTGCTATTGGACGAAACGCTGCCAGTTTAGATATTCTGCTGCTTTTTTCTCTTTCAATAAAACATTAACATTTCGCAATGTTATGTAATTAGTGCTGCTACAGGACTTCTAACTTGTAGGCCTAGCTGTGCTTTTGTTAAGGCTGCGATACACGTTTACGTAGGTTGCGTTATTTCTAGGCTCGTTTTGTTTTACCATCACGTTTTATGCTGTAAGCTAGTGTATTGCGTGCGTTTGTACCTACTTTGTAGACATGTGAATACGATTAACGCAAACCAATGAGAGCGTTTGATGCTGTTAGTGTTACAACTGGTACAAGTGCTGCACAATCTAAAAATTCATGAGAAAGATTACACTTCAAACTAAAAGTCTTGTAAACGCTACACAGCTGATATTTGTAACAGTACCCATTTACTCATCACTGGCAGACTGGTTTTGGACTGTAGCGTATTGTGCTTTGTTTACAAAAATTATCATAATAGCTTGAATTTAATTTGCTGGGCCAATGTTTGAATTTACAGGACCATTTTAAAATTATTCGAGGCGTTATTTTACTTCCCGATATCGTTGGCCCTAATCGCTAACTGTAACCCGGATAGGTTGCGTGATAATATGCTGTTGTTTTTACGACATTGTTCTAATGTAGGTCAGTCGATATATCTTATACAAGGCTTGATTCTGAAAAACTGTTTGGTCTTTTTCCTTTTTCATATTATGTCTATATGTTGATACTATAGAACTCGACCCCTCTGAGCACTCCACTACAAGAAGCAGGTGGGCGGGCCTACATCCTTACCCAGCATAGCAACGTAAAGCGAGAGGTTAAAATAAAACAAAAATTGCAACTCACTCAAGAATCGCGGCCTTAAACACAGAACACTTGACCAAGAGTTGCAATAGTAACCAAAAAGCATGTTCATACAAAATCAAAGGATTCTCAGAGAAGAAAAGAAATCTGGTTCACGGTTGTCACAACCTCCGAGGCGTACGGTACAGAAGAACTCACGCATGTAAAACACAATCACCTGAATATAAACAAGACACATTTTATGATATTTCATCCCTATGAAGGGGGTGGAATTGAGAGTGGTGAAAGGTTGTTTATACGAGATCAGGATGTTCTGAAACTAAGTTTCTCGATATGAGTTTGGATGAAAACCTGAAGCTGGAAATCTCAGGTGTTGAAAAAAGTGAAAAGAAATACAGCTTAATCTTCCCGTATCAAACACTGCACCAACAGAACAACTTGAATGAGTATGTCTCAAGCATTAATATCGAGTGACATACAGTATTGTGGGTCAGATTGGCTTCATGAAAATAAAACCCTATTAACTCGTTTGCAAAGTACTGGTACATGTAATCGGTTTATGAGAATGGTATTTAATAAAGAAAGACATCAAAATGTTGATCATATTTATAAATCACTTAAAATTTTGAAAGTACAAGATATCGGCTCGTTTGAAATAGCTGTCAAACTATTATACGACCATACAGTTAAGGGAGGGAGATGAGCTATTCATTGAGAATTGTCAGTCTTTGTTACTTTATTTTGTAATGTTGTTTCTTATTGGTTTACATCCCTTTCAGAAGTCGAGTGATAGACTAGGTGTCACAATCGTTCGTCGGTCCATGTTTAAATGAGCTTGAATTAAAATCTATTTTCTCAATGAACTTGGGACATTCTGTATGTCCCACAGTTGGGATATGTTTGAAAGTTGCTCAGATCATTCTTTCGTGTGAATTGTGATGTTTACCTTGCACAATATAAATAGTTTTGTTTTTAATTCCAGGTGTGACTTGGTTGGATTGAGCAAAATCATGGCTCCTGGATGCACGATACCCTTTATTAGGATCTCAGTCGAACCCTGCCTGCTATCCCATTTTAACGTTTGCTGCAGTTGAAATGCAGTGAGATAATAACTTATTTCGAGAATTATGTGTGTTATTTCTATATGTGTATGTATACCGAGAGTTTATGCTCCTGACCCAACAATGCATTGATGGCGTGTCTGTTGAGCATGACTACTCATTTGTGCATGGTCATGTGTTTTTTTTGTGTTTTTTTTTCGTACCTTCGCATTGCACGTTATTCTTCTCAAATAAATTCAGAAAAATATTTTCATTTAACATTCACGCCGTTTCCTAACGGAGCGCTGATAATATAAATTGTGTCTATCAAAGTATTTTTTAAACTAAAGGGTAATTTTAAAATGATTTAAAGCGGCGGAGGTATGGTGATAAAATGCAACTGATTCACTTGAGCTGATTAGATCAGCTATCAGTAGTATGTCGGTTTTACTGCAGTGGCGTAGAACTTCCTGGTTGCGTGGAAATACATACAGGCTGCTAATTCATGAGGTCATAATCTGAATGCATTTTTCACGAATCACGAAAGTTGTGATAGCTAAATTAATATCGATAAGATAAGAAACATTCATAATAATAAAAACCACGGTGTAGTTCCTGAATATATCGTTAGCATCGTCGATGTGCTTTGACCTGTTTTTTTAATTCACAATGGCGTAGGAAGCAGTGCCCGAATATATCAACTACTATGGCGGATTAAAAAAAAAAATTAGGGGAGAGGAAAGTTTTTCCAACATGCAAAAATAGGTTTTCAAATTAAAAAAAGATCCGTGTGCCGGAGGCGCGCAAAAATTTTTCAAGAACGCAACAAAAATACATGTTTTAAGAGCGGAATAAACATTACCAGACAGGAAAATGTATCCGCTGGAAGCTCGCTGAAATTTCTGTAAAAATTGAATAAAAACTTTCACTTCGAAGGCTAAATGCTACGAAATACAGAAAATTAATCAGGGAAAAATATTGCGCGCCGCAGGCGCGCGAAATTTTCATGAAAATGAAATAAAAATATCTATCTCCTGACGAAATGAATAACATTATTCAGTAATGTGGGAAGAACTTAAATTGCACCAGAAATACCAGATGCAAAAATGCACAATGAAATATTCTTATATCGACGCCTTCGAATATGACTGCACGGAAGCCATGTATGGTGCACAACGGACATTCTTTCGTCGTGCGAGAATTATTTGTGACGACTCAATGCTGCTAATATGCTAAATATTGCTCCATGCTAGATTTCTTCGCGAAGACACTGCTCATCCCACCACCATTTATCACCACTGGTCTACCATTCTCATATTCTGTATTACGCTCTATTCTATAAATAAATAGTGACAATGATATTGGGAGGAAGGGCGGGCATAAGCATATGTCCCCAGCCCGCCAGTTACGCCTATGTTTTACTGTCCTGAATTTTAAACCAGATAGCATAAAACTGCATCACTTTGATCTAAGATGGTGGTGATATTTTTGTGGGGGTCAGATTTTACAAATGCGGTTGGTTTTGAAATTGGTAGTTCGTACGGTACGAAATTGCTGCCTATCGAATCGTGCCTGTTTTCATACGGACACGAAATTTGGTACGATAACCGAAAAATATCAATCGAACTTAATTTCGTACTGGTACGAATTTCGGTACGATGTACGAAAAAATAATATCGTACGATACGAAAAATTTTCGAAAGGCAGGGCACGAAGTTCGGCACGAAATTATTTTTCGGGTTCGAAATACGATAAACATTCCGTACCGTACTGCCACCCTTGCGGCCGTATTGCCATAGCAAATTGCTATGGTATTGCAACACGCTTGCGGAAACAGGGTATTGTGAAGTATATTCTTGTGCTGTATAGCTGATCAGTGATAGTCTAGGTCAGGGATGGCAAACCACTGACCTGCCACTGGCACTTCAGTGACCCACTTACAGTTTCTGAAATTCTAACAAATGTCTATAACTGTATTTGTAATAAAGTCAAGCCTTGTTCTAATCTGGTAAACAGGATAAAAATTTATGATGTACCGGTACCGTAACAAACGAATTCAGTACCGGTATTGTTAGCAAATTATTTTATTGATTAATACTGAATACCGGTACCTACTGATCCACGTTTGAGCAAACGGTATTACATATTTTTTGGTGAGAGCTGAGTTCCCGTGTGAAAGATAATTTGTTAATTTTGACGGAAAGGAGTCTTCTGAGTAATTGCGAAATATCTTTAAGTCGTAAAATGGCACCAAACATTTTATTGTAACTTACTGTTAGACCACTCTGCACTGTCAGGTTCTGGGTTAGCAAGATATGCAGTTTGATGCGCATGGGGGAAGCCAGTCGCCACGGAGGACGGTTGTCTTTGCGTTGTCTCATTCAAGGGATTTGTTGCATTGTGCAGGTGTCACTTACGTACGGTACCTGGCCACCAGCACTTGGACTGTGGACGATGGATGTTAAGAACACTGAACAATTATGATTTAAAGTTTTCTGTTGGAGGTTTTTCTGCAGGATATATTCTGATCTAATAATGGACATATAACTTTCAACTGTTTAGAAAGAAGCACTAAGTTTCACAGTGGGGTACGCAAAGTTCACAAGTCAAGCTGAGCTGCTGAGTATGTTATGGGCTCATTTTGCAGTAGGGTATCGGGGGAAAAATGGCATCATAGGATACTGCATAGCCTAGGCACTCACTCACATTACTCTGTACTCATTCGACTCCACAATATACAAAATTCAGTTCCCTGATATACTGTTTATGTAAATTTTGTTGTATCATTTTAATGTTAATATATTGTAGAGTGTAATCATGGTAAAACCAGCTTGTCATTGCTCAGTCTAATTCCAAGTCCTGTGATTCATTGACTAATGATCATTTATACTATTTTCTTCTACACTATCATAAATGAAGTGAAAATTGTGCGCAGTGGAAATTTCTTCGTATTTTATGGACCTAACAACGGCATTAACGTTTGAAATTCTTGCTTGTTTATGAGTTGCTGATGATACAGCTTAAGATAAGTTTCATTGCTGGTTCTTTTCCATTAGACATAGTTAGAGATAATATAAAGCAACTGTTGCTTAAACTGTTTCTTTTTCCCATTTTGGCAATTTTAAAACAATTGATCTTTTTTTATAGCATATTCAATTTACACTAAATATTCATTATGTTTATATGTCAAGAGTAGTCGCATAGTTTTGAACATATTTTGTGCATTCACTCCAGATTAATGTCTCTGAACGTGTAATCTTATTTTCGCAAATTGGGTGGTAGCAGACTCTGATGACCGAGAGGTCGTATCGCAGCCCCCCAGTCTGTACTGAAAACGTATGCTTTTATGCATTACTGTATTCATTTATTTTTTATGTTTCCTGGTTGATGAGTTCAAATAAACTCTCTTTCTCTACCGCTACTGGGCTAGGCTGATTTGTGTTTTGTTTATTTTCATTGGCAGATATTTCCAAATATTTCTTATATATGTTATGCTGATATGTTGAGCTGTGGCTTGATATTCTGATATCCAGGCTGGATATCAGAATTATCAAACTGAAGTTCATCAAAAAAAACCAGACCATGTCGTCTCGGTATAGAGATGAAGTTTTGATCAACACCATGGATTCAGGTAAAGTATGGTACTTTTTGTGTTCTGATACTATTCATTAATTACGCTAATATCAGTCTCTGTTTGTGCCTTGTAGCACAAAATTGACAAGATCTGTACAATGTAAGCAGGTAATTAAGTATTTCATCCCCATCTGCTTGTTACAAATTCAGTATTTTATGGCACTTTTCTATTTTCCCTTTCTTACCCTGTTACGAGCTTACCGTCCTGTAATGCAATATCATGCTAAGCTCATTTGCAATTGAGGCAAATGTCAATTATTATTAACTTATCATGATTTCATGTCAGATGAATTGAATGTTAGGTAGCGCCAATTTAGGTCATTGTTGGGTTTATCTGTGACTCATAACTTAATATGCATAAATCACATAGTGCTTTATTCTTTACGTCATACTCATGGGAGTTGAAGAGCATTTATAATGCTGTTCCTCATTGCTTCAAATTATTATGGTGTACGGCTGGTATGGATTGGTAGGATCATCTTTTAAGATATATATCGTAACAAGCTATGGTTTTGTGTTGTTTGCTTGATGTATGTCAATAGGTACAGAAAAGTGTTTGTAGAAAGAAAATTGACCCAAAGGCCT
Source organism: Styela plicata (assembly GCA_963675895.2). Lineage (NCBI taxonomy): Eukaryota > Metazoa > Chordata > Ascidiacea > Stolidobranchia > Styelidae > Styela > Styela plicata. The sequence goes on from OZ023147.1 coordinate 12,940,424, forward strand.
GTGGAAATATGAAATAATATTTAAGGTTTCATTCTTGCTGTGAGTCTGGTCCTTCAAATGTGATTAAAAGTTAGTGCAGTTACATTGGATCGTGGGAGTACATTAAAACCTGCTACACATCCACAGAGTAGTGACTTTGTAGGAAAGGATTTATTTCTGCCTGATTGCATTCTCCCTGCTCTTTAGAATTTTCTTTATCATCTTCAACTTTTAGCCCCTATGAAAAGTTCTCGATTTTCTATAAGCAGCTTAAATTTTCTTATATAAGATTTGTTTTTCAATATTCCATGTTTTGTCAGCTGACGCATTTCAGATTCTTTAAATTTAATATACTTGTGAGCCGTATTTATTCAAGTTATAATGCTATCATGTAAGTTACTTGCGATAGAGGATAGACGTTCACATTTAGACGCGACTTCCTGGAAGATACCTATGATACCTATTCGATAAATATTAGGTTTAAATTTTACGATTTGAAATGCTCTTAAGAGTTTATAATCGATTATATTTCTGTTTAGAATAACAATTTCTTATAATTTGAGGGGTTTATCAAGAAAATAATCCGTTGTTCAAAGGGCTTCCTTGGGCCATTGGCTGATTTCCAATTGTTATAAAATGCAGACAACTCATCACTCAGATGACTGGTACTTGATGAAACAATCTTATCTCCAATAAAAACCTGGCGAAGTCCAAATTGTTGGTAACACTGAACATCAATTCATTGGATTAAAAAGATGTTAAAAATTATTGAATTATTAAGATTATCATACAAAGATGCCATCATTTTTTTTTATTTAATACTTTTTTGGGCATTTTGTTTTCATCTCAGTACTTAGGTCTTTTTATTTGGCTTATTCTATCTCTAGTTGTACTATATCAAGATATGGAACTAGTCATAAGTATCTGAGGTTTAACTTTCTTCAATTACATGGCTTTATACTACTACTCTTTATTATTGCACATCTGTTTGCTTTGCTTTGCTCCCTGTGTTAATTTTTTTATTCATTTGTAATGCAGGTTTCGAAAGTCCAAGACTTCTCTTTGACATCGATAGAGACGGTGTAACAAATGCTGGGAATCGTGATGCTCCAGGTAGTGACGTTTCATTCTGATAGCAAATTGAGTTTCTTTCATTGAAGTTGAAGCTCTTAGCATAAAAGGAGGCAACTAACGACCACTCAAAAGCCATAGAACTGTGACAAAATGCAACTGTACACTATGCAGAAAATATCCCGAATAGCACTGAACACTGCCTTGGTAAAGTGCTGTGATTTGTATCTGCCCTGGGTGATTTTAAGTTCATCCTCTACTTTCTTTTGGAATATAAGTGATTTCTATGCTTTTACAGTATTTTGACTTTTAGTTTTAATATGAAATTGGAAGCAGTGTCTAAAAGGAACAAACTAACAGCCACTTGGTGGCGGAGACCAACTAAAAGATGTAGTACCAGCAACTGCACTCTGAACTGAGAAGTTTTAAACGGAACTGAATCGTTACGGTAAAGTGCAGTGAGTTGTATCTGCCCAGGGCTATGGTGAAACCATCCACCACTTCTTTGCTTCCTTTCAGTCGCCTCTTATGGCACGCAGCAAAAGGAGAACAAAATAAGACAACACTACAACTGAATTCATTTTATATATATCTTTCCTACTTCCAGGTCAGAGTTGTGTGTATATTTTATCTGGGAATCATGAGCAAGAAGAATACAGAATAGGAACTTATGCGAAATATCCAGAAAATGCACCGGTCTTACCACGTCAACTCGCAAGAGCGGGATTCTATTATACAGGCTTTCGGGATAGAGTTAAATGTTTTAGGTTCGTATTTTTATTTTAATACCTTGGTACCGATACAGAAATGTCATGCTAAAAACATCAATTCGTACTTTCAATGGCCATAAATTGACCAGATTTTGGTTCGTTTTTTGAGATTTTATGTGATGTATAGGGGTGGCCAAAATCTGATATCTCTTGAGTTCAGAATAGAATTGATTAACTTTTACAAATCGAAACAAATATTCGAATCAGAAGTATTCTAACAAACAAAAGAAATTTTCTCAGAAAATTGTTTAAGTTACCAAAATTAACATGCAATGTATAATTTTGATTCTGTTTTTTCCAATCATTGCGAAAATCAAAGAGAATGATTTTGTGATCATTCAAAACTACTTCCAATTACAGCTGTGGGATGACGGTGGAGAACTGGATGATTGATGATGATCCTTTTCTGGAGACCTGGCACAAAGCAGATTGCAAAATGGCAAGGGGCAATGAGATACGAAACGTTGCGTCCGATTCAACATATTCTGCTCTGATCAGACAAATTCTTGTCGGAGAAAATAAAAGAAGAGACGGCAGAAAGGTGCCCTAATTTTAAATATTCCATAAAGATTAAGATACGGTATATGTTTTAAAAATCTGAAATGAATATAATACAGGGTGGTTAAAAAAATGAAATTTTTGAAAAACATAGCTACTGTTTAGGCATTCCAGTTAGCAAAATTTTCTGGTATTCAATCATATTTTACCTATTTTATGTTACAGTTAATAGAATTGTGCCATTTTGCAGCCAAGTGATTTTTATCAAATATTACAAAGTGAAATTAGACTATTCCCATTTGGAAAATGTCTGCATATACGCAATTTATCCAGGCCCATTATTGACGCATGCCTGGCAAAATAAAATTTTTAACTGGTATAAGACGATTTCCCTGCAAAATTAATCAATTAGAGATCAATCAAACCTCATCTTTGCGTATGAAATTTTATTTTTCTGAACTTTTGGCCTAATTATTTTTATATTACAAAGGCTTTGTTTGAGCTATAAATAATCTTCAAATACCTTCTTTCAGTAATATTGCCGGGAAACTTATTTCATTACCATGTAACCATTTATTTCCTGGTAATTTATATTTGGCATACAACGTAGTCATTATAATAAACTTATCGGTATCACAAATGGGAGAGTCCCTGGTTTTAGCTGGCGTATATCATGAAAACATGCATCGAATTGTTATTCATAATGTATATCACGATTCATATGACTTGTTGCGCACGTAGCAACCAGCAGTTCCCTTTATGTTGCAGTTGCAACATTTTTATTCAATGTTCTAGCACGCCTCGAATAAAGGGTATTTGGACTCTGTTTGTTGTGTGGTCTACACTATGAGAGTGGAAGACATCTGGCCTTCATACTATTTCATATCATTCATTCCCTCAGGGCATAGGAAATGTCTAAATATATTGCTTCCTCTTAGTGAGGGAAAAATTATTTAGCATAATTGGTGATGAAAACCCTTTTTTAAGTCGGTGACTTAGAATGACTCATACCAGGCAAGGCTAAGATTGTCCAAATAATTCAATTTGTAATGTTCGAATCTATAATTTATTCTATTCTATTTATACACCAATTCAAAATCAATCAAATTATACTTTCAATTTTTTTTCAAGAATAAGTGTTAATTTTCACGAAAATAATACGCTGATGAAACAATGTCGTTGTATCCGTTTTATTATATGACTTTTGAATCAAATATTACATAGATCTATCTCTTGCAAAATAAAATAAGTTACTGAATTGTTAAATTATAGAAAATATGAACTAACAGATTTAATGATAGTATTTAATTTCCTAATTTTCAGAGATCACCCTCTCAACCATCTCAATACAACAGGACACCAGGAGCAGGTGTGTTGAACTTTATATTCTATATTTTGTTCAGGAATGTTGAATTGTAAGGCTCTAATCATGGATGGCCCTCACCTTAAAAAAATAAGAAAAAGGAAATTTGAGTCAAAGAGCCAACTTGTATTATCTTGTCGCAGGAATGAACGTTTAAATACAATTCATGTCCGCCTCATATAGAAAGCTGTCCATTGGCAGTCTTGATCAATGTTTGCAATGTATTTATGCAATAGTTTAGATAAATGGCCAAAACTTCGAATATATTCGCAAACAATATAAAATTCATGTAAAATTTCAATGTAGCTGGTTAAGTACTGGTATTTGAATCATCCCAATCAGACAAGTACTGATATCCGAATGGATTCAAATCTTGAATCTATAAGTGCCATCCTCCCCACCTACCTCATAAAATAAGAAAGTTATTCGAAACACACATAATATAATAGTCTTTTTAAATGGTAAAATTTGTCAGCCACAAAAATAAATCCATCCTTGCATTCAAAGCCCAAGATTGTGACAGCAGTAATCGCCTCAATTTCCATTCGTTTAAATTTAGATTTGGGTTGCAATGATGTAACCGAAAGATTCAATAATGTCAGTATTGCAAATCATGTTGCAGAGATACCCAGAGATAATGTAAGTTTTATGTACATTTTGTATAGGTTTTCCCTAAATTGAATAAAATTGAAATACGATGCGTTCGAAAATATATACCGGTACCTATTTTTTCTCTTTAAGAAAAATCAGAACATGTTTTTAAATGTATCATATATTTCATAGGTGTATTGAGAGTTTCTAACTATTCTGTTCAATTTGATTGTCACCAGACGAAGGTATTCAAAAAGAGGAATTTTAATCTTCTAGCAAGAGATACATCATGAATTGTATCCGATTTGCTAAATTTCCATTTTCTTCCATGGTGTTAAGGTAGCTTAGCAACCGACATTATACCAGTCTTGTATGGTCATCACCTCAACTTGTTTTCATTGCATTGTTAGTAAAAGTTGATCCCTTTATGCTTCATTTTTTCATAGTTTCAATTTGCTAACATCTTTGACGAGAATCATAAGACTGTGCTGGAAAATTTAAATTTGAAAAAAGAAGAAGACAGAAGGTAAGTTTGTAGTTAAATATTTTGTGTTGTCAAGCAATCGGAGTCATTGGTGTGAGTGATTGATTAGCCATGTATGTTTGATTGATCTTTTTGTAATTATCAAGTCAAGAATTAAGATTTTTTTAGTTGGGTGTTCTTTTCTTTTTTTTTCATTTTTTTTTTATGAATTTCACTCTAAGGCTGTATGCAGCGCCTAAAAAAACCAACTAGGGGCTTACACTAATAACTAACAACTTAATAGCAAGGACCTACCTAAAGATGTAGACCAGCAACTGCACTCTGGGAACGGAAAGCATACCAAATAGAACTGAACTGCCGCGATAAAGCATAGTGAGTGGTATCTGCCCAGGGCCATGGTAAAACCATCTACCACTTCCTATAGGTTTTGTATTGTATTTACATACCGATAATTGCATATTGCCAAGTGGGAACAGAATGGGCCTAAATTCACATTATAACATCTTATTTGGTCTCAACCAAATCGATATATGGGCCAAATTTTTCACTTCACTTCAGCCATTCAAATCTTATTTTTGTTTCAGAAAAACCTATTTGAAATGGCCTTCATATCCAGCTCCATATTTACCAAGCTCTCTTGCTCAAAATGGATTGTTCTATCTCGGAAATTTAGACAGAACACAATGTTATTTTTGCGGAGGTGTACTAAGAAACTGGGCGCCCACAGATAATGTTGCTGAACAACATAGGACTCATTTTTCAAATTGCAGGTAAATATTGATATATGTTTTTTTATTCAACTTATTGTACAAGAATAAAATTTTCGGTTTTTCCTGTTTTGAATCGGTTCTGGATGGTGAATGTTTTCAAACATCTTTTGCTGTATGCTACCTTTTCATTCTAAGTTTGTTCTGGGAGTGAAATTATCTGATCTGCTATCATAGGAAAACTCGTACCGCGATGTTTTGTGATAGAGGCTTTGCTAAAAAATTATAATGGTCAAGTACGCATCTAACAGCAGTACGAAAGGTTTCCAAATCTTCAGCACTGGTGTAAAATATTATTTGATCTTCTGATTCATTCGGGGAGAATAACATAAAAAGGTGCCCTCAATCGGTAAAGCCGTTAGAGACCACAAGTTACGCAAACAGTGATTCGCGTAAAGGGTGGTCGGAGCTTCCTCCACCTACCATATTCATGCACAAGAAAGATGAATAATAGGCCATGCCAAAACCTTCATCTCCAATTCAGGAACGGCGTCCGCACTGGAGGTCTTGGTTCATCGTATCATACAGTTTTATTTTTGGCGTTCCTATCCCAAAAAAGGAAAATGATATCCTATCCATTCTCAAAGTGTCAAATACCTTCCTCCACTATGTACAGAATTTTAAATAACGTAACTCCTGATGTTGCACAATTGACTAAAAAAGTTTGCTTAAGAACTGTGTATTTTGACTACTCAAATACTCGAAAAAAAATTATATTGTATGTACATAATATTAAATTTCATAACTAGATTCCTACATTGTATTATAGGTTTGTGAACAATTTGATTGGCTTTATATCACTTATAAAGAGAAAAAGCTACAAAACCATCAACACTGCTATTTCATACCAGTGTTGATGGTTTGAAAGCTTTTGTACAGACATTTTGCTCCAAGACATTCAAGAAAAAACGGGATATTTTTGTTAAGGATTTATTACGTTATATACGTAATCACCTCGCTAAATTGTTTTCAGTGTCTGAGTAGCATAGTCTGCAGCTAAAGGCTGAACTATACACGTCAATAAGATTGAGATATTTTAGAATTTGTTTTAATATATCCTAGCATTTTTCGCGATCCAACGCAATGTGTGTAGTGAGCGTTTCAGAACTTTTTTGAAGAGTTAACAACCTTCGTGGCAAATAATATTGAATAGCCATGGTAAAAGAGTATTTATTTTGTGAAATAAAGTTTTTACTATGCTTTATTGCTTGATTTTCCATTTTTTATTTGCTTCTATCGATTTAAGTCCTAAATAGAATACTTGCATTTTGGTGTACTTTAGTCATAATACAATGTGATCACTAATCTGCAATACGGTAATTATATCATATTGTTTGCTGTTAAATTAATATACTGATTAATGTATTTACTCTATATACCTGTGGCAATTATATAATAAGCTAAGAATGTAATGAGATTTTGAAATTTTCAAGTGCCTTTGTCAACCATGTTCCAAATGCTTGAAAATAGCTTGTCTTTAGTTTTTGACAGTGATAACTAATAAATTCAGTTTTTTTTACACTGGACACTTCACTCTGAGCAAGGTCGGAAGCAGAGCCTAAAAGGAACCCACTAACAGCCACTTAATAGTCAAGAGCTACTAAACGATGCTGATATTTCTTTTGTAGCCTTGAGGAAAACAAGAATATTCAAGTCTGGGGAAAAATTTTACTTCCCCGGGAACAGATTGGCTTATTGAATATCTGAAACTGATATTTTATTAGAGGTTCATTTTATTGAGGTGTTTCGATTGAAATTTATTTTTAATTTTATAAATTTGAGTTTCAATCAGAATTCTAGAATAACTTGTCAACCATATAAATGAATCTCTATCCTCTTTAGAAATCCTTGTTTTTATCAATTTCATAAATCTTTTCTTTTATAGGATGGTGACAGGCGAGCCATGTGGAAATATACCCATGACTGAGCGAGCAAGACAAGATGCAGATGATGTTGATCGTGAACGGTTGAGCGAATTAATTCTCGGAGATAACGACCCAATTCTGGAACCGCCTGACCCTTCTCCCGAAGAACAAGGAAGATTAGCTGCTTTGTATCCGTTAAATTCACCTATGAACCCTCACATGAGACAATATCAGTCGCGGCTTCAAAGTTTTGCTAACTGGCCAGAAAGGATAAGAGCGACAAAGGAACAAATAGCTAAAGCTGGATTCTTCTATTTAGGTACCTAATTTATGTTTTTGATAGCATTTTACTGCCGAAAATGGAAAATAGAAAAATTCTAATCCAAAAACTAAAATTTAACACATTTTAAATTCATGTGTTGGGGAATGTTTGGATCCAAATTGTCTGATATTTATTAATTATTTAATTCCAATAATGGTACAGGTACGGGAGGATGTGACGTAATGTGTTGTTTACTCCTTGATGAGTAACGCGATAATCATGGTTGATTTCTATTTCACTGCATAGTTTTTTGTTTATTCTGATAAAAAATTAAATATCTGAACGTAGCTAGGAATAGAATTCCACTTTTCTAAATGTTGATGATAATACATACAGAACAATTCAGTAAAACAAATTGTTGTTTTTGTAATGGCGGGCCTCTGAATTCAGCACAATAATAGACTATTCTGTTCAATGTCGATTTTACAGCATCCTCAGAGTATTGTTTGGTCTTATAGATTTTAGTAGATTTAGTCACGAATAAACAAAATATTTTGTTCCTCGAAACAGGACAATCAGATAAAACAAAGTGTTATTATTGTAATGGTGGATTGCAGAATTGGGATGCGAACGATGAGCCGTGGACTGAACATGCGAAATGGTTTCCTGGGTGAGTTTCAACTTCTTTACCTATTTAAGTTTTATTGCTCATCTTTTGGACTCGCTGTTTTCAACATTTATTTTACAAAAATTTTCTCAAATTGTTGAGTACCTCGAACTTCCCTCAATTAACAGAATTGAAGTCAGTTCTGTGGAAAGTAAATAACTGCCTGTAACTATGTCCTTGTCACTAAATTTTAGCTGGGGGTTGACTTTGTCATGATTATCAAGAATGAGCACATGATCAGTTTGGGTAAAATGTCATTAAAAATTTTTTAGATATATTTTGGAAATTTTCACCAAATAGAAAAAATTGGTCTTAAATATATATTCTTTATCAAATTTTTAACACTAAATAAAAAGGTTCGTAAAAATTCGATTTGAGGTTATGCGATTAGATCTAAAACTCTTTTGTATTCAGAAGTTAGAGTGTCAAAATTGTTTTTCCAGCTGTGCTTTTGTACTTCGACAAAAGGGCACAGAATTTGTACGACAACAATGCGAACTCCATCCGAATTTAAATCGACCAACTATAAGGAATGCAGTTTCTCATGACATACCACCTGATGTACCACCAACAGAGAACGGTCTGGGTCAATCCACTATAAACATAGAAGCTGTTCGAGATATGGGATTCCCTACAGAAAGAATACAAAGAGCTATTAGAAGGTTGGTTTTCAATCTCTCATTATCAGTATTGAAGGTTATGTATCTTGCTTGTTATTAAAACTCCTATGTTTAAAATTTTTTTTTAAAATGCATCTAGAGTTAGTGACTATACCTTCATACAAAATTTTTACTTAAAAGTAGAAAATCACTTCTGTAAAGATTCTTTTTCAGCAGATTTAGATTCACCAGATCTTGTGTAATTTTTGAATGTTTTTTTGGATTTGTTTATTTATTTTATACTGATACTGTACGGCCTAGAGTTTATCATGCTGCCATCAAAGATTCAAGATCTCGAGTTCAAGTCTGACTCGTTAATCCATATCCACCACTCAACCCAGGATGTAATGACTTTGGTAGGCCCTGTCGAACCCTGTTCACCTCGTCTCAAAGTGGCCTCTTGTACAGGGTCTTGTTCAGGGTGATCCACTCAGAACGTAGCTATAAAATAACACTGCGTACTATCATAATCGCAAATTATTTGTCGAAGCATTTTCTATCAAGTATGAGTCAGCAGTGACTCTGGCATTGATATATCAGCGTTAAAGGCTTAGTACCCTCTAATATAATGTTATGACTCGTACATTGAAGAACTGCATTTCAATCTCACTGCATATATAAATGCAAATAATGGAACTGTAGATGTGAATAAAAGCAACAGGATCCTATTTTTATAAATGATGAATTCCATTGACAGAAGAGTTCTCTTTTCTGTTTCGAGTGTCTATTTTAAGCTGAACCTAATGTATTATTGATTAAGTTCATAGAAACGTTAATGTCACAGAACATTTTCAGGGTTTCTCCCTTGTTATATACCGATGGCGAAATATATGTACAAAAGTGTGGCGCAATATTGATGTACTTGAACTCTCTTATATCACGAATTCTATTTCTTTTGTTCAAGGTCATGTTGAATTTGGATGTTTTGTTCATGTTGTATTCAAAATTTTATAATGTATTTTTGCAACCATGTAGAATTTGGGTTATAAAATGATATACATCTAAAATAAATTTGCTAGTTTACCAATATTTTCTTCAAACCTGAAAGTTACTTCGATAGTATCTTTTATGCCCAATATTATCTCTAAATAATTTTGTTATTTGAACATCTAGGAAAACCGAAAGAGACAGACGTGGGTACACTGATGTTCAAGATCTGATAGATGACCTTTTGGCTGAAGATACTTCGAGTCCTGAAGAAGAACAGAACACGGCGTCAATGCAAGAAGCTGAAGAACATGGAAGCGATATACGAGGAACACCAATGATTCCTGTGGCTGCTGGTGCAACAGGACAAAAACGAAATGGTGATATAAAAAATATTGAGGCAAAAAAGAGTAGAACTCGATCGCCAAATCCTGCAGGTACTGTCATTTTTTATATTCTGATTAGGCATTATTGATAGTACAAGGCATTTGTTGACGCTGTGTCTCTATGTTAGGCAGTCCTTTTGCCTGTATTTCCTTTCCTGTAAGCTATTCCCTTGCTATTGATTTGGATAGATTGCAGGGTGCAGCAAGCGTACCTGTCCTGGATGATGGCAGTGGTGCTCTGTCAACTCAATCTTTTTGTTTTTGTTATCTATTTATTGTTATGCATGCAGACATGATACCCAGTGGGGTTGATTGTATGCAGATTGATTGACACCTTGAGGAACACATTTGTTTATGTTGTCAAGTGCTGACACTTTTTGCACCAACCATGCCCATGCACAGGAAAGAACAGTAAAATTAGAGATGGCCAATACCAAAATTTTTGCCGTTACCGATATCACCTTTGTAATTTATATTACGGTACAGATAGCACCGATACAGAGTACAAATATTAAAGGCCTTTTTGTATTCACACACTTATGCCCTGGGGTATTGTGGCACCTACATGTGTGTGCGACTAGGTAAATTTGCATGCTTGAACTCTTGCGTCCATTGTCAACTATTATGGATGAAAATATACTGAATTGATGCTGCTTTCAAGCATACATGGGTCCAAAGATTGTGTTCAAATAGACTGTTGAAATGTTGTGATTACACGACTAACATGACACTTAACACCTTTTTTCTGCATCAAAAAGAGCATATAGTCAAAATATTGACAGTGGATTGATGTGTTTTATCTGGTAAAACTCAAAGTGTAAATAAAATGTTCATGCGAGGCATGCCCCGTTTTAGTCATTTTTCAGGGCAGTTGAATGCGAAGCCTACATAGATCGGGACTGAGCATGTCAGAGCAAATAGAAAATACCTAAAGAGTTTTATTGCTGCATAATAAAACAGTTGCCTTTTCATTTATTATCACATAAATAAGGCGTATTCGTACGATACGTTTTAAAAAGACATTTCCTTTTCATTTTTGGTATTGGTGATAAAAATTTTCGGATACCAGTACCAATAACGATACTCCAAAAATTACTGATACTTGTCAATAACATTTCCGATACCGATACGTCAGCCCATCTCTAAGTAAAATAAAATGTTGGGGCAAAAAATTTCATAGCAACTTGAACTTTGTGTTGGCCAAAGCAGTCGAGGTTCATCATTTGGTTGAGTGGTACGCTGGCTTTACTTCTGCAGGCAAATAATTAAATGTTATTCTAAAAACATTGAATTGAAGAGCTATAGACTATAGTATGGTTCAGTGAGCTGTATCTGTGTCCTTGGTGATGATAATCCACATTGAAAGTATTACTACCTTTCACCAATCTCAATATATAGGAAAGTCTCTTTCCATGTTTTTTAATACTACATTGTTTTATCTTTCAGCTACAAAGGAAATGGCCGAAAATCTTCGAGTCATGCAGGAATCGGACAGGTGCCGCAATTGCATGATGAACGCGGCAGACGTAGTCGCCATACCTTGTGGACATCTCGGCGCATGCTCAGACTGCGCTCGAAATATGAAAAGATGTTTTATTTGTAAAGTAAAAGTGCAATCGCAAGTAAAAGTGTACAGAGCATGAAAACCCAAATTTTCGAACATCTGCAGCAGATAGAACACACTGACGGATAGAACACACCGACGAGGTGCGTTCTATCTGTCGCTGATGTTCGATAAAACTTTTTCGTGTTATTCTTTTTAATAGATCGAAAAAAGACAAGTTATGCTCATTTTTCACCACTATTGAAAGCAACTTGATATCTTTTGTCGACATTCGGAGACTATTCAGCGACACCTAATTTGGACATGGGTAGGAAAAAAGGAATGCCCTTTATTAATATAGGAGATCTTATGCTGCATTTTCCTATATTAGCGCATAACTCCACGCTAGTCATATCTCAATTATGTTTTCTCTGACTAGATTCACAAATGTCGACAAATTGTATTGTGTTGCTTACACTAGTTGTGAAAGATTATTATGTACTTGGTGGTCGTATGTGTTAAATTTGTCAAATGTTCGAGTACCGGTATGTCAAATTGAAGAAAAAATTTAAGTATACCCATAATTGATTCCTCATTGGAAATAAACGGTCTTTGTTTGTGAACATGTGGACAGTTTTTCCTCATTATTTGCTATTGAAATGCAATTTATTTAATTCAAATTGAATTAATTCGAATGGGATTACGAATGTAAAGCTGAATGTAAGTTCATCAGTGTAAATAACTAATTTAATTAAAGGCCAGGCAAATGCAAAACTCGTCGAGAATGCTATGAAAAATAGACTGGAAGAAAATAGGAGGCAGAGTAATATTTGTTATATCATTCAATTAGTATAGTTGTTTGTATGATTTCAGTTGGTATTGTGAGTCCTCCTCTATACTATAATACGCTGAGAGTTTTTTTGTTTCAGTTCAACTTTAGAAAACTGCATTTTTATTCATTCACATTTATGTATATATCTGCCTCATTGCAAATTTCTGCGTTCGCCGTTATCTATCTAGCTAGGTGGTTTGAGACTGGGATACAGATGCGTTTCAGGATGTCAGTCAACTCCTGATCTTAACTACTAGCACTATTAAAACTATTATCCGTGTGTGCCGTAACCATTAAAATATCCCCAACCACTAACATTATTAGATCATTGTAACAATAATAATATATGTAGAGATTGATAACTATCTTCAACGACCATATTTTTATTAAACATGACTCAGCAATAGATCACTGGGTCATGATTAAAAAAATTGAGTCTTTGCAGTGATTTTGGCAAACTTATATAGTGTACTGTAAATGTCAAATAACTACTTGTATGAAAGCAATATATTGTGAAAAATTATTGGATGTCGTTTGTATAACTGTCGATAAAATTAATCAGTATGTTGTTGATGTACTTGTATTTTGTGGTTCGTTCAATATTTTCTTATTCAGTCGGAAAAGTAATTGTCCGTTTTACTATTTCTTTCAATGTTTCAATTTGCCACCAATCGCTATATAGTTCACATTTTTTTTTTTTTTCATTTTTAATAGAAATTTTGAGATGTACTTTCAGTGCAACAATCTTCATTTCTCTTCATTTCTTTTTTCCATATTCTGTTATAAGTTTTAAGAAAGAGAAAAAGTTTTTGGTTCAACGTTCTTAAACATGCCGGGTGTTTTTTATAGATTCACATGTTCTATATATTTCTGTATTGGATACCGACAGACTACTAAAAACTTTTACATAAGTGATAAACATTCATTCCATAGCGTCCGATGCTTACTTTATTGTAATGAGTAGTGACGGTGAACTCATCTACCACTTCCTTTTATTTAGTCAAATCCTCTATGTTAGGACAACTGCCAACAATGCAAGCTATTATCATCAGCTCAGGATAAAATAAATGTTGATGATAATAAAAGCAAGCAATCTCTTTTCTCATGCAGAATCCCACTGTGTGCTCCCCTGCCCCATTTTATAAAATTGTTGATTTTTTTGCTTGTTGACTAACTAACAATGCATTTTTTTTTTCACTTTAATTAATCTTACTGAATTAGTGTAGCACTCACCACTCACACAAAGCTTTGTGAAATCGACCGTACTCAATAGCTCTTGATCAAGAAAAAATATAGAATATTTGCATGCCTTCATGTATAGATGATGTATAAAAAAATACTGTGCACATTTCGTGTTCTTTCTGTTGAATGGTTTTAGAAGGGTAGATTTTTTCTTTATAAATTCGTTCATAAGCCTTGTGTCGCCAATTTTGGATTCACATCATGAAGTTAGGCGGTTGATGTGCTGTCTGGTATGTATCGTCAGCGGCGCCGTTTTTTAGCGCAGAGGCGCTGTCGATTGAGTTATTATCTACTTACAGATTATTAGCGGCGAGCCTAATTGTTAAAGGGGTTCTGTGAAAAAAATTCGTTAAGTGGCGGAATGCTTATCGAACTACGCATCTCGAATCGTCCTGTGTTTAAACCACGCGTAGGACAACTATGGGGGAGGAGAGGGTTCACGCAACAATTGAATAAGGACGGGTCATTGAAAACCGGAAATAGTCTATTATGGCATTTTCCAGTCGTTTCACAGAATAAAAGCGAAATCTTATTCTGACACCTTTTAGGTGTTCATTTGTCTCGAAAGTGTATGGAAGCACGAGGGTCTATCCACATTTTGGATAGTTTGAAAACAACAAGGTGATCTGGAGTCGCGCCTTTTGTGAGTTTATTCTGGCCCGGTTTGTTGATGAATAATAAAAGTAAACCACGGTTTCTTAGTACGAAGCTTTTTTATCTAAAACAAGTCTCGATTGAGAACTTGCACGAAATCTTAGGGCGTATTTTTTAATGCTCGCATGATTTCAAGGACTAGACTAAACAAGATAAATGGTAGCAAAAGGAAAAAAAACTTTCTGCATAAAGATATCTACCTACTTCCGCGCTAGCTGGTTAATAAGAGTAGTGGATGCCCAGCTGAGATCTATATTGAAAGTTATTGAAAAGATAAAAAGAATAATAAATATATTTGCATTCAACAGATCCTCTAAGTACTGTGACTAAAATGTCGGATGAACTAAAAATAAAAGTGAGCCTGCGGGAAGCAGTAATATACTTTCGCAAAGATTAAAAGGTCAAAATGGGATGTCGTACAAGGGTATGTCTCCGTAGGTTTTGGCGATGTCAGAGCAAGAGGGGCGCACTCGGGGCTCTAATACAGAATTGACAGGCTCAGACAACCAGCCAATAAAATTATAAAGTAAATATAAAACAATACCGACGAGTGCAGTTGCCCCAAGGAGAAAGCGTTCAAGTATGTACCAAGTAAGAACGGACCTTGGCGGGCGAGCGAGATTTAGAGCTCGATCGAACGCGGTGTACGAAAAAATAATGAATGGAGAGGCAGACAGTTACCTTGAGGATATATTAAGAGGCAATATATCTTCGGAAAGGTACGAGCGAATGTTCGAACGGCGCACGCTTGGCAGAGGTATTGACGTTTGGGAAATGAACGATTATTTTCTCCGGACCGAACAACAGGATTTAGAGTGGGACGCGCTGAGAGCACTACTTGAAAGGCATAGGGAGGCGCTAGACCGGAAAATGACCATAAGGAAGAGGCTAGAGTTGATCTCAAATGTTCTATATTCCGAAGCAATCATACGAACATTGGCTATTACGCAAAAAATAAGCAGACGACGCGCAAGACTAGGATGTCGTGATTCTTCCAGTTATCACATGAACAGGAGCGATTGGGAAGACATAGACGTGCAATAGACATTAACAAAAACAGCGGCTTACGTTTTGTAAATATAAATGTGTTAAAGGAGGGGAAGAAAAATTCTAAAAAATAAGTAGTAAATATAATTATAAAACTTTTCTAATTAATTTTTGTCAAAATGCGCCAAATTGCATCAGATTCGGGAAAGTAATAATTGAAGAAATTGGTTATGTTTGCGTTGATTATTATGCTGATTATTATACAGAAGTCTTGATTTTTTGGAGAAGAAAATTTTTTTCTGTTCCCCAAAGTAGACAATCTTTTTATTTCTAATTAAAGAATTTTTTTGCTTTTGGGAAAAATATGGTGACTATTTGTGAAACTTATGCGTATTATTTTGGTTTTAGTACTAAAGTACTAGGTAATTTTCCATTACGAACTGTATTTTACAGGAGGTTGTAGCAAGTTGTAGGATTTTGTAAGATTGCAAAAATTGAGCAAATGTAACTCGCACAACGGCAAATTTGTGTTATTATAGGAGTTGTTTTTGCTCGATTTCCGCGAAATCGGTTGGTGTCTTCCGTGGGAAGCGAATATTTTTTGCTTTCTCGGAAGATAGCGGCCGAGGTCTTATCAGCTGAGCAAAACCCACAAGCCCATATTTGGTTCGAATGAGTTCGTGAGTTTCTGAGAATGAGGCGACTAAAACAAGGCAGTTTCGCAATAATTTTATATATAACAAGCTGAGTTTTTTTAATAGAAAGAACGGGTTTCATATACCGGAGTTTGGACATGGTTGCTCATTATTATATTGTTGCCCCAAGGGGAAAGGATTGTTACTTAGATGAGAACTAATAGATTTAGGCGTGCACTATATACTTGTGTTTAGATGTATAGACTTATGATATATAAAATTGTTTTAATGATGTATTGGTGATTTATATTGTGTAGTGTGAAGTTTAGAATTGTGTTATTTAAGAGAATAATGATGTGTATAGTCGGGTGTAATATTTGACTTATGCAATAAGCCACGACTGTTACTATGTAGTGGAAGAGTTTTTTTTTTTTTTTGGGGGGGGGGGAGTTATTTGAGAGATATAAATTTTTTATGGAGGTATGGTTTAATTTTGTGTTCTGTATAGTATTTTATTGTGTTTTTTGTATAGCACTTGTATCCTGATATTTATTGGCACCTGTTTTCAATTGTACATTAAAACACACAAAAAAAATTAAAAGGAAAACAAGAAAAAAATCTTGATAACAACCAAGATAAATTATCAAGGGACAGCGACTGTTGTTGAAAAATAATGTCGATGTATTATTATATGTTAATTTATGTTTAAATATGAGTGACTTGATTTTTTTGTGAGTTTAGAATTCTGTAATTTGCTGGTACGTAACTTAATTGTACAGGAGTAGTAGTTTGGGGTTTAGATGCGAACCAAAAATGTATAGATTTTTTTTCTTAGGAACGTCCAGGTTGTGTCCTGGTTATGTTGTTGCGAAAGTTTTTTTTTATATCTAATTCGAAATTTTTTGTACAAAAAAGCAGATGAATCAAGGGGACAAACCTGCTTGAAGCTTGTGTTGTGTTCCTACCCAAACTACGACTCTAGTTATTAATTTTGTTAAAATTGTGTGGAAAATTGTTTATGAAGGTATTTTTTAACTGTCTAATGATAGCGATATGGTGATAATTGATTTTCATAGGAGTGTTTGGTTGTATTAAAGATTTTAGAACTAAAAACTACACCTTAGTGAGGGCTGATTAGCCTGAAGTCTGAATTCGTGATCTGAAGAACCCAAGTGTGACTACCTGCAATCCGTCGGATAAGCAGGGAAAATAACTTCGATAAAAATTGGTGGTCAGTACGGGGATATGACCATAGAGGAATAGACGGAGATGTTCTCTTCCCTGAAACCTATGTGGAAGGGCAATGCCCAGTAAAAATCGTAGGTAAAACGTCTCGTCACAAAGAAAACCAAACCCTGGGGCGAGCCAAAGGCAAGTAAATCACCCGTCATGCCCAAAACTCAATACTCAAGAGTGTGGGCGGGAAAGCCAGTGGAAAATACGTATTCCAAGAAGGTACACCAGAAGGAGTACGAGAAGAGAATTACAAGAATTAAGTAACAAAGCCGTAAACCTCGCCAGAGAAGAATATATGTCACCCGAAATCAATGCACCCGACAATACAATCATCCCGGAAAGGACGTGGAAAAGAGTCTATGAACCTTACTCTGAGGATTAGGAATACCTCAAAGGCCATTTATCCTCGCCACAAGCACTCAAGTACCCTTGCAAAATGGAATTAAAAGACCCTACGGTGAAGCCATTCGTCTCAGGTTCGTACAACCTGAAGGGAGAGGGTCAGCCAGCCGCCTTGCAGGAAGCCGTAGAAAATCCATTTGACTTGGGGGTAATCGAGACGCGGTTCGCTGAATGGAAATTGGCGATATTCGTTGTACCGCAGAAAATGAACGAGCGACAAAAGGAAGAGAAGGGGTGGCAACAATCTTGGAGGATCGTCCAAAATCTTCAACCCTTGAAATCCACTATGAAATCTATCGAAATATCACCACCTTTAATACCGGATATCAAACAAATGGTCCGAGGAAGAGAGGTATTATTCCTACTTGATTTGAAAAAAGTTTACTTTCATTGTGACGTCACGGAGAATTTTAGGAAGCATTTGGGGATAGCCGTTAAGAGTACCTATTTGCGGTGGCGCAAGAGGGCCATGAGATTCCGTACTGCAGTGCCCATCTGGTCAGTCAACATGCAAGAATGCGTGGTAAAACCCGGGACCCAACAATACAGAAATTATATGATCGATCAAAAACTAACAGAGAAGCAAATGCGTTGCCGATAGAGATCTATATCGACGATATCTTTCTGAGTACCAAAACGACCGACGGATCATATAATAGTATTGAGAATTACCTTTGAACAACTCGCAAAAATGAAATTAACTATGAAAATCAACAAGTGTTTCGTTGGGAAAAAGAGGAGAATAAGGGCTCTAAAGGAACTGACTCCACCCCGAAATATTTACCAACTTCGGGGATGAATAGGGCCGCTCAGATATATTGCCGACCACATACGAGATTTAAGCCTCAAACTCGTCAGGTTTGACGCTTTGACGGGTAAGTTACACGCTACCCGAGGAAAAATTACGCCCGTCTTATGGACTGAACATTTGTTGGAAGATTAAAAAGTCGCCCAGGAAACATTGGACGACACGAGAGTGCTATATCATATCAAGCCTGGCCTGTACGTAGAAACAGACGCGTCAGAAATGGTTTTGGTGCGGTAATGGTTTCAAACAGAATGGGGGGAGAATGTGGGGTTCTCTTTTCCGCCACGTATACCCTATTGCGTATTATAGTAAAAAATGGACTACTGTGTCGGCCCGAGCATGCGATCCCTGCAGCAAAGGAATTAAAAGCGTTAAAAGAATCGGTGGACAAATGGCAACCGATCTTGTATGGGATGGGATGCCTTTCGCCGTGATTACGGACAATATGGGAGTTTTTGGTTTGCTGGAAAAATGAAAGACGAGTCAAAAAACCCAAACCCCAATATGTTGATACAAAGATGGTTAAACCACGTGTCTGGGTTCTAGATTATTCGAGTAATACACCAACCAATAAACGAGGTATTTACCTCTGATCGTCTGTCCCGATATTATTGGATGGAAAGAAGACGAGTCGGGAGTTTGGCCGACTTACACAGTTTCTGAAGAATTCCGATGAGAACGTTCAACGGATATTAATGTTGAAACTCTTTTCATTTCAGGCGTTGTGATAAACATGGTATATCCGCTGAATTTACACGAAATACTGACGGTTCATACTCCACCCATGTTAAAAATAGTAAGTATCTGCATTTATAGAATTGGAAGAAAGGTTCAAGTAATATTGGGATATTAAATTACCCTTTTTCTTGATTTGTTTCTACCTTTCAATGTCTCCTAATATTCTCATAGCTTAAATTTGAACGTTGAAATTGGTGACAATCTGCAAACGAACGCGCTTAGTCAGCTTCATTTTGTTTTAGTTTTTATATGGCTGGATGGGGTGATAGAATCTTGTTTTTCTTCAGGTGTTCAAAAATTGCATTCTCTTCAGACTATCAATAAAGCTTCAAAACCAGCATTGTTGATGATGTTGAACGTTTTACTCTACAGTTTTGTTGCAACCAGACCCTCAGAAAAGAATCTTTTATCCTTCTCGCTAATAAAAGTTCATGGAATATTGTCTATTCAATAAACTTTCTTCTGATGGCGCCAATTTTTTTCGGGTGTCTGAGTAGAGTAACCGGCATTATGCCAGTCTGACCTATTCAACAGGAATCGATACCTTTAAAGAATAACAATTTTTAATGCTAGGATTTGAAAGCACATCAACGTAAAGGATTGAATATATTCATCATTACGATCCTTATCGAAAAATATTTGAAAAATACGTTTTGTTAAGCCTGGGCTACTGATGGAGCACGGTTCATCCGTGGCACATGCGTAGCAATTCAATTTCTTCTCCATATATTAAGCTAGTTATATGTATTAGATCATTTAAAGGCATTATGTGATATTTATTGTGTTTTGCTTATGCTACTTGAATATCTTCAATTTTGCCACAGAATCAGCGCTGATAAATGTTGCTAAAAATGCTATAGCTTATTCAGCCAACAAGGTGAGTTATAGAGAGAAAATTAATGTGGGTAAGTTTCAAAACAGTAAATAATTTTGATAATCAAAATTAGGGAATTCGCCGTTTTTGAACAAAAAATTGTATAAATCACAACTCATGGATTTAATATCCGCAAAGTCATTCAGAGGTGTATACTTAATAATGATAATAATAATAATTTTATTCTGCCAATTCCGTTTATTGTATTGAAATATTGATTTTGAATAAAGGGGTTAAAATTTTTTCTGGCAAAAGACTGATGTGTAGGACGTTTACATTTATGTTTTTCATTCTAGCCACTGCTATACATTTCAGGATGAGATTGTTTTTTATGACCGATTACAAAAGATATTTCATTGCTTGCATGTGCATTCCTAATAAAGGTATTTATTTCTTCGTGTTGAACATTTCCTTCGTCATGTGTAATGTGACCTGTAAATATCATGGGTTACTGACAGGCCTGTACCGACTGCCCATTGGTGTCCAATATTCAAGCATATTTTTTCTTGCCCTTGTTTCCCCTGTTTACTGATTAGTCACAAAATCGCTATGGTTGAAGAAAGTATGAGCTAGGAGCAATTTCGACAAGCGCCCTCCATCCTATCAATTCTTACAAATATCAGTAAAATTGAAAAATGTTTACTAATGATTTCCAATAATATACTTTTAGGTTAAATTGCTTTTGTCAAATTCAGTAGAAAAAATCCAGGAATCAGAGCTTTGCTGGATGTGTGGAATCGATTCTCTGATTTGGGAGAAACTCCAAATGCGTATTTTCCCTCGGTTTGTGCCAATCGCGGACGGGACGAGAACTAGGAATCGAGCATTAGAGACATATCTCTTCTAATAAAGTTCTTCTCAAGCTGCACTAATTCACCCGTCATGAAATTTGTATTCAATGATGTTGTTTATGACTAGTGTATGTCATTGCTGAGAATCATTATTTTTATTGTGTCTTTTATTTGACAAAATCAGTTTTTATTAAACCCGGCATCTTTTGTTAAATATGAGTTACTGATGGATCGGGATGTCGAAGAGCGATCTATCTGTGGCTCATTCTTGATAAAATGAAATTTCTGACTGGGACGGTGTAGCAAATCAACATAATTATGGATGATCATGATTAAATAGATTCTATTCCATTGGAATCCAGAGATACTCGTGCAATGAGGTTATGTTTGTATCTCTGAATAAATAGCTATAGACAGAGAGGCCAAAACCAGATTCATTTTGAGCAATCATGTTTCGCTACGCTTGAGTCACTGATGGATTGCACCGCAGTTCGTGGTCCATCTTTGCCTCATACTTGAATAAATAAATAAAGTTTTAAAATGGGATTTACAAAGCTACTAGAATTTGAAATGTTTTTGTTCATATTTAAATTTGACACGTCTTCACGCGGCATCTGCGTTCGTGATGCATAACTCAACTAAGCATTACTGATTACACCACAGGAAAGTGCGTCGTTGTTTATTAAACAGAAGATCTAAGATGTTTTGTAGTTCTAAGTACAAGTGTCAAAACGTGTAGCAATAACGTTTGCTAACTTCAACCCGAAAATTTCTAGTCTTCGCTTCGAGTTTTACTCGTGGTCAGCGGTGGCGCGTGATGAAACGTAACATTTAATGAATGAACCCCGGCAAAGTATGGTCAACATAATAAAGAGGAAATACAAGCGTGATGACCCTGGGCGAGGCATTGTGATCCAAAGCCTTGAAGCGATGCAATTTAACCTCCGGTTCCGGTTCCTCATTCCAGGCTGAATGCAATGTCAAGAGGCAAGATTGGCGATATTACATGTTGTCTACTCCAAAGTTAAGTGCACATTTGCACTCGTACCTCCCAGTTCTAGATCCATGTGATTATATTGGAAGAACAAAACAACCCGTTTTTGACATCAAAAGCGATTAAATTGACTACCCGTTTATATCGGAAAAGTTACATAAAGTATAGACGTCTAATGAGTGATCGGAATGAAAATTCTAGTTCATTCAACTAGTTTTT
The DNA here is from genome assembly GCA_963675895.2 of Styela plicata. Classification (NCBI taxonomy): domain Eukaryota; kingdom Metazoa; phylum Chordata; class Ascidiacea; order Stolidobranchia; family Styelidae; genus Styela; species Styela plicata. The sequence goes on from OZ023147.1 coordinate 12,962,668, forward strand.
GTTCCTATGAACGATCCACGATTGATTCGAATGAATCTTGCTTCGAATCGTTTCGAATCACCGAATCGAATTGCCCAGCCCTAGGCATATTTTGATGTAATAAGAGCTGGTCAAATGCTCATTACAATTTTATCTTATTTTTCAGCCTATGAGAATTTGTTCAGCCTCATAAGTGAATTTATTGTTTGTTAGCTAGTTTGGAAGTCTAAATGACTCGAAAAATGCGTGGTGAAAGAACTTTCAAAGCATACACCCTCTCGGAAATCTGAAAATAAAATTATGATTTTGCACCAGCTCCCTTTAGTCAATAACGATTCAAATATTTGATTGAAATCAATGGATAAAAAAAATAATCAATTTTGATTTGACAATTTCAACTGTTTTTAACAACGTCGAATGTGCTAATCACTCAAAATTAGGAAAACACACGAGTCAAACAAAACACATCAATTTTTTTGTAAAAGATTTGGAGAATAGTAATGGCAATCTATTTGTTTATTAAAAAGTAGGTGAAGTAAAAGGAAATTACCCCAAAATTAGGTAAAGTATTTTTTTTATAGCCACTTCTTAGAGTGTATCACCCCGAGCAGGGCCCTGTAACAGCGTCCACTTATAGACGGACGGGTGTATTACTAGATAACCTATATTCACTTTTAAAACTGGGTGGTATATCTAGATTAAAAATCGGTAAACTAAATAATTGTCGTTTGGCTGCATTTAAGGTATTTTTAATAGATTTGAAGGTTAAAATCTTCAAATGGGTTGTTTCGAAAGCCTTTTTTCGAATGAAAATATAATTTACCAAGTTTTCCATACTGGTAAATTTCCCTAGTGAATTTACGAGTTAAAATATCAAGCAGAAAACCCGGTAAAATGTAATTCTATATTCTTGAAACAAGGTAAAAGTATTTTGAAAATAAACTCGGTAAACTAAGTATACTAGGTAAACTAGGTACTTTACCTAGAATTGCTAACACTATTGGAGACTCGTTAGTCTCCAGCGTGATTTTTAAAAACATAAACCGTATCTCTATGTACGTAGATTAACAAACCGATTCAAACAGACAGCGCTTTGTTGACTCGATCCATCAGCGACAAGTTTTTTTTTAGCATGTCAATATATCGCTGATCACTCTATTGTTGATGGTTGTTGTTTTGATGGCTTTATTCACGATCTTCTGCCATGAATAGCGCATAATATAAACAATAATTTTAAATTACTCTATTGATTTAAGTATATAACACACCATGTGTGATTGACTTCATCATTCATATTCAAGTCAAGAAATAGGAAAGATGTCAAGTAAAGTTTTCTTTGTTCTCGTTATAATAAGTTTACTTGGAAATCAGCGCGGCTGCAAAACATAGTATATGTCAAGGTGCCAATGTCAACCAAACTATAGACTGGGAAAGAGTAAGTTTTAAAATTGTGCAGTCTGAAAGTCGTTGTTGTCTGCCAGAGTGGTCAAAAGGACCACCGCGGGTTGCATAAACACAAAATAGAAATATAGTCACTACAAAACCCGAACAGGAATCACCTCCACGATAGATTTACACACACACCATAGAAAAATTTCTATATAAGAACCTTTCACTCGTCCCTCCCAGAACAACTGAGCCTAAATTCTCATGCGCTTCACTGTGGTGGTTTAGATTTCTATAAAATAAATCCGCTTATGGTGCACTCGCTAAAAGTTTTGATTTCTCAATACGCCATTTCATTCTGAAGTACAACGGAAATAATCAGTAAAATATCTGATAAATAGGGTATTTTTAAGCATTGCAATTATGCTAATTTCTTCTTTGTTTTCAGTTGAGCAAAATGAACCAAGTATGGTATGATGTTGCGGATGCTCCCGTAATACACAGCCCGATCGATTGTTACGACTGGATTGATTTCTCACCGACAGAAAATGGAGTTAGAGTAATTGTCAGAATACAAATTGCTGGGTAATATCAGACTGAGCAGGCTAAACTAATATTCAAATCGCATTCAATACTAATCCAATTCAATTGACTCGTTCTGTTTTTAAAATCAGCATCATATTAGATTCGTAAATTTTTAGCAGAAAACGAACAAAATATTCTCGATATTTAGTATGGGCCATGGGTGATTGCGTATTATAAACATGTGTCGTTTCTGGTTGATGATCGCCAAAATATAAGACAAAATGCGGCGCGTAAAATAAACACTGTAATAAATATGCGTTTTCGGCCTTTTTAGTAAAAATGTCTGACTTTATTTGATATTGAGTTTACAAAAACCGACTTTATGAGTAAGACTTGTTGATGGAATGCACCGGTTAGGTGCGGTCCATCAACAGCCTATGATTGACATAAATCTCATCAACATGACGCTTTTCAAATTTTGATAGTATGGAATTACTGTAAAAGACTCGTAAACTTTCTTCACAGTGCAGCAGGAGGACCTGAAAAGGCCTACAAAAACCCTAGCACCAGCCACTGCCTTATCTAGCCCAGGTGAAAAACATGTCAAGCCTAATTCAAATACCACAATAGAGTGCAGTCGGTGAATATCTGTCCTGGACAATGATGCAATCATCTACAATTTCCTAAACCCTCTATCACTTCTTATAATATTTGATGGCAAAATTTGTCAAATTACATTCTGCATCGATATCGGGAAATACGTTAGGGCAAAAATGGATGTATGGACGTGCCGTTCAATCAACAGCTCATAATTGCCCCAAAAAAATCGATTTTACAGTTTTATTTTAATCACAAAAAGGGTAATCGTCAAAAATGGCGATGCAATTGGTTGCATTTCTTGTTAGAGTGTATACATACTTTCGAAGGGTCGACGACTGTAGAAAATACGTCGTTTTATCTCCACCAGCAGTACATTTATTTATTTATTCTTGTGAATTCCATTAAATTACTTAATAACACTAATCTTATAATGTTTTACAATCTGTTTAGAGGTTCTGGAGAACACACAATAACTCTTGAATATCTTCGTGACAACGACGGTTACTATAAGGGTATAAAAATTAGACGGTAAGAGAAGATTAAAGCGATTTTTTTGTAATAGTATTGACATTTAAAGAATAGGTTTGCACTATTTTTTTCTATAGCAACTCCTTGGAGTAAATATCCCTCACCAAACCTCTGTACCGAGGGCCAATAATTGACAACAAATTAAAGAGATTCGAAAAATATGATCTTTCCAGTTCGGTTCAGCCTACTCAAATTACTTACACCCTGGGCTGAGTGGTAGACATGGATTAACGAGCCGGACCCGAGATCTTTAACCTGAGATGGTAACATGATAACCAATAGGATATATACCAAAACCATAATAACTTGAAATTCAATGATTATCAAATTTGTCTTCAGAAAAAGGACAGAGGACCAATGTTGCTTCTTATTCAAAAGTAATAACTGAGGAGGAAGAGTTAGCAGAATATATTGCAGGTGAGAGAAGAATTCTTGGCCAAAATTTCTCTCATTGACCCACACAGCTACTTCACGGGAATCGAACCTCCGTACTTTCAAATAGAGCAGATCGTCATAATCGACGCAAAACCCCACTTTGACGGAGTCGAGTATTCCCAATCTTGGATTTTATTATGTCAAGCATGTGCCACAGATGGACCGCGTCTCATCGACGCGATCCATCAGTGACACATACTTAACGAATGATGTTTTGACAAAAATTTTCTGATGGGGTTTTTAGACGAAAATTGTATTGTTAGAGAAGGGGGACTCTAAAACGGTACATGTGCACGTGATTCATACAAAAACAGGCCGTGATGCATATAAAACGAGTAGTTAATTTATTTGTATTCCTGTCCATAAATTCCACTATACTTGTCCTACTCGTACTTTAGTGCACCATCTGTACCTCCCCTTTATTGTACACCACTCGTTTTTGAGTGCACTATTCGCACCGCGTACGCCACTCTCTTTGGAGGTACGTAGAAAATGGTGACTAGCGCGATTTCTTCCGAAATAGTTTGCAACAAATTGGACTTAAAAAGACAAGAATTCGGACTCTTTTGGATATTTTTACGAGTCTTTAGATCTTCAATCTTTAAAAATGTGCAACTTTCCAGATTTCGAATTTTTGTTGTATGAGTGTTGCATTGCTATTTCGAAATTGAACTAAATACCTTTAAAGCATAATGGGCACGTTCCAAATTTTTCTGTGCTGTTTGTGAATACAGACAAAATAATTTATCATTTAATATTAATATATGTTTGTCACATATTAGTCATTTCCCTTTAGGTGCTGGCCTTGCTTTGAGCGAATTTCATTAATGAAAATTTCCTGATTTCAGCTCTTAACCATAATATGTGAACTTTCGTTTTTCAGATCTTGAGATATATTACAAAATAAAATTGTTCTTTTTGACCGACTATGATGATTATTTCATCCTAGGAGCCTGCCTACCTGGTGGAGGTTGGTTTTTCTTTTCTACTATAAAATAAATCTTAATATAAATATAATTTTGTTGTTGTTTTTACTGTCAACAAAACAAGATTTGGCTTTATTGTGATTGGATATACATATTTAATTTTATTATATTTTTTTCTAGTGCCCTGTAGGTACGGGCTTTAAAATAGTCCTAAGGTATTCCCTGCGTCTTAAGAGGCGACTAAAAGGAAGCAAAGAAGTGATAGATGGTTCTGCCACCAACCAGGGAAGGTATCACTCATTGCACTTTACCGAGACGGTTTAGTTCTATTAGGGATGTTTTCCGCTTAGAGTGCGCAGTTGCTGGTACTAAATCTTTTGGTACCTCTTTGCTATTTAAGTGGTTGTTTAAGCGGCGATTAGTTCCTTTTAGCCACTACATCCAGCCTTGCTCAAAGTGGATGCCAATTAAAAAAATAAAAAAAAAAAACTTCATCCACGCATATTTGTTAAGAATGTGCAACTGATGGATCGCGCCGACGAGGCGCGGTTCATCTGTGGCTCCTACTTGACAAATAAATTATCTGATCGAGTCGTTCATGAAACTAAAATACTTTTTCCTAAAAAGTTATTTTGCATATTTTCAATAATATAAAAATCATTTCCTCTTTTTGCAGAGCTCGGTACTTATATGAAATTCAGTCATCAAAGACCATCGATTCAAGATTTAGCAAAGGTTTGGAACAGATTTTCAGATCTGAATGCATCACCACGTATTGCTCTTAAACCAATCTGTATCAAAAGAAGACACGGACAAAAGATAGATCATAATAATCATTAGAATTGGTTGTGCAACCCAAATAAATTATTTGGCCATGGTACGCGCAGGGGCTTAACGTGCTGTTTTTTCCATGAAATTAAAAAATGTAATTACTTCATAAAACATTTTGTTCTCGGTTACCCTTACCTGGATTTTAGCTTTTACATGATGATGTTACATTTATTCCACGACAACCAATTGATCAGTAATTAGTCCAGGAATATTTTTTTGTCGTGTTAGTTGCCAATTCATCCAGCATCCCTGATTATTTCGACATTTTTAACGGGTATTACAAATTATAATTGGAGAAAAATGAAAAGTACGTTCTACAGCAGCATTAGGAACAATCCTACATTTTTTCAATATTTTCCCGTGCCTTAGTCCTCCTATATGGTGAATTTCCATTTTTACAATTCGAACATGCTATTTTCTCTAGTTCTATATTAAGCTGGTATTTAGCTATAATTTGAATTATTTGTATATAAATAAATAAACATTAGTAATCAATCAAGATGACATTTTTGTTGTATCATTCTTATTTTCATGGGAATGTGATGTAATAATATCAGCAATGTTATGCAAGCAGCGTGTGTCGCGGATGGATCGTCTTGTTGGGGAGCGGCTCATGTACGACTCATACTTGAGCTAATAATAAATTATAAATTTCTGATTCGTAAAGCCTTCGTGATAGGCGGTTAGAATTAGACGTTGACAGTTAAAGTTCAGTAGATGGTATCTGCCCTCGGCGATGGCAAAATTATTAAATAATTCTTAAACTTCATTATTCGTTTCTAAACTCGTTCAAGTAAGATGAACGCTGCAGAAGAATGCTTCATTACTATAAAACCTAACTTAGAGATTCAACCCTGATGAAAGGTCTAAGGTTCAACTCTCGCGCCAAATATAAATTAAATGAAGAGACTCGCTTATGAAAAGATTGGAGTACGCCAAAATTTTATATTTAGTTATAAGATTTTTCAAAATTAATATCGGGAGATTATTTAAGTGACATTTGAGGGGTACACTGTAACAAAAAATGCAACAAAATCACTCTGGTCTTTGATAGTAATTTTACTTGGTGGTGAGGAGAAAAATCAAAATTGACTTTTTGGTCAAATTTTGGCGTGTTAGTGGAACGCACCGCTAAGGTGAGGTCCATCAACAGCCCATATTTCGCATATCTCTTCAACATGGCCTTTTTCAACTTCGCAACTATACTGCAAATGACCAGTAAATTTACTGTACTTTTGTTGCAGTATAGAGTTAATTGTTCCTCAGTATCCATAGCTTTTATGAAATAAATAAACACATTTTTTTTTATTTGAGAATCAGCATCCCGGTCTTAATGGTTCTGGCCCGCACGGCATTTGGATAGATTTCTTTCTTTATCATCTGTCTTATCAACTCCGACGTTGCATGATAACAAGCATCGCTCTCAACGTTATCGATAGAATATCCCTTGCATGTTACAATGTGCTTAGATTCAGAATCTTTACATTCACAATCCATTAAATCAAATACAGATAATTCCTCAACGTCGATCATTGTGTCGGGTCTTCGTCTAGTTGTATTGCATTCAATTCGATGCCCAGAGAAGTATAACTGTAATATAAACGATATTTTAACAACCAATATTCCCTAAAGCACGCGTGGCCCAGGAAGAACTAATTGCGCCTAATTATAACGGTTCAGTTAAATTTTGGGTGATATATGTTGAACTTTAACTGTAATTGCTGCTGGTGCTATGTTTGAATTTGTCATATGGGTCGTTGGTAGGGCTGGGCAATTCGATTCGGTTCGAAGCGAATATTATACGAATAAATCGGAATTCATTCATGGGAACAAAAACTTGCTCAACGAACTAGAATTTTCATTTTTAACGACAAAATCCGAATCGATTTTGGTCGAACTTCGACCAAAATCGATTCAATTTTGCAGTTAAAATATGAAAATTGTTGCTCGTAGACATGAGTGTGAAATTAAAAATATCTTATAAACAATAATTTATTTTATTTTCACAATGGAGACAAGTTGTAATACTGAAAAATGGGATATTTGTTATTTGCAAAGAATCAGATTCGAATTCTAAATGATTCGATTTTGCCCAGCCCTAGTCGTTGGTAGGTTTCTTTCAAATTTTGATCCAGGCCTTGCTTAGAGTGAATTTCCATAAAATAAAAAAAAAGCGGAAGATCTCGGATTTGAGTTTGCGAAAGTCCGGATAATGATTCCACGTGGAACTTCTGACCAAAACTCTGTCAACTTTTTTCTATATCCACTCATTTGAGTTGATCGCCCCTAAATAAATACATATCCAAGTAACACACCATAAGCTGAGTGGAAGGCATGTCTTGAAGAGTCGGCCTTTGCGGAGTTTGAACTCGAGCTTTTCAACTCGCAATGCCAATATGATAAGGACTAACCAAAGCACCGGCAAGCTGATTAGACTCAGCGGTTCAGTTCGTGGTCTAGTCTCACCAGCCCTTACTATCTAACAGTGTAACAAAAATGCAACAAAATGACTGGTCTTTGACAGTATTTTTACTTGGCGGTATTAAAAAAATTGACTTTTTTAGTCAAATATGGGTATTGATGGAACACACCTTTGGAAATATGCAATGACCGCAAGTGACCAGTTAATTTAATGTACACTCGAGATGATTAGAAATTATTTTCCATGTTTAAAATTATAAGCGAAATATAAAACTCACAATTTGCTTTTCGTTGATTGTTTTTACGCTTTTAGCAAACTCAGTCCATGAATTTATTTTCTCGCAGTAATCTCCGCTTCTGCATTCAGGACAAACACAATTTGGAAAATTTGGAAACCATAGACCGTCCTCTCCACAAGCTACATTATTCTTTCCCTGAATGCGGTAAATGTAAAAAAAAACATTTTGCATAATTTTTGATTCAATTTATATTATTTTTGCGAATTCATTTCATATTTGAAACTTTGACACGACCAATTTGATTAGAAAAATACATTGTTTCAAATATATTTGGTGTCGACACTTGATGTCTTCATAGAGCTAAAATAAAATCCTTTATTTTAGCTTTGTGATGATATAAAGTTTATCGACTACGCAAGTGATTATATCAAAGCTCGTATAGAGAACAAAAAAAGGAAAATCGGTAAATTCTAAGTCATCCTGAATTTAAATATAAAATTACCAAGCATTTTTCACAGAAGGATTGCGAATCGCATCGAATAATGTATTCAATCGAATCTGACACTTTTTCAATTTTCTTCAACTCCAACTTCACTTTCAAAACTCCATTAATCAGCGAATGTTCAAAGATTCGCACTTTTGCACACATCTTCAATAAAATGCACAGTTTGGTTGAAAAGCGAGGAAAAATGGAAAAAAATGTTATAATTATTAACTGCGGCTGCAAGCTTTTTAGCTTTTTAAGTTTTACAGCCCAAACCTTACCTCTCGAATATGTTGTTGATTACAAGTAACGGAGCAACTGGATCCAATTCTGTATTGACTATCAGAACAAACAACCTTACTAAATGGAATATCTGGTGGAGGATCGCATCTATCTGATATTTCTAAATAATAAAGAAAAATGTCATGAACAATAGGGATTTAAAAAGCAACCAGAATTTGCATTTGAGTGCATAGTAGTGTTGGCAGTTATAGGTGAAAGTGAAGTACCGATCGTTCACCGAATTTATTTTCTAGGTACTTTTTCCTAGCTTCACGGACATCTGATTACCTCATTATTTTTAACTAAATACACGGTTCAAAAGGTAAGGGAAACTGGGTTACCTAGTAAATTTGTTTAAGTAAAAACTTGGTTGTTATCACCAATGCATAGCATAGCTGTGGTATAAATTGTATTTTTCTAGCCACTACTTGGAGTAGATCACCCTGACCAAGAACCTGTACAAGTAGCCACTTAAAAACACAATAACTTAAAGTTATTGGAGAGATATATTTTTTCTGTTCGGCATAAGGTATTACACCCGGGGTTGAGTGGTGGGCATGGGAATTAACGAGCTGGACTCAAACTGAAGATCTTCAGCCTGCGAACAACCTGCAACAATGTAGGAGACTTCTTACAAAATATTGCAGAAATCTTTGAAGCCATTCGATGCTACTGAAATTGTATTAATACGACTCAAATATTGTAACAAAATAAACTGCGTAATCACCTGCGTCTTTAGACATTCCAGCATGAAAGTTTTTTTCTACAGTTTGAAGGCTTTCTACTTTTCCAGCGATTGCAAGTAATCCTATCCCAAATTGACTGTTGGCTTTTCTTGTTTCTTCTTTGAATAATTCAAATTCTGTTCAGTATATATGTGCGTCGAATTTTATTTCACATGTTTTCATTTCACGTTACCAATGGTGTGTCCATCATTGGCAACGTGAATTGAAACATGTAGATTAAAAAAACGAAATTTTGAATCACCGGTAGGGCTATTTTGAAAAAAAAAAACATCTAAGTTTCACAACCGATTCTGCTAATCCAGAGTCAACAATTGATAGTTTTACAAACTGAGAAAAATAATTCCTACACTTATCAAATGCCGAAATATATTTTACTGAAGATACGAATTCGGTAAAAACCGCCTAAACCTCGTTTCAAATCTTCTAATTCTTCTATGAGATCTGCATCAGAACTGCGTTCCTTCTGAAAATCATCTTCCGATAGACACGTCACAGGGAATTCTTCTCTTTCCAAATGTTCAGTAAGTTCAAAATCAGAGCTATTCCACTTAGCTGGTGCGGGATCACAGTTTTCCGACGTACATCCTTTCTTTGACTTGCAGTTCAACGTTATAGAATCACCGAACGACAGACAGGCGAGCAATACCATTGTAACAACATTTTGAAACTTACAGAACATATTTCAGAGCACAGAATACAAAATATCGATCCCTTGGTAGAGAATATGTTTGCACAAAACCTAACCACAAATATAATTTTTATGTAATGTTGAATTTTAATGCGGTATATACTATTAAAAATTAAAAGAAAATTTTAAATTGTTCGATAGCACTATATAAATAAAAGGATGATCTCCAAAATGCTTGAAGTTTCGAGAGAAGTTATCTTTACAATTTGCCGGTAGATATTATTTTTATGATAAAAATCAATAAAAAAGCAGAACTAATTGTAAATAATATGATATCACTGTGAAAAAAAAAATTAAATTTATTGCAATAAATGCAAATTTACGAAGTTAAAAACCACATTATTGATGAGATTTGGTTCAAACATAGGCCGTCGATGGAACGCACCTCTGAGGTGCGTTCCATCAACGGCATATGTTTGAATAAAAATGCAATTTTAAATATTAGTAGTTTCATTGCACTAAGTACAATTACAGTTTAAAAACGGAGATTTTTCTGTATTTCAGTTAGAGTCATAGAATATTTTTTATCTTGCGATTACTTTTAGAATTGTCATAACAACAGATAATCGTTCGCCAAACTCGCGGTCAGAATTGATTTCCTTATAAAATTACCGACGAGTTACGTCTTAAAAAACTTCCTACGTGAAATGCCCTGAACAATGTATACTGGTGATGGCATCCTAGTTTTTTCTTAAACTAAAGTATAACGAATTTATCACAAACCTAGGTAAAGTTTCACTGGGTATCCGATTAGCGTTATAAGTACTTTGGAACGTGGCGCACTCAATTTTTTCCGCCTGCGAACCAGAATACGTATTTTCAATATATAACTTGATTCAGGCACGGACATCGAAGATTTGAAGAGCGAATGTTTGGTTGTTGTGGCATCGCAAGTTGAAGATCTACGGTTCAAGTCCTGGTCGGGGTGACCCACTCCAAGGAGTGGATATAAAAAATAAAATGCAACAACATTTTTTTTTAAAATTCTGAGTATGGGATTGGCTGTTAGTGAAATCCAATGCTTGAATTCAAAATATATTCTTATATTGGTAATATTTATATCAGCAAGCAAGGGCGAGTGATCAGTCTTACCAAAGGTGGCCTTAACGTGTGTGTGAAAAGAAGAAATATTTATCACTGTCCAATTACCAAATTTTGTTCTGTTTTAAGATTATAATATAATTCAAGTATAGTATTCGGGTGTGCTTTCTATTTAAAAATATTCATTTCTCCTTATCAAGATGTGGACTTAAACAATTGGGAGAAAATGTTTCATCCCTATTTAAAAAAAAATTTGTCATGTATGAGTCACTAATGGATCGCGCCGCCGAGGCGCGGTCCGTCTGTGGCCCATGGTTGACAAAATTAAATTTCTGGCAAGAAATCTATTTTGCTAATGTTAATCGTTTTACACTGTGTCACTGATAGATCGCGCCGCCGTGGCTAGTCAAATAACCTTCTGATTGAACTAGAAATTTCCACAACAGGGAAGGGAAGAATAACGAAGGCTTAACTAAATCTGCATGGAAGTACTCAAACTGTGATATTTTAATTTTAAATTCAGCCTTGCTCGGGATCAAGCTTTCAAATCCTAATAAAAGCATTCGATAATATTCCTATCTTTTTGGCTAATCGATATATATATTGTGATATGATTATAATCTACCTTGAAAAAAAAATAGAATCTTTTGAGCTGCCTTTCCATATTAAATGTAGGTTAATCCGAACCGAAAATATTGTATCTTTCTAACAACTTTTACTCTGTCCGTTATAATTAAATAGTAGACAGCCGGCTCATGGCCTTAGTCAGGGTGATGCACTTCAAGGAGTGACTATAATAAACAAAGAGACAAAATCAAACACACAATATGGCCACCACAAAATATCAACCTGAAAATTTTAGGTAATTTTTTGGATCTAACATCTTGACATGGCTTCAGTCAAATTACCACAAGGCAAGCTCCTAAAAAGATAAATGTGTACACTTATCGTTTTACATGTATATACAAATGTCTTACAGCTGTCCACCACTTTCCAATAATGTGATCTCGTATTTATATATTGACCTACAGCTACACTAAGACAAATGACACACTGCTGTGTCGCACAGAGTTTAGCCAATGTTTTATTTATTTTAGCGCAGTTGTTACTCGCAAGCATTACAAATTTAGTATTTTTGCCAATTTGTCGCACTCGATTACAAAAAAAAAAATCGATTCGTTATTTATTTTTTATGTTATCCAATACAATTTCCATGTAAGATAATAGTAGTTGTTTTGCTTGGGTTTAGCAGGTTTGAGATTGCATTCGATTTATTCGAAAGTACAGGACTTTGATTCTCGCTGAGCAGCTAGCTGGATGTTGGGTGAGTGCTACTGAGTGAGACGTGGTTAACAAAAATAACAAGAACATTACATATCCGAAAGTGTAAAACAAATAATAGGGAAATGTCCTATTTGCAAGATATGTTACGAACTGATACTCGTCAGACGATACACATATCTCACTTTTCGTTTTACAATTGTATAAAAACTATCATCGTCACGAAGGACTTTATCGGTGAAAGTATATTCTTCAGATCGTCGGAACAAATATTAAATCTTATAGGAATAGTGTTATTAATAGTTAGGGGTCAGCACTTGGGCAAAGCTAAACCGCATCATTTCGATTTCGAATTTGAAAGGAAAATACGATCGATTGTGTTATGGTTAGTTTGATCATTCAGTCCATGATAACGGCAAAATAAAACATGTACATGTACGGTGTACAAGAGATTCCAGAACGAATCAAAATATTCATATATTTAATTGATTCCATCTTGTCAATCCATGTAAATGGCTATACATATTTGAATAAATTTCATATTATCCTATGAAAAACATCTTTATTTTAAGCACTGATGTTGAAGGGCGAGGGCGTTTAGAAAGGGCGTTTAGAAAACTACTAACATATTTCCTTTGTGCCGCAAGAAGTGACTAAAAAAAGAGATGTGGCCGATGGTTGACTTATAGTCCCGCCTCTGACAGCTCTGGAAATCAACAAATTGAGTGCAAAAGGTTTATTTCATCTAATAGAGTTTTTCGAATAGAAAATACCGAATATGAAAATCTCACTTGCCACACCTGCTGATTTTAGCAAGGAAAAGCCCTCAAAGCACTGAGTCATATTTCACTAGAAGCCTTTCAGAAATCCGGGACTACTTTTGTATACACGTGGTATTATTAAAAATAAAATGTCAGGTTAGGTCGTTTTTTTCACGTCACTTCAACAAGGTAGACTTCGACATCTGAAATTGGATACAATGCAGAGACAATTTTTTTCAAGATAGTATGCCACAGACGAAATAAAAACATGGTGACAGATATCTCAAGAAAGTATTCAGGTCGGATTTTTGAAATCAATGTTTACAAGTTGTCAAGAATGTCAGGCTTTCATCAATGTGCGATTACAAGAATATATTCAAAGAGCGATCATACAGCACCACACATATAAAGTTTAAAGGACATCGACTGATGATGGCTTTGTTCATAATCAGTGGTATTGTGTTTCCTGAAGTTTGTAAGTTCATAAATTTTGTACATTTTAATAAAATGATTTCTTTTTGAAACTTTCATTTGTCAATTTGACACAGTAGACTCAAAATTCGTCCTTATTTTCAAGGCTCGGCATTAAACCATGGATGAGTTGTTGTGAACTAGCGCAAATTATCACAAGTTCTTCTTTTAAATATTATCGCGAGTTAGGCTGTTTTAGATGTTTATTTCCAGTAAAAAAAGACAAAACTCTCTTCTTTCCGGAAGATTCCAGGAGATAAAAAATTTGGATTACAATTTGGATTTTTGATTTACAATTTGGATTTTCTTAGGTAGTGCTTCTTCGTGAAGAGTTCGCAAGAGCAGATTTATTCATGTATCAGATAAGTATACTGTTTTATGGGAGCCATCTCACATGAATTATTTTGTGGGAGCATGACCGGTGGACACTGCTCTGACTGAAAATCATCATTTTATGTCATATTTTATTTTTAAAATATCGGCCTAAATAATATCGGCATTAAACCATTGATGAGTTGTTGTGAACTAGCGCAAATTATCACAAGTTCTTCTTTTAAATATTATCGCGAGTTAGGCTGTTTTAGATGTTTATTTCCAGTAAAAAAAAGACAAAACTCTCTTCTTTCCGGAAGATTCCAGAAGATAAAAAATTTGGATTACAATTTGGATTTTTGATTTACAATTTGGATTTTCTTAGGTAGTGCTTCTTCGTGAAGAGTTCGCAAGAGCAGATTTATTCATGTATCAGATAAGTATACTGTTTTATGGGAGCCATCTCACATGAATTATTTTGTGGGAGCATGACCGGTGGACACTGCTCTGACTGAAAATCATCATTTTATGTCATATTTTATTTTTAAAATATCGGCCTAAATAAAAAAATTTTCTGTGAATTTCATGACATTTCGCCCTTGAAAAGGAGAATTATTGCTCCATTTACAAACGTAATTAAAATCATTTTTCGAGTTCCTGTTTCGGAATGTCCGTGAACCGTTCGGGGGGGGCTTATACCAAATGCGTTGCTAAAGGACAAGCTCGGTGTTGAAACGGCAAAGGATCGAAAGAAAGAGCGGCTTTCAGGACGATCGCGCTCAACCGACGGAATTGCAGAGTCGAGCTGGTTATGGTTAATATAGATGGGTATAAAAGTAACGTTTGAATGTGCCCCCTCTACGAGAGAACTACGAAAACATATCTCGGTGCATGAATCAAATATAAACGACTCGAACTTTTAAAAGTTATCCATTTATCTATTGTTTTGTGGTTTACTTTCTTCACAATTTTACAAACTCCTTCAATCCCTGCAGAAGAACTGTTCAGAGCTTCCATGCTACTGTGATAATCAGTCACCAGCAGGATATATGCAATTGTGTTAAGAGTTCATACAGTATAATTTCTCAACTGAAAACTCGTCAATTTGCACTCGGCAAAAAACAAAATCAAACAGATTTTCGTTTGCAGAATTCACATGGTGTTCAAAATAACCGGGATATATTATATTCTATATACATACAGAAGGTACATTGAAGGATATTATACAACCCAGCCAACAATACGATTTTTTCAAGCATAAGTTTGATCGCGAATTTTTGCACTAAAACATCTGGAGCAAAACCAAACAAATTCTACCACAGAATAAAATTTTGAAGAACTAAAATACACCGTTAACCATTTTCAACCATGGTAGTAATGCCTGAGGTGTGAATTCACTAAATTTCATTTTATTTTTAAAGTTTGGCGAGGGGATGTTTCCCCTGAACGCACAACATTAACAGAAAGATCTGGAGTATTGCTATGAAATAACGGTTTCGTTTTTTGCGAACGATTTCTGAAAACTATATAAAAACAAATACATGATAAATTGTGATACGTTTGTCACTTCTTTAATTATTTGGCAATCTATGATAATTTTGTATTTCAGCTGCAATTTAGATAACCTAGATAGTAATTTGCAGCAAGGTACGTCCGTTATTTACAATTGAGTCTATTTTGAATGTCAGGCATGGATCCATTGAATTTGCTTACATGGGTACAAGTCTGTGTATGCGCAACAGTACGTGTATCGTGATTGCAAACGTATATGCGTGCCAATGTGTAGGCAGACATATATGGGTACAAACGTATACGCGGGTTCAGGCGTGCATGAGGCATGAGTAGGCTTGAATGCAATGGTGAACGTGTACATTGATGGGAAGTGAATACTGGCTACAAAGATATGGGTGCAAATGTACGCAGATTCAATACAGCTGTAACCGTTGTACACTGCACGTCATAGATATTTCGACTCGCGCTCGAGGAATCGTAAAACTTTCTCTCGAGTGCGCCGATTTCTCTCGTTTGCTATAAGGGGCGCGCTTACTTTCACCTCGCTTTTTATACGCTTTTTCGCCTGTATTGTAGCGGATTAGAGCTCTGCAAATACATGGTCTATTACAACCAATGGAGCGGCCCAACAAAACCTATATTACACAGAAAACTAAAAATTTCATTTCACGCGGAATCTAAAAAATATTGTCTGCTAGCACACAGTAGTATTGGCAGTTGGGAATTGTAGATAAAACAAAGAGTTTACCTAGTATACCTAGATTTATCTAGTTTAATTGTTGCAGAGTTTTCTGTTTTGAAGTTTTGTGTACTAAGGTCCGCCTTAGCAGACTACGTGGGTACAAACTTACAAGGGTGCAAATATAATAATATACTCGAGTGATTATAGACATGGGTATAAGTAGGTGAGAAAGTGCATGAAAAAAAATTAGGAATGTGCAAACATGTTGGTATTGGTGCATATGTGGTATTACAGGGGTCATTTGGTGCAAATATACGTAGATACAAACTGTTGTCGCCTTTGAACACCTCATTCATGTCAATTGCGACCAATTAAGCAACCTAATCTCAACAAGACCCATTTAATACATTTCATTCCCCACCGAATCTACTTAATATAGCCGATTGTTAAAATTGTTTAAATCTTTAATGACAAGATTTGTACACATAGTGAAGTTTATACCACATTTCCGAATTTAAAACTGGCGGGATATTCTTATCCTAACCAGAGGGCGCTAATGCTGCAAGCATATGCTCTGCTTCGCGTGGTAGAACGTTAGTTGCTTCCAACGTGGGAAGTTTTTATGATAATCGAAAATAGGACTCTGAAATCTCTTAGGTTCCATTTTTTAGCAATCCGGTGACAACATTCAAACCAGGCCCATTTCAATTCAGATGTAGCAAATGTTGTTACAGATCGAAGACCTTTTAAACGAATTGTTCTGCACTGCACCCTTGAAGCCACTTTAGCTATATTTGTAATCAATGCTTGAAATTACAAACATATAATTTAACGTTCTTATTTTTCGTGTCTCAATTTCGTGAGTCCGTATTCGTATTGTTGTAGTTGATCAAAATAGGCAAAATAGATTTTTTCCCAAGCATCAACTGCGAGCGACCCATCCATCATTTGCAGCTGCGTGTAATTTGCACTCACATTCATTTGCATCCAATATAAATTCAACTGGCACATTTGCACTCGCGTACGTTTGCACCTGCCTACGTTTGCTTGCAAGATCAATTAGCACTCATACAAAACATATACACCCATTCACGTTTTTTAATCACGTAATTTCGCACCTACACGTTTTTGGACCCGCATAAGCGGTTATGTATATATGCAAGCATGTACTCTATACATACGAAGATATAACTACTCCTTTTTTTTTGTTCATTCGTACAAATCACTGATTCGACTCTGCATGGAGTATTGCTGTCCCATTTGGAGCAGTGGCGCTGTCACTGTTTACAGCATACTCGGCCATATTTAACGGCGTGTGATCGATAGGATTGTCCCTCCTACTTTATTTAACGGCGTGTGATCAATAGGATTGTCCCTCCTACTTTCTTCCGGTTTGCATGTTTGTCACACCGTCCCAACATCGCCTCACTTCGTTTATTTCACAATGGTGTTAGTTCAAGTGAGCTTTCTGCTCTCGTTTTTCCGAACAAGATTTTTAATCGGTCCACACGATTGGCTACCAATTGAGACCAATCCTCAATGTCACAAAAAGTTTTATGTGAGAAGCTTTATGCAAGAATCAATACAGTCTAAACCTCCCCATTAGATTCTCATCAATTGGCATTCAGCAAAGAGCAAAAAAGAATTGAAAAAAGTGTGCGAAATAATCCGTTTACCTAATTTCAATATTTGAAAAGTAGAATTAATGTATGAAAGTGGAGCTCGTATTCACATATTTTTATTATTGAATTTTTTTTCATTTTTAAGAAAAAATTATTGATGCGGCATGGTGCATTACTATGGAATAATGGTTTCATTCTCGTTAACGATTTATGAAAACTGAAATAAACAACTAATGATGAATTGTTAAATGTTTACCAGTCTTCAGTGGATCAATTTTGTCTTCTTGTTTAAGTATACTGCGAAACTTCATATCAAATATTATTTTTGAGATTAGCAATCGATTTTTGTTGTTGATATTTTTCTAGTGCTTAGTTGAATAGCGCTATCGACTGAACCCAAAATAAATCCTGTCGCAATTTTGTCTAGGTTCAATTGCTTGCTTGTTCGAGAAATGGAGCAAAATTGACTCAGCGTGAGGTATAGTGAGGTAATTTTTCAAATATTTCCGGTCTAGCGAAAAAGAACGAATTAGATTAACTTTTGAGGCGTCTTTTCTTTAAGCAGAAAACATTCCAAGCGGAAATAAAGAACCACCATGATAAGTTGCAGTGGTATTAGCCCTGGTTGATGGTTATTTCCCAACTAAGCGACCCCATATTTCCGACTCGTATAATATTTCCAAATGTCATCAAAATTAAAACTTGCGGAATATTCTCATTCTGAATAAAGGGCGGTAATGCAGTTCAAAGTATCTTTCCTGGGTTAGAATGAATCGATTCCAACCTGGGGATTTATATGATAATCGGTATAATGGTACTAAACTGCATAAAACCAGATTATTTTAGCAGTCCAGTAACAACATTCGAACCAAACCATATTATTAATTCAGATGCAGCAAATGTCTTTTATTACAAACCAAATATTTTTTAAACGAATCGCTTCAACCCACTTTGATTGTTTGCAACCAATGCTTAAAGTAAATGCAATCTTCTTCCTTGACGTCATTTAACAGTCCCATGTTCTCGTTGATATTTTTTCAAATGAATATTTTTGTCAAGCTTCAACCGGAATGGCAGCGCGGGCCACGAAAACACCTGCCGTGCATATATTACGATCAAAACCGACGCATAACGTTTTCCGGCGATGATTAATTCACTGCAAGATGGGGCATAGACCGGAAGTTTATACTGTTAAAATCATTCGACAGGCGGTATTCTTTGAAAATATACATATCCGGCATTCACGAATATGGGTCACCAGATACAGTGCAGTACTTTCCTCTGGTTTCTATGGTTTTACTAGTGAACGTTCGCCTTGTAACAGGGATGCGCGTCACAAACTTTTAGTATACACTTAAATAAAGGACTTTTCGAGATTACACTCACTATACAAATGCGCATGCACAAGCAATACACCCAACAATAAGCTGCAATACATAATAATATGTTTGGAGAGACTGAGGTGAAAACCTGTCAATTTTTCATGGGCTGTTGGCAAGTAACCATATTATAGTCGATCGAAAATTTGATTTTGCATGCTTCACTGCACTGCATGTTTTGACACAAATTTAAAAAAAAAAGGATCAAAGACATCAATTTATTGCGGCTCATGCATTGTCAATATTGGGGTACTGGGCGTATTTGCTGATCCTATTTTTTGGGGGGAGGGAAATGCCACTAACGTTATTGAAGGATAACGCCGACACGACTTATGGCGACTAGTCTCAGACTGCGGAGTAGTTCTGGAATTTCTAGCTAAAAGTACATAGTTTTTTACCCAATGCACCCGATTTACGGGGATTTTATTTTTGAAATACTTTTACCTAGTTTTTTAAATATTTGATTTACCTAGTTTATCTACTACAGAGCTGTCTGCCTGTTGTTTTTCCTGATTAATTTACTCGGTATGGGTACGAAGAAAATTTAACTATGTAGCTTGGTTCAGAAACTGGCTCGCCAGAAAATTCTACAAGGTGCATTGTTCAAGAATCCAGTAAGTGAAATTATGTAAGGGGTACGCTATTACCTTTTTCAGTCTTAGCTTTTTATTTATACATTTATAAGCTAAAAACAAGGATCATGAACAAAGTTGTTGTTGTATTCATCATGTATTGTTCGACAATGAGTGTGCTCCTATTCAGTGCTATAAAGTTTTCGGGAATTCGTAAGTTCAAGTTTTGCACCATTCTTTTTAATTAGCTCTTCGGGTACTAACATTTGATGTAACTTGTAAACCATTATATGTTCGCTTGCGCACATAGTGAGGTCAATAAAGTAATTTTCACATAAAAATCTAAAAGTCCAAGTATATTGACTTCCATTTGGACCTCGGAATACAAAGTACATAGCACCATAACGAGTGCACATATAGTTTGTGAGAACTTGTTAAATTGGATCCAACAAACGTTGTTTCGCATCCCAAATCAAATATATATCAAGTGAATCATTCTATACCTAAACCTATGCACTTTAGCATAGCATGTTCGCAATCGATACAGTACACAAACATAAATTTTAACGTTCTTCCTTTTCGTGACTCGATAGCCTCACGTTCGCGTTGCTGCCAATCAAAACATATTTTTTTTGTCAAGCATCAAGGCGGTCCACGAATTGCCCATGCCGTGCCACGGTCCAAATTAATCAATTTTACCTTTTTTAAAACCACGGTCGTGCGTATATTCGGCATATAAGCGACAGGCGTGCACCTGTTGTCTTACACGGCGATGAATAATTGGTTACTAATTAACGGTCAACTGCAATACGTTGGTAATTTTTAAGATCCTTTGCAAGGCTCTATACCTTAAGATGTACAATTCCTTCACTTACGGGCGAGGGTTATTAGATTTTTTTTATTGAAATTCGCTCAGAGCAAGGCCACAGGATAAGAATAAACTTGAAAATTCTCCTGAAGCCACTAAAGTGCAAAGAGCTACATGAAATGCAGGAATATGAACTAGGGAACTCCCATCCCAACATTACAATATCTGCAAAATGAACATAGTGAGGCAACGTTGCGGCGGTGTGTCGAACTTTGTAGTTTAGGGCCAATCATATTGATCACACGCCGTTAAATACGGTCGAGCATGCTAAGAACAGTGACAGCGGCGCTGTCCCAAATGTGACAGCAATACTCCATATGGGGTCGAATCAATGATTTGTATAAATGGATAATGATTTCGGGACTGCGATAAATGGCGAGCTCGATATAGAGAACAGACTTTCATCGAGGCTTGTTTAGCAATAGTAGCGACATATTCATTCCAACCCGTGTCCTTAGACAGCGAGAGTCCAACAAGACGAATATTTGAGGATTCCTCCAGAACAGTACCGGACAGGCCGTTTCACTCTGGTTTGTGTAGCACTCAAATAAGGCGCTCTTGGGGTCTTATAGTAAGCAATAATTTATAATATTTCATAATAAAATATTTTGTAAGACGTTGAGAAAACCTTACAATTTTTTTTCTCAGGCGTAGTCTTCAAGATTTAAAATTTTGAAGTTATAGGCAAGAACAATCATGAAGAAAGTCGCGGCACTTGAATCCATAATGTATTTTTTGACAATGAGTGTGCTTGTATTCAGTGCTATATTGCATCCGGGATTTCGTAAGTTTAGGTTTTGTCCAATTCGTTTAGTTTCTTATCTCATCTTATCAACTCCAAACTTTTTCAAACCGCCGTGCTTTTGCGCTCATAGCTAAGTTTATAAAATAATTCACACTTATTCATATTCTTCGACCGATCCACATTTGGCAGAGTTGTCTGTGTTTACAAGTCACATAACTATCATTCCGAATTTCTTTTCTTAAGAATATGCTGCCGATGGATCGCGGCGCCAAGGTGCGGTCCATCTGTGACTCATTCTTGACAAAATAAAATTCCCGATCGAGAACGAATAAAAAAATCATCAATTTGTTCAATTGCAAATAATTTTACTAATAAGATGTCCACATGGCTGCTTAATCATACATTCCAAAAGAATTACCCTATTTAGTCTCATCTGTAAGTAAAAATATTTATATTTTTTAAACTCTAAATTACTTTCCAGGTAGTTATCCAATTGAACACCATGATGATACTAGTTCTGATTTTATTGCAAATCCTGGAGGTGAGGTATTATTTTTTTTTTGTCAGACATTCATTCTTATTTAAATGTGAGCATCATCTGGCGATAGATCACGATCCCGCGGTTTTTTTCGCACACTATAGAATCTCATTGCAAAAAAATGAGGATTCCAAGTGAATCTTGCCGAATATAGCGAGCATTCTCTGCAGGTATTGAGAAAGCCATATTCAACTATGGTTTTCCCATGCGGCTTAGCCTATTTAAGTTTTTACACCCTGGGTCGATTCGTGGGGATGGATTAACGAGTCGATGCCAAAACGATATCCACTAGGCCCTAGCGCCGACGAAATTATATTTTCACAACAAAATTTTGGGCAAACTTATTAGTCTCTTCAACGATGATGTATGGTATAACAGCCCATTGTTTGTTTAGCACAAGTTTGTTTACATTGACATTAGTGAATCTTCAATACCTGCAGAAGAACTTTTTGGAGTTCTCATGCTACTGTGATAATCAAGTAATCAGCGGGGTATGTTAAGTAGTGTGAAGAGTCCATACAGTATAATTTTTCTCCTAAGAACTAGCCGACTTGCACTCAGCAAAGGGAAAAGTTTTCGAATTACGTGACAAAAAGTAACTACCGAGATAGTGATATTGTTCTCAACTATATTATTACAATGACGTTACATTAACCTTGTAACAATTGTAATTGTTAAAATGACAAAAATAATAAATTACAAAAATAAGGGAATGGGTAAATTAATATTTCATTAATCCTCCGTGACTTTGCCATTGTTTAAATAGAGCTCTTGTTACCGTAGGGCATTTTCGCCAGGTATCAAGAATGACGTCGCAATTCCTCAGCCAAACAAATTTTCAATATTTTGGCAACAAAAGCTGGAAATTTACCATTCCCAATGCGCTTTTTGCTCAAAACCCTTGGAATTATACGATTTTTTTTGGAATACGTTAACCCACAATGTATTCATAGGTTTTGAACAAATTTCTTTATCATTGGATCATCGTGCCAAAAAGTGTCCGAGCATCTCTACAAATATTTCTAAATTCATCTATACCTGTGGTTCAGAATGATTTAACTCTTTAAACTATGACATCATGGTGTAGTCTGCAACGGCTTGAAGTTTGCACCAAAACATCTGGAGCAAAACCGAACAATTTTACCACAGAATAAAATTTTGAAGCGCTAAGAACAGCCTAACGTTAAGTATTTTTAACCGTGGGTAGCAATGCATGACGGGTAATTAATTCTATTTTTAGGGATCGATGAGATGTTCACCCTGAACGCACAACATTAACAGAGAGATCGGAAAGGTGTATTACTATGAAATAACGGTATTGTTTTTCTGAAAAATAAATAATAAGATATATAATAAATTGTGTTATGTTCGACCCTTAGCAAGTACGAATGCCAAAATTAATTACTTTTTCATTCGCTTATAGACTTGAAAACACCGTTCCGACGAAGATGACTTTCTTAACGAAGCCATTTTTCGTTGAAGTTCGATCCAAGCAAGACTGGAAGCAGGGTCTAAGCGGGAAACGCGATAAATTGTAACCATGCAATAATTATAACCATGCAGTGAGCGGTATCAGCCTTGGGTGATGATTAAACCATCGTTGTTTCTTTTTAGTAGCCTCTTCCGACAGGCAGGAAATGCGTCAAGGCCATTTTAAAGCCGCACACGTATATATATATTTTGAATATCATAGAGACTCCTATCATACGATTCCAAATATCATCGTGTTTGATTTAGAATTAATATGTCATAAAATACTTAAACTGACCAATTTGCATAACTTGGTAAAAACAAAAATCGGGAATCCCTTGGTCCCACATGCACAGAACAATATCAAATCCTCTATACGAAAAGCTATTTCGAATTCCAGAAAGTTTTTGAGTTTGAACTTTGACGGAAAATCTAGAATCCTTTTACAGAAAGACTTGGAAACGAAGGTAAAAAATGTAGAGCAAAAAGTTTTCAGCAATACATACCTCCTGACTAAGATTTTATTTAGATCACTATACCTTGCCATGCAGCTTTGATAACAATAAATAACACTCGCACATATCACGCGATTATGACGTCAAACAATATTATTTTGACAATTAGGCCACTTTCAAATTATTATATCTGAAAACAGAGCCTACCTAAGTGCGAAATGCACGGGGCACAAGTTCTTCATTACCTCTGATTACGATTACACAGGATTCACACATTCCGTGAAAGCCTGTCCAATTATTATTAATAAAATTTCATCAACTAGAGTCGTTTTGTCTCCTCACCGACAAACAGTATGGTTTTCGTCGTTCTCGCTCTACTGCCGACTTGTTGACAGTAACCGAACAAAGATTTCGCACCCTTATCGTTGTGGGGAGGCAGAGTCGGTTGTTCCAAAGCATTCGACAAGAGTTTGGCACCGAAAATTCAATCGTAGGGGATTTCAAGTCAAGTTTTTTCAATTGTCGAATCCTTCTCATCCAATCGCAAGATTAATATGTTGTTTTGGATGGATAACGTTCAAGAAATTATTCCATTACACTCCGTGTCGATTCTTGGTCCAACTTTGTTCTTGATATATATTAATAACCTGCCCGATAATCTGATACGTGGTTTGGTAATTTACCCTGATGATACAACTATTATTATACATTCTTGTCTCAAAGAAAAATATCCCTCCCGGAATAACCAACGTCTAGCTCTTCCAAAATCGCTTGCAACTCGGAGAAAACCATAATTTTATAAAGTTTCATTACCTGGTACTGGAGGAATCCTCAAATATTGGTCTCGTCGATTCACACCGTCTAAGGACAGGAGGAATGATTATGCCACTAGTCGATGAAGGTTGGTTCTCTATATAGAGCTCGCCATTATCTCACTTCCGAAATTATTCTCATTTGTACAAATCATCGATTCTACCCTGTATGGAGTATTGCTATCACATTTGGGGCAGTGGCGCTCGCTGTTCTTACTTAGAATTCTCGATCGTCTTCAACGGCGTGTGATCAATATGATTCGCCGCAACTTTTTACCTCGCTAGGTTTATTTTACAGATATCATAATGGTCTTTGCTCAAGGGAGCTTTCTGCTCTCGTTACTCCGAAAAAATTTTTTTGATCAACACGATTGGCTACTACTAATTCGCACCTATTCACTGTGGAGGTCCCACAATGTCACAAACAGTTTTTTACGCAAGGTTTTTTTTCCAAGAATCTCTAAACTTTGGAATTCCTTGTCTTCTTGCTGCTTTCCTGGTCGCGTCGATCTAAAAGGCTTCAAAACTCGCGTTAATCAATAGACGTCTACCGGGGATGGGTGTTCTTTAGTTCCTATTCCTGCGTTTCATGTAGCTAGCTTTTCGTACTTTAGTGGCTTCAGGAGAATTTTCAAGTGCGATTCTTTTCCCGTCGCCTTGTCCTGAGCGAAACTCAAAAAAAAAATTCATTATAATGACTTCCTATTTTGATGGAAATTCCAAGATCCCAAAACACAGAGAATTGAAAAAGCTCAAGATTAAAAATATGAAACAAAGATATCCCATCTGCACGGAACTTTCTTGTAGCTTTGATGCTAGAGCCAAAAAGTATATGGCAACCAGCCACGTGACTACGACGTCAAGCATGTGCTTTTGACAGTTATTATTATTAAGCTACTTTCACACGATTATATCTGAAAAACAGACACCTATTTACTTACGTGGCTTAAGTTCTTCATAAGACTGTCGACCGTGATTTCACATTCCGAAAGCTTGTCCTGCAGAAGCCAAAAATTTTGATGGAAAATCCAAGATCTCGGAACAATGAGATTCGAAGGCTTAGATTAAAAATATGGTATATTGCTCATTTTTTACACTTCTTTCGATATATCCAATGATATATATATATACGTATGGGATAACAGGGATATGGTATGGCGCCTTGAAATTTCATTCGGTTCATTCATCTCAGGACTGTGTAAATCGGCATCAAAGCCCGCCTATTTTTGATCAATCCAGTGTTATATATATATATATTTATGGGCCATGCACGGGACAGACGAGGTATGAAGTTTTGGAATTATATTTGTTTTTTTTTTTTATCTCAGGACTGTGTCAAATTACTGACTGTTAAAGCCCATCTTTGAACTTTATTTGATCTTTCCAATGATACAAGTATATATGGTAAGATGTCAAGGCTACGTCAAATCATTGTTCGATTCAATGATATGTAGATGCTTTGAACAGGCACGATGATCAGTCTTGAAATGTTGACTCAAAGTTCGGCCCAACACAATTTAACCTATGTGTTTGGGCCATACATGATATTTACTGGATGGTTCAAGCAGAGAATGACCCACTCTAAAAAGTTGCTACGTTTTACGTTTTTAAGGGTATTTTTAACCAGTACAGACCATACATGGTACTGCTATGCCTAAGAATGATTGTACTCAACCAAAAAATGGTCGAATCAATCCAAAATGTATATTCCTAACCATTTAAACCAACCAATTTTTTACAATTCATACTTGGGAGATAGCATGGTACTCACATTTCTTTAAGTCCCCAAACAAGTCTTTAATGCAAAACACTATTTCTATTTTAGACCACACAAATTTCCGCTCGCATCAGAAAGCAAATTGCCACACACTAAATGCAATGTATGTTTCATTCGTCTCGAAGCCGTACTGGGACCAACCATGTCAAATCAGTTTCCAAGAATATATTTACACACTTTATGACCAAAAAAACTTGGGAACTTATTAAAAAAACATGGGGCAGATGATTAGGATTAAGACGACTTCCGACAGAACGAACTTTCCGTCATTTTTTATTCAAGCTCAAATATTGATCAAGAGAAAAAAAAACCTCTAGCAAACCGACAACGGCTCTGAACAAAATTAGGTGAATACGAACAGAATCATTTATATTAATAGGCCCAGGTAGCAATAAATCTATCATGGCAACACATTTGTTAAGTCTGCTGAAAGCAATCACGGTTGTTCCACAATTGGTTTTTAACTGTATATTTTTGTAGCTGTTAGTCCTTTCTAGAAAGTTTTCCACATGAAGTTCAGGTACTACCGATGCTAAATCTCGGTGGGCGCGCTATAGCCTAGTGGTTAACAGTATCCGTTAATCCACGCCATTCACCCACCAATCTTTGCTATTTCCATACGTGCACAGACAACATAGGTAAAATAGTTAGGTAAAATCTATCTTTCTGCACAGGTCGTGGTTCGGTAAATGCCCGAGCCCTATTATTATTAGCTTTCCTCTTTCGCAGGATCTTTTCCTATTCCATCCTACATAAACAACAAACAGAATAAAATCTGAAAAAACACCTAATCTACACTACAGATATGCAAGACGCAGATTAGTTTTATGTCAATTTTCTTTTTGCTGTTGCGACGTGAAACAAGGTAACATAAGGCTTGAAGCGCATGTATATTGCTAGAGCTCCTTTCTAGCCGAGAAATATTCTCAGAATGCGGTTTTCGGGGATTGTGAAAAAGCGTCATCGAAAGAATCTCTTCCAAGTCTAGTTTATTTTAGGGTTTCAGATATTCTGTCAAAATTCAGCAACGAAGCGATGTTGTTGCATCACAAAAAGTTTTTTCTGTTAAATAGGTGGCAGCGTGATTCGTGTCTCGCATACTTCGATCTTATGTATTTGTTCTCTATAAATGCTTTTTTGGGCTTAATGGGACAATGCACGCCATGTTCTTTGTCTCTCAAGACGACGGTTGAAAGGTCCGAAGAACTTTTTGTCATATACTTTTCTTGTCACAAAGATGAGCAACTCACTAGCAAAAATGCAGTTAATGGGCGCATTAGTTTCGCGAGGCCTACGAGCATGCAGGGTGTGTTTATATAGATATTTCAGCACATGCTATGCAGTTTATTATGGACCATGCTTGAGACTGACTTGACGAGTTTTTAATTTTCTAGATATGAACAGACAATGTGTGGGTTACCTATCAAAAAAATTACCTTTATACACATCTATTTAATGTTGGTGGTTTAATTACGTAGTACGTGTATTGGCCATACATGGGACTACTAAAAGTGCTCTGATATAACTGTTTGAAAATGTGATTAATACTCCTATTTATTGAACTATTTTGTAGTTTGTGTGGGCTATGCAAGATACTTATATGAACATATAGAGTTTATACTACGCGAACAAAAATATCGCTTCATTACTGAATTTTGACAGAAAATCTGGAACCCAAGAATGAACAGACTTGGAAGCTTGGACAAAAAAATAGAACAATGCTTCAATCTACATAGATGTTTCACAAAGTTTTTAACTCTAGATTTCGCAGCTGTAATGCTATATGAAAATGGAACTCATAGGCTTTCACATCAGAGTGGAAGATTTGATAATTGTCATTTAATGATCTTGAGCGCTGATTGTGATACTCGCACAATAAAATTAACTTGAATCCAGAGCAGGCTAGCACAATTCTCAACTCTGGTTGGTGGATCTAGAATAAAAACACATTCAAGTTGAATCTGAACAACAAATAGCTACACTTCAGCTTACCTACATTGAGCAAACTTTTTCAAACTTCCAGAAGTCGCCTCATACAATAGCAAGTTATTTCTGTGATTTTTTTAAAGCCACTTCTTGGAGTGGATCACGCTGACCAAGTCCCTGTACTGGTGGCCACTTAGACGGACAGGGTTAAAAAGCCCACAATAATCAAGTCAGTGCAAATGACGGATTGAGGAAAGCAGTGATTGGTCGCAATATCACTACAACAATAATGGTTCAGAATAATAATAAATCTAGTCGTGCTATCATATACCATCATAATATTTCCTAATGTGTGAATTAAAGGAACAAGCTACCTAATTAAGCATAAATAAACATTTGCATTAAAAGAATGAATGAGTAAAGTTGACTGTATCATTCAATTTGACAAATGTCGGCCACAAGGCGAAAGCTAATGAAAAACAACGATAGACATAAATCCAGAAACTTGTTGGAAAATTTTTGTGTGCATGAGATTTACAAATTGCGCTATTCTCGCCAACTCTAATAGCAGTCTTATGTATGCTAGATAAGTTGACAGGAGAGAAATGTATAAAAATATCCTTTGTTTGACCGGCCCATACGATTTTTGAAGAAATTTCATTCTCTTGCCAACAATCCAAGAAAAAATCTATTAACAGCAGGTTTTGACTTTTGGTTACATAGTTATTGTACTAACTTACTGACTTTTGGTTACATAGTTATTGTACTAACTTACTCTGGACTCGAATAACTTCTATTAAGGGAGTATCACAATCAATGCCCAAGTTGATCATTAAATGACAAATTAGCAGTTTTTCTACATGCTTCATATTAATCCATAGAATTTATGCTTCACTTTTCTGTACAGAGGATATCCCATCATATACCTCATTAGTGGGCTATTCAACTTCAGAGTTTTTAACCATAAAATCAAAATCGCTTTGTACATAAACAACAAAACAATAGAATGAAGTAAAATTTGGCACACTTTTTTGATGTTATCTGTACTCACTTTTTTGTTTAAAGCAATAGCTAGAATACAGTAATGTCACAATTTATAGATGTGTCGACTTATTGAGTCAACCATGAGTCTAGAACCAGCGGGGACATCAAACAACCTCGCACTTCGAATTTGAGCAACCTCATTGACGTTTTAATTAAGTAACCAAAAGTCCGAATTATATACTGAATTTCTTTTTGAAATACATCAAACATGACCCAATTATTGCTATATTCAAAATAATCTCTAAAATCAAGAAATTAGTAATATGTATGAACGAAAGTGCTAGAACGCGAGATTAAATATTATTTTGGATTTCTGAGATGATATCAAATATTGAACATAGGAAACTTTCTGAACATTTGACTAAATTTCTGTTTCAATAATTAACGAAAGTAAAATAAAGCGAGAATACTTGCACTTCTGATATCAGATTTTGTCTTTAGCTGAAAATTCTCAATTCTGGTTGCCGGATCTGGAATAAAAGCATATTCAAGGTAAATCTGAATTACAAGAAGCCGCACTTCAGCTTACGTTGAAAAGCTTTTTCAGATTTCCAGAAGTCGCCTTATACAATAGCAGGTTAGTCCGGAGATTTTTTTTATAGCCACTTCTTGGAGTGGATCACAGTGACTGAGGCCCTGTACTGGTGGCCACTGTTAAAAAGCCCTACAATATTCAAGCCAGTGCAAATGACGGATTGAGTATTCAGACAGAATGTCACAACAGAGGGTGTTTAATTACTTAGTAAAGAAACGAAAGCTTAACTTGACAAACTGATTGGTTGCAATATTACTACAACAAAAATAATTAACAATAATAATGCGATTTACAAATTGCGCTATTCTCGCTACTGCTAATAGCAACCCTATTTATGCTAGATAAAATTAGAGGAGAGAAATGTATAACCATTTCACTTTTTTTTCTTGTTTGAAATTTGTTGATGTTGATACCGGCCCATACAATTTAAGAAATTTCATTCTCTTGCTAACAATCCAAGAAAAAGTCCCAGTAAATCTAACAAGAGCAGGTTCGGACTCTGGTAACTTTTGTTGTGTGAGAATCACAATCAACACCTAAGCTAATTATTAAATGACAAATTAGCAGCCTTTCTGCATGCTTCATAATAATCCATAGAATCTATGCTTTTCTCTTTTGTAGAATAAAGAGGGTACCTCATTAGTGGGCTATTGAACTTCAGTGTTTTTGACCACAATTCACTCCAATCAAACGTGGTTTCTCAATAGGAACCGAATAAATTATCAAACATAACACTTTATGGCCACTGAAAACTAGCTGTCTAAGGAAAGTGGAAATTCGAAAAACAAGATTCGTCTTTTGTGACTGATTTGAAGTTGATTTTCTGTACAGCAATTATTGATGTCGTTTATTTGATGACTTCTGATCCACTGAGTCCCCCCAAGGTAGAGGGCTTAACTGTGATACGAAGTGTAATCTTTGAATATCCATGAATTGCTCCACACATACATTTTTTGTTTTCATTCGTTCAATAAAAAATCCCCCCAATCCTTTTAATGAGACATGGCATGTAAGACAGCAGGATATCACTTGTCGGGCTGTTACATAGTTTTGACATGTAATTGTCAGAGCCTAATCTGGATTCAAGCTACTTTCATTGCGCGAGTATCCCAATCAACTCCCAAGTTGATCATTAAATGACAAATATCAAAACTTCCACTCTGAAGTGAAAGCCTTCAAATTCCATTTTCGTATAGCATCTGAGCTGCTAATATACAAAAAAGTTAAAAACATTGCAAAACAACTGCGTAGATCGAAGAATTGCTTTATATTTTTTTTCCATGCTTCCAAGTCTGATTATTCTTGGGTTCCAGATATTCTGTCAAATTTCAGTAGAAAGCAATCACAAAAAGCTTTTTCTGTGAAATACGCGGCAGCTTGCTTTGTGTCTCGCATACCTCGGTCTTATGTATTTGTATTTTGTGATGCCTGTGAGCATGCGTGGGTGTGTTTATACATATATTTCAGCACATGCTATGCAGTTTATTATGGACCATGCTTGAGATCGACTTGACGAGTTTTTCTCATTAAAAAATGACCTTTACACACTTCTATTCAATCTTGGGTGTTGATTGTAGTACATGTAAGAGTCATGCGTGGTTTTATTATATTCATACTTGGGGAGTATTCATATATAACATTGACATATAAATTTATAAAAGTACCCAACACATTTTTGATTACTTATGTAGTTCATTTATTGACCATACATGGCACTAGTTAAAAAAAAATGCTCAGTAGGATTCACCGCTTTAAAACGTGATCAATACTACTATTTTTCAAATGAGAGAGACAAAGCACACTGCCGCATATTTCACAGAAAAAGCCTTGCGATTCAAAAACATCGCTTTATTGCCGAATTTTGACAGAAAATCTGGGATCCTAGAATAAACAGACTTGGAAGCTTGGATGAAAGTATAGAACAAAGTTTCGATCTACACAGATGTTTCACAAGGTTTTAACTCTGGATTTCGCAGCTGAGATGCTATATAAAAATGGAATTAAAGGCTTTCACTTCAGTGTGGAAGATTTGATAATTGTCATTTAATGATTAACTTGGGCGCTAACTGTGATACTTACAAAATAAAAGTATCTTGAATCTAGAGCAAGCTAGCACGATAACATGTCAAAACTATCTAACAGCCCAGCAAGTGATATCCTACGGTCTCATATGATAAATCACATTAAAAGTATTGGGGGATTTTTCCTCGATTGGGTAAGACCACAAAAATGTATGTCTGGAGTGACTCCTGAATATTTAAAGATTACACATTGTATCATCGTAAAGAATTCTACTTTGCGGCTCTGTAGATCAGAAGTCATCAAACAAACAACATCAATTACTGCTGTAGAGAAAATCAAATTCTAATCTGTAACTAAAGGTTAATCTCTTTTACGAATTTTCGCTTTCTCTCAGACGTTTAGTTTTCAGTGGCCATATGTTACGTTGGCTAATTAATTCAGTATTTTTTGGGAATCTACTTTTGATTGGAGTGAATTGTGGTTAAAAACACTGAAGTTGAATAGCCTACTAACGAGGTATACGATGGGATATCCTCTTTATTCCACAACGGAAGAAAGCACAGATTATACGGATTAAAAAGAAACATGCAGAAAATCTGCTAATTTGCTGTAGTTCCTCTCCAGGAATTATGGGGGTTTATAAAAAATGAACTCAATTTCCTTGCATATAAATGAATATGTTCTATGAAATTTAAATAGAGGTCACTGCAAGTTCAATTTCGCTTTGTATATACCCTTCAAAACAATAGAATGAAGAAAAAGTTGGCACACTTTTCTGGTGTTTTTTAACTCACTTTTTTGCTCAAAGCAATAGCTAGAATACAGTGATGTCACAATTTTTAGGTGTGTCGACTTATTCTGTCAACCACGAGTCTAGAAACCGGCGGGTACATCAAACCACCTTGCACTTATGGTATGCACTCATGAACGAAGGTGCAACAGCACGACATTAATTATTATTTTTGACTTCGAATATATCAAAGATCATTGAACATAGGAGACCTCGAAACATCGACGATGAATTTTTATTTGAATAATAAACAAAAGTAAAATAAAGCGAGAATACTTGCACCTATGACATCTTCTTTTGTCTTTAGCTGATGATTCTCGATCCTGGTTGCTGGATATAGAATGAAAGCACATTCAAGTTAATTCACAAACCAAAAGCTACACCTCGGCTTACATTGGGCAAGCTTATTCTTCAGACTTCCAAGAAGCCGCCTTATACAGTAGTTAATTAATTCTGGAATTTTTTTTATAGCCACTTCGCGGAGTGAACCATCAGGGATCTTCAACCTGCGATGCCAGTATGTTTAAACACTGGGCGACTACACCCACCAATTGCGAACATGATGTCAAGAAAAATACGTGGAATCGTGTAATTAGCAGATAATGTTTCGTGGGGTCGCATAAAACTGCCTCACTTTGCCTGTTTAGTTTGTAACAGTGGGTTCATGGAACACGCCACAGTTGGACTTGCCTGGTTGTTCCTGTTCTTGGCCAAAACGTTAATTCATTATTTTTAATGAACTTATCAGAGCAGTAGAATATCATTCATGGGGCCATGTTATGTATCAGGTTTGGAAGTATCACAATTGAAAACCGAAAAAAGTTCTTGATAAATACCTTTACCATGAATTTATAGGAGTGTCGTCTTACTGCGTCAACCAGAGTCTAGGACCAGCGGGGACATCAAACCACCTTGCAGTTATGGTATAGACTAGACTGAGCAACCACATTGACGTTTTAATTAAGAAACCAACCAAAAGTCCGAATTATATACTGAATTTTTTTTAATATACATCATAAAATAACTTGAAAATCAAGATACTAGTTATACGTATGACAAAGGTGCTAAAGCTCGCATAAATTATTACTTCAAACTTCTGAAATATCAAAGATCCTTGTACATAAGAGACTCTAAACATATTTCTGTTTCAATAATAAACAGAAGTAAAATAAAGCGAGAATACTTGTGCCTCTGATATCGGATTTTGTCTTTAGCTATAGATTCTCGAACCCGGTTGTTGGATCTGGAACAAAAGCATATTGAAGGTAATTTCGGACAAAGAGCTTAAGCCAAAACTACACTCTAGCTTACATTGAGCAAGCTTTTTCAGACTTCCAGAGCCTCACACAGTAGGTAGTTTATTCAGAGGTTTTTTCATAGCTACTTTCTGAGTGGATCACCCTGACCAACGCCGTGTACTAGAGGCCACTTCAAAAGAAAGGGTTTTTTGCCAAGTCTAATAATGTTATTTCACCCTGGGTTGGGTGGTAGGCATGGATTAACGAGCCGGTCTCACAGGGGTTCTAATCAGAGATCTTCAAATTAGCAGAGAATATATTGTGGGGTCGTATAAAACTATCGCAATGATAAAGACTACTTAAAAAGCCCCACAATATTCAAGTCTGTGCAAAGAATGGAATGAGGAAAGAGTCTTCAGACAGACTGTCAAAACTGTGGTTGTTGAATTATTTTGTGAACAAAGGAAAGCTTGACTTGGCAAAGTGACTGGATGCAATATCACTACCACTACAACAGTTGCAGTTTACTAAAAAAAGAGATTTATTCAATGCAATTCAAAGAAAAGAATTCTATTAGGATGATCATTAACTTCTCCTTTATTTCGGGTCGTTTATCTGAAAACATTTAGTTTTCATATTCTATGTTAAAAAGTTTTAACATTTCTAATTCAATTCGAAGAAAATCGGTCGTTCAGAAAACTATTTTCCATAACATTATTCTAAACCACCTATCATTATACCACAGGAAATAAAGAAATCCGATAAACATTTATTATACATAATATTTTTGAAGTGGTATTAGCATTGTTCAGGCATATGTAAAAGGAAGAAGTTACTGCATTTAAGCATTAATTAAGCGTTTCCATTAAAATTTCAACGGGTAAAGTTCACCGTATCATTTAATTTGACAATTATGGAAAACAACGATAGAATTTAATCCAGAAATTCCTTGGGCGAATTTTGTGTGCATGCGTTTTACAAATTGCCCTGTTCTCGCTATCGCTAATAGCAGACTTATTTATGTTAAGATAAGTTGAGATGAGATAAATATATGACAATTTTTTTTTTATTAAAATTCACTCTTGGGAAGGTCGAAAGCAGAGCCAGAAACAAACCCCAAAGAACAGCCACCTACAAGCAGAGAGCTACTAAAACATGTGGTACCAGCAACT
The DNA here is from genome assembly GCA_963675895.2 of Styela plicata. Taxonomy (NCBI): domain Eukaryota; kingdom Metazoa; phylum Chordata; class Ascidiacea; order Stolidobranchia; family Styelidae; genus Styela; species Styela plicata. Next base: position 12,997,763 of record OZ023147.1, read on the forward strand.
GCACTCTAGTCAATATTAGATAGTGACAGTATATTAAAAATAATTTGCTTCCACAGGTTCATTTGGTATTGTAAATATCAATTCAATAGAGCCTTGTTAAGTATTCAGGCCAGTTACAAACACATTTTTATACTGTTAGTCCGATATTTGCTTGAACCCTCGACTTTTGAAGCCTGCATTAAAGTCATGCCCTTCACGATTTGGCCACAGACTGTCACAAAACTGCTGTTAATAAAGTTGGATGCAGCTAACATCGAAATTATCTCATATTCGAGCATTTGCGTAATTAGGCTTCCAAGCGAAGCTGGAAGACTTGTGTATTGATAATAATTTCTGAAATTATTATTATAAATACCATTATAGAGGCTTTCAATCTGAAGTGAATGTCTTATTTAAATACTTTTCTAATTATTGTTGTACTGAATAAGTTAAGCATCTAAGCTGCGGAATACCTAATATCTTCGTAAAAACGTCTGAAGATAAAAAATGTTATGATCTTTTAATCAAGCTTCCAAGTATGCTTGTTCCAGGGTTTCTGATTTTCTTTCAAGATTCAGCAAAAAAAGTACAGTGATTGAATTGCATTAGTTTTGTGAGGCCTGTGAGCATGTGAGGGTATGTTTATATATGTTTCAGCATACACGATGCAGTTTATTATGGGACATGCTTGAGACTGAATTAACGCAGACAATGTGTGGGTTACTCCTCACAAAATGACCTTAACACACATCTATTCAATATTGATTTTCCCTTTAACGATATTCAAGATACTAGTCATTCAATATATATTCAAAGATTACACATCGTATCATAGTTAAGACCTCTACCATAGGGGCCAGTAGATCATCAGGAGTCATCAAATAAATATCAATTACTGCTCTTCAGAAAATAAAATTCTAATCTGTAACAAAAGGTGAATCCTTTTTCGAATTTTTACCTTACCTAGTTCCCTAGTAGACAACTAGGGTAAAATAAAGTCAAAAATCAAAATATTAGTATTACGTACAAAGGTGCTACAGCCCGACATGAATTATTATTTTGGATTTCTGAAATATCAAAGATCAATGAATATAGGAGACTCTTTAAACATTGACTGAATTTCTGTTTCAATATTCAAATAATAATAAAATAAAAATAAAGCGATAATACTTGCACCTCTGAAATTGGGTTTTATATTTAGCTGAAGATTCTCAATCCTGGTTGCTGAATCTGGAATAAAAGCATATTCAAGTTAATTTTTGAACAAACCTACACTTCAGCTTGGAATCAAGCAAGCTTTTTCACAGACTTTTAGAAGCGGCCTCATAGATTACCTAGATAATTCTGAGATTTTCTATAGCCCCTCTGGGGCGGATCACCCTGACCAAGCCCTCGTACTAGCCGCCACTTAGGACAGATAGGATTAGAATTGATGGCAAGATATTTTAACCTGTTCAGCATTGCCTACCAAGTTATTTCATCCTGGGTTGGGTGGTGGGCACAGATTAATGAGTCGGTCTCGTCGGCTTTCAAACCAGAGATCTTCAACCCACGATGCCAGCAGTTTAATCAATGGGCCATCGCGCCCACCAATTGGTAAATTGCGAACAAGATGTCAGGAGTTTGGAATTGTATAAAAATTAGCTTGTGGGGTCACGCAAGGCAAAACCTAATGGAAAACAACGATAGAAACTCCAGGAACTCCTCGTCAAGAAACTCCTTGGACAATTTTTGTGTGCATGCGATTTACAAATTGTGCTATTCTCGCTAGCCCTAATAGCAGTCCTTTTTATACTACACAAGTTCAGAGGAGAGAAATTTATAGCAATTTCACTTCGTTTTTTTGTTTAAAAATTAAAGTTGACGTCATTACCAGCCCATACGATTTTTGAGGAAATTTCTTTCATTCTGTTGTACAAAATCCAAGAAAAAGTCCCAAAAAGTCTTAACAACGACAGATTTGCATTTTTGGTTACTTAGTTATTGTACTAGCTTACTCTGGATTCAAGTAACTTTTATTGTGCGAGTATCACAATCAACGCCAAAGTTAATCATCAAATGACAATTACAAAAACTTCCACTCTAGCAAAATCTAGAGTAAAAAAGTTTGTGAAACATCTTTGTAGCTTTTCTGCATGCTTCATATTAATTTGTATAAATCTATGCTTTGCGTTTGTAAGAGGATGTCCCATCATATACCCCATTAATAGGCTATTCGACTTCATGTTTAAACCATGCTTAACTCCAAAACAAAAGTGGATTCCCAAAAGGAACTGAAAAAATTAGCAAACATAACACTCTATGGCCACTGAAAACCAGCAGTCTGAGAAAAGATGAAAATTCGAAAAACTAGATTCACCTTATGTTGCCGATTTGAATTTGATTTTCTGTACAGCAGTAATTGATGTTGTTTATTCGATGATTTCTGATTCTATGAGCCCCAAGGTAGAGGTCTCAACTGTGGTACGATGTGTAATCTTTGAATATCCTTGAATCGTTTCACACTTGCATTTTGTGGTCTCATTGGCTCAAGGAAAACTTCTTCAATATTTTTTAATGTGACTTATCATACGAGACAGTAGGATTTCACTTGCTGGGTTGTTACATAGTTTTGACATGTTATTGTACTAGCCTACCCTGGATTCAAGTTACTTTTATTGGGCAAGTATCACAATCAACACCCAATTTAAATATAAAATGACAATTATTAAAGCTTCCACTATGAAGTGAAAGTCTTTAAAATCCATTTGCGTATAGCATCTTAGCTGCAAAATCTAGAGTTAAAATAATCGCAAAACAACTGCGTAGATCAAACCATTGCTTTATACTTTTTCCAAGCTTTCAAGTCTGTTTATTCTAGGGTTCTAGATATTCTGCCAAAATTCAGTAAAAAAGAGATGTTATTGTATCACAAAAAACTTTTGCTGAGAAATACATGGCAGTGTGCTTCGTGTCCCACATACTTCGGTCTCATGTATGTGTTCTCCAAGTACTAACTCTGAATATTTTTTTTGGTGTAATACATGGAGTGTTCTTTGTCTTTCGAGACCATAGTAAAAATATCTGAAGAACTTTTTGTCATATACTTTTCCTGTCACAAAAATGAGGAACTTACTAGCAAAAATGCAGTTAATGGCGCATTAGTTCCATGAGGCCTGTGAGCATGCGTGAGTATGTTTATATATATTTCAGCACATGCTATGCAGTTTATTATGGACCATGCTTGAGATCGACTTGACGAGTTTTTAACTTTATAGAAATGAACAGACAATGTGTGAGTTACTCATTAAAAAAAAAAAAAATGACCCTCACAAACATTTATTCAATCTTGGTGGTTGATTGTAGTACATGTACAAGTCGTGCGTGGTTTTATTATATTTATAATTGGGGAGTTTTCATGTATAGCAGTGACATGCAAATTTAAAAAAGAGCCCAACACATTTCTGATTACTTATGTGATTCATGTATTGGCCACACATGGCACTAGTTGAAAAATGCTCAGGAGGATTAACTGTTTTAAAACGTGATCAATACTCATATTTTATCAATTATTTTGTAGCTTGTTTGGGCCATGCACGAACATTCAGAGTTTATACCCCGAGAACAAACACATAACATTCGAAGTATGCGAGACACCAGGCACACTGCCACATATTTCACAGAAAAAGCTTTGCGATTCAAAAACATCGCTTCATTGCCGAATTTTGACAGAAAATCTGGATCCCTGGAATAAACAGACTTGAAAGCTTGGATATAAATATAGAACAAGGCTTCAATATACACAGATGTTTCACAAAGTTTTAACTCTAGATTTCGCTGCTGAGATGCTATATGAAAATGGAATTTAAAGGCTTTCACTTCACAATGGAAGATTTGATAATCATTATTTAAATATGAACTTGGGCGCTGATTGTGATATTCACACAATAAAATTAACTTGAATCATGAGTAAGCTAGCATGATAACATGTCAAAACTATGTAACAGCCCAGCAAGTGATATCCTACTGACTTATATGACAATTCACATTAAAAATATTGAAGAATTTCTCCTTGAGCCGATGAAACAACAAAATGTAAGTGTGGAGCGATTCAAGGATATTCAAAGATTACACATCGTATCACAGTTGCGACCTCTACCTTGGGGCTCATAGGATCAGAAATCATCGAATAAACAACATCAATTACTGCTGTACAGAAAATCAAATTCAAATCAGCAACACAAGGTAAATCTAGTTTTTCGAATTTTCACCTTTCCTCAGACTGCTAGTTTTCAGTGGCCATAAAGTGTTATGTTTGCTAAATTATTCGGTTCCTTTTGGAAATCCACTTTTGATTGGAGTGAATTGTGGTTAAAAACACTGAAGTCGAATACCCTACCGTATATGATGGGATATTCTCTTTATTCTGCAATAGAAGAAAGCTCAGATTATAGAATATAGTTAAAGGTTGCAAATTTGCTTAAGTTCCTCTTAAGAAATTAAGGGGTTTTATAAAAAATAAACTAAATTTTTTTGCATTTAAATTGAATTTTGGTCCATGAAATTTACATCGTGATCACTACATAAAAATTGTTATGGTCAATTTCAGATTCAATTTCGCTTTGTATATAACCTTCAAAACAATAGAATGCAGAAAAATTTGGCACAATTTTCTATTTTTTTATGCTCACTTTTTTGTTTAAAGCAAAAGCTTCGAACCACCTTACACTTTTTTTTTTTATAGCCACTTCTTTGAGTGGGTCACCCTGTACAAGGCCCTTTAACAGCGGCCACTTATAGGCGGACAGGGTTACAATTACTGTAAAGATATGATCTTTTCCTGTTCGGCTTGGCCTACCCAAGTTATTACACCCTGGGTTGAGTGGTGGGCTAATAGTACATATGAACGAAGGAGCTACAACACGACATTAATTATTATTTTGGATTTCTGAAATATCAAAGATCATTAAACATAGGAGACTCCTTAATATTGACTAAATTTCTGCTCCAAATATAAGCAAAAGTAAAATCAAGCAAGAATACTTGCACCTCTGATATCAGCTTACGTCTTTAGCTAAAGATTCTCAATCCTGGTTGCTGGATCTGAAATAAAAAGCATATTCTAGTTAATTCTAAACAATCAAAAGCTCCACTTCAGCTCACATCGAGCAAGCTTTTTCACAGACTTCCAAAAGTCGCCTCGTACAGTATCTAGTTAATTCTGAGATTGTTCTATAGCCACCTCTTGGATCACCTTGGCCAAGGCCGTGTACCAGCGGCAACTTAGGCGGATAGCGTTAAAATTGCTGGAATGATATTTTTATCCTGTTCGTCTTTGCCTAACCCAAGTTATTTCACCTCGGGTTGGGTGGTGGGCATGAATTAATGAGCCGGCATCGCCATGGCTCGAACCTGAGATCTTCGACCAGAGCTGCCAGCATGTTTAACGACTAAGCGATCACGCCCACCAATTGCTAAATCGCGAACAAGATGTACAGCAAAATATCAGGAGAATGGAATAGTGCGAGAATTAGCCGAGAATGTATTGAGGGGTCATACAAAACTACCTCAATGATGAAACATCTTTGAAAAACCCCATAATACTCAAGTCACACCGAGGGTGTTCAATTACTTTGTGAGGAAACGAAAACTTGACTTCACAGAGTGATTGGATGAAATATCACTACAACAATAATGGTTTAGAAAAACAATAAACAAGCTACTCGTGATAACATATACAATCAAGGAAACACTTCTCTCACTCAAACTGTTGCTGCTTAAAAAAAAAAGGAATTTTATTCAATTCAATTCAGGAAAGAATTTTATTAAGATTATCATTAATTTTTTCTTTATTCCGGGTCGTTTATCAGAGTCATGAAAACGTTTAGTTATCATATTTTATATATAAAAAAAAATAGTATTAACATTTCCAAATTCAATTCTACGAAAATCAGTCGTTCAGAAAAGTTAGTTTTCATATTTTTCATAACATTATTCTGAACCACCTTTACGCAAAACCACCTATCATTATATCATTGGAAATCCGGTAAGCATTTATTATACAAATTATTTTTGAAGTGCCATTGTTCACACATGTGTATTAGATGAATGGAAAGGAAAAGTAACGAAAATGGTAATCAGTCTATCGAGTATTTCCCAGGTATTTGATGTCTGTGAAAAAGCTTTCACGTTCTAAAAGGTTTACCTCTACTTGTTGGGCATATTAAAAGCATTTCACTAATATTTCCTACTGTATTTTAAGTAAAAAAGAAAAGTTATTCAATAAGCATTAATAAACATTTCGATTAAAAATTTCATTCAATAGGTACAGTTCTGTGTATGATTTAATTTGACAAAGAATATCACACACAAGGGCAGAAGCTTACGGAAAAACAACGATAGAAATCAATCCAAAAACTCCTTTGACAATTTTTGTGTGCATGCGATTTATAAATTTGCGCTAATCTTGCTATCCCTAATAGCAGTCTTATTTATGCTAGATAAGTTGAGAGAGAAATATATAACAATTCAACTTTTTTCTGTTGATAACAATCAAAGAAAAAGTACCAAAAAAATCTAACAACAGATTTGAACCTTTGGTTACTTAGTTATTGTACTTGTTTACTCTGGATTCAATTTACTGTGCAAGTATCACAATCAAAGCCCAAGCCCAATCATTAAATGACAATTATCAAAGCTTCCACTCATGAAGTGAGAGCAGTTTGACTTTCCTGGTCATTCTTGTTATAGGCCAAAATCTAAATCATTATTTTTGATGAACTTATCATGGAGGGCTCTACAATATCATTTGTTGGGCCACGTTATGTGTCAGGTTGGGAGTATCACAATCAAAAACAGAAGGTATTGATAAATATACAGTTATCTAGGTTTTCGATCTGACGCAAATTGAAATATTTTTCTAATTTCCTATTGAAATATTTTTCTAATTATTGTTATACTTAATAGGCTTAGCATTTAATTGTGGAATCGGGAATTTGTAAAAACATCCGTAAAAAAAGAAATTGTTGTACATCTTTTATTCAAGCTTCCAAGTGTGCTTGTTCCAGGGTTTCTAATTTTCTGTCAGAATGCAGCAAAAAAAGTACTGTGATTGAATCGCATAGGGCTTTTTTTGGGACAATATACGGAGTGCTCTTAGTCTCTCGAAACCGTAGACGAAAAGGTCTGAAGACACTGATAACAGTTTTTGTCATATACTTTTACCGTCACAAAAATGAGGAACTTACTAGCAAAAATGCAGTTAATGGCGCATTAGGCCTGTGAGCATGCGAGGGTGTGTTTATATTTATATTTTAGCACGTGCTATGCAGTTTTTTTTGGGCAATGCTCGAGAAAGACTTTATAAAGTTTTTAACTTTCTAGAAATGAACAGACAATGTGTGGGTTGTTCATTACAAAACAACCTTAACACACATTTATTCAATCTTGGTGGTTGATTGTAGTACATGTACGAGTCATGCGTGGTTAAGTATATTTATACTCTGTCATATAAATTTGTAGTAGTATAACCTAACACATATATGATTACTTATGTAGTTCATGTATTAGCCATACTTGGGACTAGTAAAAAAGTGCTCCGATACTGCTGTAAAATGTAAACAATACTCATACTTTTTCAACTATTTTGTAGCTTGTGTGGGCCATGCATGATACTAATTTAAACATTTGAGTTTATACCAGACTAACAAATACATAAGACAGAAGTATGAGAGACACGAAGCACACTTCCATGTATTCACAGAAAAAGCTTTTTATGATTCAATAACATTGGTTTATTGACGAATTTTGACAGAAAATCTGGAACCCTAGAATAAGCACCTGGAGGCTTGGATGAAAATAAAGAACAATGCTTCAAACTTTAACTCTAGCTTTCACAGATAAGATGCTAAACAAAAATGTAATTCAAAGGCTTTCAATTCAGATTGAAAGCTTTGATAATTGCCATTTAATGATTAACTTTGGCGTTGATTGTGAAACTCACAATAAATTTAACTTGGAATCCCGAGTAAGCTAGCACGATAACATGTCAAAACTATGCAACAGCCCAGCAAGTGATATCCTACCGTCTTGCCTAATAACTTGTATTTAACATATTGGGGGATTTTTCCGTGAACGATATACAAGATAATAGTCATGTCATGATGCAGGTTTGAATCCCGTGAGAGATGATGATTACATGCAAGAGGTCTGCTGGATGCCTCGTTGGTGCACGGTGGTTCACACATTGTGGCTTCCTTCACAAACCAGGTCCATGCACAGAATAAATGAGAAATAGGATAATCCAAAAAGACCATCACCCCGATTCAGAACTGGTATCTGCATCCCCGATTCAGAACTGGTATCTGCATGAGAGATATCTGCTGTACAGGGTTTTATGAAAAATTGAATCGAATTTTCTTGCATTCAAAACTGAATAGGGTCTGAGAAATCTACACCAAAATCAATGTGTACAGTAAATTTCAGGATCAATTTTGCTTCGAATATGAATATACCCTTCTAAACAATAGAATGAAGAAAAATTTGGCATACTTTTCTGGTGTTTTTTATGCTCAGTTTTTTGCTTAAGGCAATATCTAGAATACAGTGATGTCACAATTTACAGGCCTGTCGACATATTGTGTCAGCTACGACTCAGGACCAGCAGGGACATCAAACTACCTTGCACTTATGATATGCACTTAAGCGAGAACACTTGCACCTCTGATATAGCCTTTTGTCTTTAGGCTAAAGATTCTCAATCCTGGATGCTGGATTTGGAATAAAAGTATATTCACATTAATTCTGAACAACCAAAAGCTACACTTATTTTTCACGGACTTCCAGAAGTGGCCTCATAGGTTAGCTAGGTAATTCTGAGATTTTTCTATAGCCACTCTCCGAGTGGATCACCCTGACCAAGGCCTAGCCGCCACTAGACAGACAGGGTTAGAATTTGGTGGTAAGATATGGTAAGATATTTTAACCTGTCCAGCATAGCCTACCCAAGTTATTTCACCTTGGGTTGGGTGGTGGGCATAGAATTAACGAGCCGGTTTTGCCGGCGTTCAAACCCAGAGATCTTCAAACTTCGATGCCAGCATGTTTAACCAATGGGCCATCGCGCCCACCAATTGGTAAATTGCGAACAAGATGTCAGGAGTCTGGAATTGTGTAAAAATTAGCTCTGAGAATGTATTGTGGGGTCGTATAAAACTACCTCAATGATAGAAAAATCAAAGAATATCTCACGCAAGGCAAAAGCTAATGAAGAACCAATATAGACATAAAACCAGACACTTGTTGGACATTTGTGTGCATGCGATTTACAAATTGCGCTATTCTCGCTATTGCTTATAGCAGAAATAGGGAGAAGAAAAATGTATAACAATTTCACTTTTCTTGTTTGAAGTTTGTTGATGTCGAAATCGCCCATACAATTTTTGAAGAAATTTCATTTTGTTGTTAACAATTCAAAAAAAAGTCCCAAAAAATCAACAACAGCAGGTTCGAACTTTTGGTTACTTAGTTATTGTACTAGCTTACTCTGGATTCAAGTAGATTTTATTGTTTTGAGTATCACAATCAACGTCCAAGTGAATCATTGAATGACAAATTAGCAGCTTTTCTGCATGCTCCATATCAATCCATAGAATCTAAGCTTTACTCTTTTGTAAAGAGGATATCCCATCAAATACCTCATTAGTAGGCTATTCGACTCCAGTGTTTTTAACCACAAATAACTCCAGTCAAAAGTGGATTCCCAAAAGGAACTGAATAAATTAGTAAACGTAATACACTTCAAGGCGACTGAAAACTAGCCGTCTAAGGAAAGGTGAAAATTCAAGAAAAAATGATTCACCTTTTGTTACCGATTTGAATTTGATTTTCCGTACAGCAGTAATTGATGTCGTTTATTTGATAACTTCTGATCTACCGAGTCCCAAGTTAGAGGGCTTAACTGTGATACGATGTGTAATCTTTGAATATCTACGAATCCCTCCAGACTTAGATTTTTGTGGTCTCATTCGTTCAAGGAAAAATCCCCCAATATTTTTAATGAGACATAGCATGTAAGACAGTAGGATATCACTGTTCGGGCTGTTACATAGTTTTTGATATGTTATCGCGCTAGTTTACTCAGGATTCAAGTTGATTTTATTGTGAGTTTCACAATCAACGCCAAAGTTAATCCTTAAATGACAATTATCAAATTTTCCACTCTGAATTAAAAGCCTTTAAATTTCACTTTCGTATAGCATCTTAGGTGCGAAATCTTGAGTTAAAAACATTGCCAAAACAACTGCGCAAATCGGAGCATTGTTTTATATTTTTTTCAAGCCTCCAAGTCTGTTTATTCTAGGGTTCCAGATATTCTGTCAGAATTCAGTAATAAAGCGATGTTATTGTATCACAAAAAGCTTTTTCTGTGATATATGTGGCAGTGTGCCCAGTGTCTCGCATGCTTTGGTCTCATGTATTTGTTCTCCAAGTACTAACTCTAAATGATTTTTTGGGTTTTTTAGAACAATACATGGGGTGTTCTTTGTCTTTCGAGACCATAGTAAAAAGATCTGAAGAACTTTTTGTCATATAATTTGGTCACAACAATGTGCGACTTACTAGCAAAAATGCAGTTAATGGCGCATTAGTTCCGTGAGGCCTGTGAGCATGCGTGGGTGTGTTTATATATATATTTCAGAACATGCTATGCATTTTATTATGGACCATGCTTGAGACCGACTTGATGAGTTTTTAACTTTATAGAAATGAACAGACAATGTGCGAGTTAGTCATTAAAAAAAAATGACCTTTACACACATTTATCCAATCATGGTGGTTTATTGTAATACACGAACGAGTCATGCATGGTTTTATTATATTTATACTTGGGCGTATTCATGAATAACAGTGTCATATAAATTTATAAAAGTACCCAACACATTTCTGATTACTTATGTAGTTTATGTATTAGCCATACATAGGACTAGTTAAAAAATGCTCAGGAGGATCAACTGTTTTAAAACATGATCAATACTCAATATTTTTTCAACTATTTTGTAGCTTGTGTGGGCCATGCACGATACATATACAAACATTTAGAGTTTATACCAAAGTATGTGAGACATGAAGCACAGTGCCACATGTTTCACAGAAAAAGCTTTTTGTGATTCAAAAACATTGTTTTATTGCTGAATTTTGACAGAAAATCTGGATACCGAATATACAGACTTGGAAGCTTGGATAAAAATATAGAACAATGCTTCGATATACACAGACGTTTCAGAAAGTTTTTACTCTAGATTTCGCAGCTGAGATGCTATATGAAAATGGAATTTAAAGGCCTTCACTTCAGAGTGAAAGATTTGATAATTGTCATTTAATAATTAACTTGGGCGCTGATTGTGATATTCGCACAACAAAATTATCTTGAATCCAGAGTAAGCTAGCACGATAACATGTCAAAACTATGTAACGGCCAAGCAAGTGATATCCCACATTCTTATATGATAAGTCACATTAAAAATATTGTGGGGTTTTTCCTCGAATGGACAAGACCACAAAAATGTAAGTCTGGAGCCATTCATGAATATTCAAAGACTACACATCGTATCATCGTGAAGAATTCTACCATGTGGCCCAGTAGATCAGAAATCATCAAACAAACAACATCAATGACTGTTGTACAGGAAATCATTAATCTGTAACAAAAGGTAAATCTCTTTTTTGAAGTTTCATCTTTCTTCAGATGGCTAGTTCTCAGTTACTATAAAGTGTTACGTTTGCAAAATTATTCAGATCCTTTTGGGAATTCACTTTTGATTAGAGTGAATTGTGGTTAAAAACACTGAAGTCGAATAGCCTATTAATGAGGTATATGATGGGATATCCTATTTATTCTACAAAAAAGAAAAGCACAGATTATAGAATATAGTTAAAAGTTGCTAATTTGCTTAAGTTCCTCTCCAGGAATTACAGTGTTTTAAGAAAATAAACAAAATTTTCTTGCATTTAAACTGAATATCATCCATGAAATTTACATAGAGACCATTGCGTAAAATTGGTTATGGTCAATTTCAGGTTCAATTTCGCTTTATGCATAAACTACAAAACAATAGAATGAAGAAAAATTTGGCACACTTATTTTTATGTTATTTACACTCACTTTTTTGCTTAAAGCAATAGCTAGAATGCAGTAATGTCACAATTTATAGGTGTGTCAACTTATTGTGTCAACCATGAGTCTAGAACCAGTGGGACCAAGGAACCACCTTGGCACTTAGGGTATGCACTCGAATTTGAGCATCCTCATTGACAATTTAATTAAGTAACCAAAAGTCTGAATTATATACTGAATTTCTTTTTGAAATACATCAAACATGACCCATTTATTGCTATATTTAAAATTAAGAAACTAGTAATACGTATGAACGAAGGTGCATGAACGCAATATTAAATATCATTTTGGATTTCTGAAATATCAAAAATGATTGAACACAGGAAACTCTCTAAACATCGACTGAATTTCTGTTTCAATAATAAAAAAAAAAATAAAAAAAAAAAAAGTAAAATGAAAGCGAGAATACTTGCACCTCTGATATCGGCTTTTGTATTCAGCTGAAGATTCTCAACCCTGGTTGCTGGATCTAGAATAAAAGCATATTCAAGTTTAATTCTGAACAACCAAAAGCTACACTTCAGCTTACATCGAGCAAGCCTTTTCACAGACTTCAAGAAACCGCCTTATACAGCAGCTAGTTAATTCTGAGATTTTTTTATAACCACTCCTTGGGAGTGGATCACCCGGGATCTTTAATCTGCGATGCCAGCATGTTTAACCACTAGACGATCGCATCTACATATTGCTAAATTGCGAACAAGATGTCAAGCAAAATAACTCATGACAAAACACCTTGAAAAGCCCCACAATATTCACGTCAGTGCAAAAGACAGATTGATCATTTTGATTTCTCGCTCTCTGCCTGTTTAATTGGTAAAAATGGATTCATGGAACACACTGCAGACTTTCCTGGTCGGTCCTGTTCTAGGCCAAAACATTAAATCATTATTTTTAATGAACTTATCATATAGGGCAGTAAGATATCATTTATTGGGCCATGATATGTATCAGGTTTGGGAGTGTCACAATCAAAACCAAGGTTATTGATAAATACCATTACCAAGGCTTTCGATCTGAAGCGAAAGTCCTATTAAAATACTTTTCTAACTAATAAGCTTAGCATCTAAGCTGCGGAATCTTGAACCTAATATCTTCAAAAAATATCTGTGGAGAAGAAAAAATTTTCATACATCTTTTATTCAAGATTACAAGTGTGCTTGTTCCAGGTTTTCTGATTTCCTGTCAAATTTAAGCAAGTACTGTGATTGAACCGCATAATATATTTTTTTGGACAATCTTTATCTCTCGAGATCAGAGTAAAAAAAACTCTTAACTTTTTATCATATACTTTTTTAGTCACAAAAATGAGTAACTTACTAGCAAAAATGCATTAAATGGCACATTAGTTTCGTGTGGCCTGTGAGCATGTGAGGGTGTGTTTATATATATATTTCAGCACATGCTATGCATTTTATTATGGACCATGCTTGAGACTGACTTAAGACAATGTGTGGGTTACTCATTACAAAACGACCATAACACACATCTATTCAATCTTGGTGATTGATTGTAGCACATTTACTGGTCATGCGTGGGTCTAATATATTTATACTTGATTCATGTATAACAATGACATATATATTTATAAGAGTACAACCCAACACAGTTCCGATTACTTATGTAGTTCATGTATCGGCCATACTGTGCTCCGAGGATTAACTGTTTTAAAACGTAATCAATACTGATATTTTTTAAACTATTTTGTAGCTTGTGTGGGCCATGCACGATACTTATATAAACCTGTAGAGTGTAAACCTGGAGAATAATAAACCTGGAGAATAAAAAATAAGATCGAAGTATGCGAGACACGAAGTAACCTGCCCCGTATTTCACAGAAAAAGATTTTTGTGATTCAAAAACATCGCTTTATTGTTGACTTGGAAGCTTGGATAAAAATAAAAACAATGCTTCGATCTACAGGGATGTTATGGAAGTTCTTAACTCTATTTCGCAGCAAAGATTCTATATACGAAAATGGAATTTAAAGGCCTCCACTTCAGAGTGGAAGCTTTGATAATTGTTATTCATTGATATACTTGGGCCTTGACCGTGATTTTTGCACAATAAAATTAACTTGAATCCAGAGTAGACTAGCACGATAACATGTTAAAACTAGTAACAGCCCAAAAAGTGGTATCCTACTGTCTTAAATAATAAGTCACTTTAAAAATATTTGGGTGATTTTTCCTTGGATAAGACCACAAAAATGCAAATGTAGAGCGATCCATGGATATTCGAAGATTACACATCATATCATAGTTAAAACCTCTACGTCGGGGACTCAGTAGATCAAAAGTCATAAAATAAACAACATCAACTACTGATGTGCAGAAAAAAATTCATCAGTAACAAAAGTTGAATCTTGTTTTTCAAATAATCACCTTTCCTCATACGGCTAGTTTTCAGTGACCATGAAGTTTTATGTTTGCTAATTTATTCAGTTCCCTGTGGGAATCCAACTTTTGATCGGAGTGAATTGTGGTTAAAAACACTAAGTCTAATAACCTACTAATGAGGTATATTTCACTTTGTACATACTCTTCAAAACAATAGAATTGAAAAAAATATGACACACTTTTTTGGTGCTTTTACACTCACTTTTTTGCTTAAAGCAATAGGCAGAATACAGTGAAATTCACAATTTAAAGGTGTGTCGACTTATTCAGCCAACCCTGTGAGTCCAGGACCAGCAGGGACATCAAACCACCTTGCACTTATGGTATGCACTTGAATTTGATCAACCACATTGATGTTTCAATTGGGTCACCAAAAGTTCAAATTATATACGGAATTATTTTTTGAAATACACCAAACATGATGCCATAATTGCTTTATTTAGAATAAAAAACGAAAATAGGAAACTAATATGTACGTATGAACGGAATTTATGAACGAAGACGCTACAGCGTGAAATTAATTATTATTTTGGGTTTCTGAAATATCAATGATCATTGAACATAAGAGACTCTCAGAACATCGACAGAATTTCAAAATACTTGTACCTCTAATATCGGCTTTTATCTTTAGTTGAAGATTCTCAATTCTGGTTGCTGGATCTGGAATAAAAGCATATTCAAGGTAATTTTGAACAACCAAAAGCTACACTTCAGCTTACATAGAATAAGTTTTTCATTTTTCACAGACTTCCAGAAGGCACCTCACACAGTAGGAAGTTAATATTCATAGCATAATATTCATAGCCACTTATAGAAGAGGATCACCCTGACCAAGGCCCTGTACAAGGGCCACTTAGACTGAACAGGGTTAGAAGTGCTGGAATGATATTTATGTTCTGCTCGGCTTAGCCTGCCCAAGTTATTTCACCCTTGTTCGATGCCTGCATGTTTAAGCACAAGGCCATCGCGTCGACCAATTGCTAAATTGAATAAGATGTCAAGCAAAATATCAGAAATGTGGAATTGTGTAAAAATTAGCCGAGAATGTATTGTGGGGTCGTATGAAACTACCTCAATGACAAAACACTTCGCAAAGTCGCACAATATTCAACTTGGTGTAAAAGACTGAAAGAGGAAAGCGTCTTTAGGCAGGCTGTCACAACCATGGGTGTCCAATTACTTTGTGAAAAAACGAAAGCTTGACTTGACAGGTGAGCTCTCCATAGAGTATTTCTTTATGGACCTTTATGGAAAAGCTTTCATGCCCTAATAGGCTTACCGCCTCTTGTAAGCATGTATTAGAAGTAAAATGGAAGAAGTTGCATAACTAGGCATAAATAAACATTACCATTAAAATTTCATTTGATGGGTATAGTTCACTGTATCATTTACTTTGACAAATAATATTACACACACGGCAAAAGCTAATGGAAAACCACGATAGGAATCAATCTAGAAACCCCTTGGACAATTTTTGTGTGCATGCGATTTAAAAAATGCACTAATCTCGCTATCTCTAATAGCAGACTTATTTATGCTATATATGTTGAGAGAAGAGAAATGTATAACAATCTTTTCCTGTTTGTTGAAAAAATTTAAGTAGATGTCAATTCCGGCCCATAAGATTTTTGAGGAAATTTCATTCTGTTGTTAACAATCCAAGAAAAATGTCACAAAATACCTAACAACAACAGGTTTGGACTTTTAGTTTCACAACGCACAAGTTAATCATTAAATGACAATTATGAAACCTTTCACTCTGAATTGAAAGCCTTTAAATTACATTTTCGTATAGCATCTTAGCTGTGAAATCTGGAGTTAAAAACTTAGCAAAACATCCATGTAGATCCAAGCATTGTTTTATATTTTTTTACAAGTTACCTAGTCTGTTTGTTCTAGGGTTCCAGATATTCTGTCCGAATTCAGTAATGAAGCGATGTTATTGTATCACAAAAAGCTTTTTCTGTGAAATACGTGGCAGTGTGCTTCGTGTCTCACATACTTCGGTCTTATGTATTTGTTCTCCAAGCACGACCTCTAAACGATGTTTCGGGCTTTTTTGGGACAACACATGAGTGAGACCATAGTAAAAAGATCTGAAGACCTTTTTGTTAAATACTTTTGTCACAACAATGAGCGACTTACTAGCAAAAATGCAGTTAATGGTGCATTAGTTCCGTGAGGCCTGTGAGCACGCGTGGGTGTCTTTATATATACGTCAGCACATGCTATGCCGTTTATTATGGACCATACTTGAGACCGACTTGATTAGTTTTTAACTTAATAGAAATGAACAGACAATGTGTGAGTTAGTCATTAAAAAAAGTGACCTTTACACACATTTATTCAATCATGATGGTTGATTGTGGTACATGTACAAGTCATGCGTGGCTCTATTATATTCAAACTTTGAGTATTCATGTATAACAGTATCATATAAATTCATATAAAAATGCTCAGGAGGATTAACCGTTTTAAAAGGTGATCAATACACATATACCGGTATATGTTAACTATTTTGCAGCTTGTGTGGGCCATACACGATACTCATACAAACATTTAGAGTTTATACCAGGAGAACAAATACATAGGACCAAAGTATGCGAGACATGAAGCTCACTGCCAAAAATTTCACAGAAAAAGCTTTTTGTGATTCAAAAGCATCGCTTTGCCAAATTTTGACAGAAAATCTGGAACTGACTTGGAAGCTTGGATAAATATATGGAACAATGCTTCGATATACACAGATGTTTCACAAAGTTTTTAACTCTAGATTTTACAGCTGAGATGCTATATGAAAATGGAATTTGAAGGCTTTCACTTCAAAGTGGAAGATTTGATAATTGATAATTAACTTGGGTGCCGATCATGACAACAATCAATTACTTAAATGCACAGAAAAGCTCAAAATCCAATCTGTAACACAAGTGTAATCACTTTTATCGATATTTATTTAAAATTACCTCAGAATGGGTAAGATCACGATTCAGTTTTCAGTGGCCATCGTATAAGTGTTCTATGTTTTGTGCTAAATTATTCAGTTCATTTTGGGAATCCACTTTTGATTGGAGTGAGGTAATTGTGGTTAAAAAACACTGAAGTCTAATAGCAGTACTAATGAGGTATGTTTGATGGGATATCCTCTTCATTCTGCAATAGAAGAAAGCCTCAATGATATATATATACTTCATTAAAAAGTTGCTAATTTTCTTAATTTCCTCTCCAGGAATTACAGGGTTTTATGAAAAATAAACTAAATTTCCCTGCATTTAAATTGAATATGATCCATGAAATTTACATAGAGATCATTTGCGTAGAAATGGTTATGGTCAATTTCAGGTTCAATTTTGCTTTGTACATAAAATACAAAACAATAGAATGAAGAAAAATTTGGTACAATTTTTTGATGTTATTTATACTCACTTTTTTGCTTAAAGCAATAGCTAGAATACAATGATATCACAATTTATAGTTGTGTCGGCTTATTGTGTCAATCATGAGTCTGGGAACAGCGGGGACATCAAATCACCCTGCCCTTAGGGTATGCACTCGAATTTGGGCAACCTCATTGACAATTTAATTAAGCAACCAAAAGTTCGGAATTAAAAAATGAATTTCTTTTTGAAATACATCAAACATGACCAAACATGACATATTGCCATATATATTTAATATTATTTCTAAATATTATTTTGGATTTCTGAAATATCAAGGATCATTGAACATAGGAAACTCTCTAAACATCGACTGAATTTCTGTTTCAATAATAAACAAAAATAAAATAAAGCGAGAATACTTGACACCTCTGATATCGGATTTTGTTTTTAGCTGGAAATTCTCAACCCTGGTTGCCGGATCTGGAATAAAAGCATATTCAAGGTAAATCTGAACAACAAAAAGCTACACTTCAGCTTACATTGAGCAAGCTTTTTTCAGACTTCCAGAAGTCGTCTCATACAATAGCAGATTAGTACAGATTTTTTCTAAAGCCACTTCTTAGAGTAGATCACGCTGACCAAGTCCCTGCACTGGTGGTCCCTTAGACAAACAGGGTTAAAAAGCCCCACAATATTCAAGTCAATACAAATGATGGATTGAGGAAAGCGTCTTCAGACAGACTGTCACAACCAAGTGTTTTCAATTACTTATTGAAGAAACAAAAGCTTAACTTGGCAAGGTAATTGGTTGCAATATCACTACAACATTAATGGTTTAGAAGAATAATAAATCTGGTTGTGCTATCACATACCATCATAATAATGTGTGAAGTAAAAGGAAGAAGCTACTTAATTAAGCATAAATAAACATTTTAATAAAAGTTTTCATGAGTGAAGTTCACTGTATCATTTAATTTGGCAAATGTCGGCCACAAGGCAAAAGCTAATGAAAAACAACTATAGACATAAATTCAGAAACTTGTTGGACAGTTTTAGTGTGCATGTGATTTACAAATTGCACTATTCTCTCTAACACTAACAGCAGCTTTGTTTATACTGGATAAGATGAGAGGAGAGAAATGTATAACAATTTCGTTTCTTTTCTTGTGTGAAATTTGTTGATGTTGATACAGACCCATACGATTTAAGAAATTTAATTCTCTTGCTAACAATCCAAGAAAAAGTCCTAACAAATCTAACAACAGCAGGTTTAGACTTTTGGTAACTTTTGTTCATTAAATGACAAATTAGCAGCTTTTCTGCATGCTTCATATTAATCCGTAGAATCTATGCTTTACTCTTTTGTAAAGAGGATATCACATCCTATACCTCATTAGTAGGCTATACTACTCTAGTGTTTTTAAACACAAATCACTCCAATCAAAAGTGATTCTCAACAGGAACCAAATAAATTATCAAACAAAACACTTTATGGCCACTGAAAACTAGTCGTCTGAGGAAAGGTGAAAATTCGAAAAACAAGATTCCCCTTTGTTACCGATTTGAATTTTGATTTTCTGTACAGCAATTATTGATGTTGTTTATTTGATAACTTCTGATCCACTGGGTCCCAAGTTAGAGGGCTTAACTGTGATACGATGTTTAATCTTTGAATATCCATGAATCGCTCCACACTTACATTTTTGTGGTCTCATTCGTTCAAGGAAAAATCCCTCAATATTTTTAATGAGAAATAGCATGTAAGACAGTAGGATATCATTTTCTGGGCTGTTACATAGTTTTGGCATGTAATTGTGAGAGCCTACTCTGTATTCAAGTTACTTTTATTGTGCGAGTATCACAATCAATGCCCAAATTAATCATTAAATGACGATCAAAGCTTCCATTTGAAGTGAAAGCCTTCAAATTCCATTTTCTTATAGCATCTTAGCTGCAAAATCTAGAGTTAAAACAACTGCGTAGATCGAAGCATTGTTTTATATTATTTTCCAAGCTTCCAAGTCTTTATTCTAGGGATTCCAATATTCTGTCAAAAATCAATAATAAAGTGATCACAATAAGCTTTTTCTGTGAAATACGTGGCAGTGTGCTTCGTGTCTTGCATAATTCAGTCTTATGTATTTGTTCTCCAAGTACTAACTCTAAATGATTTTGTGGGCTTTTTTATGGGCTTCTTAGTAAAAAGATCTGAAGACCTTTTTTTCATATACTTTTCTTGTCACAAAAATGAGCAACTTACTAGTAAAAATGCAGTTAATGGCGCATTAGTTCCATGAGGCCTGTGAGCATGCGTGGGTGTGTTTATATATATATTTCAGCACATGCTATGCAGTTTATAATGGACCATGCTTGAGACAGACTTGACGAGTTTTTCTCAAAAAATGGCTTTTACACACATTTATTCAATCTTGGTGGTTGATTGTAGTACATGTACGAGTCATGCGTGGTTTTATTATATTTATACTTGGGAGTATTCATGCATAACAGTGACATATAAATTTATAAAAGTACCCAACACATTTCTGAGTACGTATGTAGTTCTCGTATTGGTCATACCTGGGAATATTTGAACAAAAAATGCTCAGCAGGATTAATCGTTTTAAAACGTGATCAATAATCATATTTTTTCAACTGTTTTTTAGCTTGTGTGGGTCATGCACGATACTTACACAAATATCAAGAGTTTATACCAGGAGAACAAATACATAAGACCGATGGGAGACACGACGCACACTGCCACGTATTTCACAGAAAAAGCTTTTTGTGATTCAAAAAACTTCGCTTTATTGCAGAATTTTGACAGAAAATCTGGAACCCTAGAATAAAAAGACTTGGAAGCTTGGATAAAAATATAGAACAATGCTTCGATATACACAGATGTTTCACAAAGTTTTTAACTGCAGATTTCACAGCTAAGATGCTATATGAAAATGGAATTTAAAGGCTTTCACTTCAGTGTGAAAGATTTGATAATTGTCATTTAATGATTAACTTTGGCGTTGATTGTGATACTCGCACAATAAAATTAACTTGCAATTCAGAGTAAGCTAACACTATAACATGTTAAAAACTATGTAACAGCCCAGCAAATGATATCCACTGTCTAATATGATAAGTCACTTTAAAAATATTGGGGAATTTTTCCTCGAATGGGTAAGACCACAAAAATTTAAGTCTGGAGCCATTCATGAATATTCAAAGTTTAAACATCGTATCATCGTAAAGTATTCTACCTTGTGGCCCAGTAGATCAGAAGTCAAACAAACAACATTAATTGCTGCTGTACAGAAAATCAAACTCTTATCTGTAACAAAAGGTGAATCTCTTTTCCGAATTTTCACTTTCCCTCAGACGGCTAGTTTTCAGTGGCCATATTATGTTTTGTTCGCCAAAATTATTCAGATCCTTTTGGGAATCCACTTTTGATTGGAGTGGATTGTGGTTAAAAACACATGGTCCATGAAATTTACATAGATATCGTTGCGTAGAAATGGTTATGGTCAATTTAAGGTTCAATTTTGCTTTGTACATACCTTTCAAAACAATAGAATGAAGAAAAATTTGGCAAAGTTTTCTGGTGTTTTTTTACTCACCTTTTTTTAAAGCAACATCTTGAAAACAGTGATGTCACAATTTATAGATGTGTCGACTTATTGTGTCAACCATGAGTCTTTGGAGCAGCAGGGACATCAAACCACCTTGCACTTATGGTATGCACTTGAATTTGAGCAACCACATTGACTTCTCGAATAAGTAAGTAACTAAAAGTCCAAATTATACTGATTTTTTCTTAAATCCATCAAACGCGACCCAATTATTGCTCTTTTTAAAATAATCTCGAAAATCAAGAAATAGTAATACATATGAACGAAGGCTACAATACGACATATTTTGGATTTCTGAAATATCAAAGATCATAATAATAGACTCCCTAACATCGACTGAAATTCAGTTTAAAAAATAAACAGAAGTAAAATAAAGCAAGAATACTTGCACCTCTAATATCAGCTTTTGTCTTTAGCTAAAGATTCTCAATCCTGGTTGCTGGATCTGGAATAAAAAAAAGCATATTCTAGTGAACTCTGAACAACCAAAAGCTACATTTCAGCTCACATCGAGCAAGCTTTTTCACAGACTTCCAGAAGCCGTCTCATACAGTAGCTAGTTGATTCCAGCTACTTAATTCAGAGATTTTTTATAGCCACTTCTTGGATCACCCTGACAAAGGCCCTGTACTAGCGGCAACTTAGGCGGATAGCGTTAGAATTGCTGGAAAGATATTTTTATCCTGTTCGGCTTAGCCTACCCAAGTTATTACACCCTGGGTTGGGTGATGGGCACGGATAACGAAGCCAGTCTCGCCATGGCTCGAACCAGAGATCTTCAACCCAGAGTAGCCAGCATGTTTAATCCCTAGGCGATCGCGCCCACCAATTGCTAAATCGCAAACAAGATGTCAAGCAAAATAGCAGGACTGTGGAATTGGGTAAAAATTAGCCAAGAATGTATTGTGGGGTTGTATAAAACTACCTCAATAATGAAACATCTTGAAACCCACTATATT
>OZ023147.1:13020356-13035406 GCA_963675895.2 Styela plicata
CCAAATCAGGGTTTAAGAAATTGGGTTCGAGTCCCGGTGGCTCATAAACCAGAGGCGCCAAAACCCCAAAGACGATAATCTTCGGTCCAATGGGCCATTGGTGAGACGTGAGGAAATAAAAGAAGGCAAAATGTTTTGACTTTGACGGTCGCGTTTTATCATTTTTCTGAATGGCTTTCTGTACAACAAAAGAATATCAAAAAATATCTGCTCAGGTCCATTTCACCGATATCACCATTTTTATCGACAACTATGCTCTGAAATCAGACAATGCTGATACCACTAATACATAAAAAGATCGATAATCTATGCTTTCTATTGTTACCGATAATAATCAACTCGGTATACTCGGCTTAATCATATGGCGAACCACGACCTCTCGTGCAGATTCCAGTTCTGAAGCGGGGCGAAGCTTTTTTGGCATATAATATTTCTCATTTCTCCTGTTCATGCGCCTTGTTGGTGGAGGGAGCCGTAAGCAGTGCTAACGTGAATCAGCGTGTGAAAGTATGGAAAATAGTACGACCGTGTATTCGAAACTATTCACAACAGCTTGTCTGCCTCATAAATACATGGGAAGTGAAATTAAATTTATTTCCTCATCCAAATCCCAATCTCGTCATAAACAGAAATTTTTGAAAAAAAATTTTTACATAACAGTGGTACAGGCCATCAGCAGCAGGATCAGGAATTCCTGAATTAATCGGATTTTTGAATGGAACGATTGTGCGTCATATATTCAACATTCGAACGATGATTGTCAAATTTATATCTTGTGTTTTCTCTGTGGGATCTGGAATGCCGGTCGGACCAGAAGGACCCATGATACACTTGGGGTAGTAAAACGTTTTTTTGCTAATTCACATAACTATGATAAAAATCCTACTTTGCTAATTGAGCGGTTAATATTATGAATGCAAATATGCCAATGCGATTATTATTACTCCGATGAATGAGATGACGCTCTTTCTTTGAGCACGATAGAATTGATAGACATTTCTATTCTCTGAACAACCCAATCGGAAAAATTTTGTCAAATCATCTTTTGCTAAGTATGAGTCACTGAAGTATCTCGTCGATGAGACGCGGTACATCTGTGGCTCATGCTTGACAAAATAAAATTTCTGATTAGGAATTTCAACAGCCATTCCTGTTTTTTGTAGCATGAGTCACATCTGGAACACATGCGGATTTTTTTGATTTTATAGTTATAACTTGAAACCAGAGTAGGGAGACTCGTGTAAGCGACTCGCACTCAGACCACTTTTTTCAATGACTTTACTAGGCTCGAGTCGTCTTTTCAAAATAACTAGATTCGTACTCGACTTGACATAAATACACACGCCGACTTGTCTAGGAAGTTGGAATTTGCCCGGATTTGCAACAACCTTTTGAAAGAACAAGTTGTTGTGTTTCATAGCGTGACACATCAGAAAAGAAAACGCGCCTCCCAGATGTATATAAAACAAGTAATGCAGAAAATTTTGCACATTTACCATAATTAATGGTGAAGTGAAATATAAACAATGTCGAAGTTGGGAGGGATTTAAAAAGAACGAATTTTCAATCAAACACCAGCTAAAAAATCTATGCGAATAATACCGATTTCGGTACGTTTTAAATCACATAAATACCATTCTAAGAATAAAAAATCGACTCCTGGTACAACTTGCGACTCGTAAATACATGACTCGACTTGACTAGCAACTGGAGAAAACAGTGAATTAATAACTTTATTGGAGACTATAAATTTAAATTTTGGTAGGACCTTGCCTCGACTGGCAACTTTTTGACTCGACTTCGCTTGGTGCTCGGAGTGAAGTGACTCGCCCCAAACACTGCTTAAAACAGGTTTAAACATTTATATTCACAGTGGATTGATCGGTGCCGGATTGAGCCAATTCAAATCAGATTCTTTGAATATTCGACCGCAGTATTTTCAACGTTTTCGGAATTCTGAA
Organism: Styela plicata; assembly: GCA_963675895.2. NCBI lineage: Eukaryota > Metazoa > Chordata > Ascidiacea > Stolidobranchia > Styelidae > Styela > Styela plicata. The sequence goes on from OZ023147.1 coordinate 13,022,318, forward strand.
GATAGGTCTGTATGATTTTCTTTATTCTTTATTTTGCTACGATCTGATAACAAAAGAACTTTGTCATTCATTTTATCGAAACATACTTTATTTTTCATTTGGACTTGCGAATTAGATTTGACAAAATATTCAAATTATTCCTGTTTTGCTCAGGTCTTATAGGATTGTCACTATTCAGAGCTGGGGCAAGCCGAACCATTTGGAATTTTATTCTGATTCGAATATTTTTTTCGAATCTGATCGAATCACTAATTCCTTGTATATAACAAATATCCCATTTTTATTATTATAATTTGTCCTCATTGTGGAAAAAAGAAATTTATAGTTTGTAGTGTATTTTCGATTCACGCTAAGAGCAATTTTCATATTTTAACGATGAAATATAATCGATTTTGGTTAAATTTGACCAAAATCGATTGCATTTCGTCGTTAAAAATGAAAATCCTAGTTTACTTAACACGATTTGTTCCTATGAACGATTCACGATTGATTCGAATTATTCATGCTTCGAATCGATTCGAATCACCGAAACGAATCGCCCAACCCTGTATAGAATATACTTATCTCAATTTAAATATTGAATCATACCATTCAAATCGCATTAATTCAAAACTGAATGACAAAAATTATAAACGACAGTTTTTTTCATTGTATTGATAAAATTTTTCGAAATATACATATCAAAGTGTCAAAGTGCATAAGTTTTGACAATAGCGTCCGATTACATATCAAATAAGAAATGAGTAGTCATAGGCTACAAATTCAGTTCTAGGGCTGGGCAATTCGATTTGGTGATTCGAATCAATTCGAACTACAGAATATTCGAATCAATTGTGAATCGATCATGGGAACAAAACCAGGCTAAATGAAGTGTATTTCTCCATTGCTAACGGCAAAATGCAATCGATTTTAGTCAAATTTGACCAAAATCGGCTGTATTTTGTCGTTAAAATGAAAATACATCGCTTTTAATTCAGTTTATCCTAATATTTGTTATTTGTAACTGTATATTTCCTAATCATCATGATGGAGACTATAATAGTAATATTAAAAATTGCCAATTTGTTATTTTTATGATATCAACGATTCGATCCAATTCGAAAAAAATATGCGAATCAGATTCGAATTCCAAGTGATTCGGTTTTGCCCAGTCCTATTAGGTTCTTACATCTACAAATGGAATCCCCGATTGCCAGCATTCGTAAAATTGATACTAATATTGAACACGACAATAAGCGTTGTTTCTTTTATGCAAACAATGAGATCTTCAATTTTCAGACGAAATTTTATCTCTGCTGGAGTTGCTGCAGGCGTAGCTTCAGCTTTCGGAGCCCCTGTTGGAGGTCTTCTGTTTTCTATGGAAGAAGTTTCATCATTTTGGAATATGAAATTATCTTGGCAGACATTCTTTTGTTGTATGGTTGCCACTATTACAACTGATTTATTTAATTCAGCATTCAGTGCGTTTAGTTATCAGAATACTTTCGGACTTTTCACGGCGGAAGCAAATATACTTTTTCAGGTACGTTGTAGTAGTCTAATGACCGCAATATATGTTTGCGGAGGTTGCGTTTATCTTCTTTTTTTAAACGTTTTTTTTTTTGTACGTTTCGTTGCGTACATTTGTGCTGCGTAGGCAGCATTGAATACAATGAACGCAGAGCAATATAAATGTGTATTGCCGCTTTTGTTTTTTTACACATCATTTGTGAGATACCTTCGCGTGTTACCTTAACACAGTGACATCAAGAATTTAAATTCGATGAACCAATTTAAACTAAGCTACTAAATCCGGAAAAGAAAATCAGTAATCTATATCTGGTCATAAATCATTGCATAATACTAAAATTACTAAATCGAAATGCCAAAATATGATTCAGCTAAAGTGTGCCTGAATAAGAACAACCTCTTTGCAGCTAAAGGCACAATAAACTTATTTATATAACGAAATTGGATATTTTATCAAGAATGAGCTACAGTGACTCGTACCTTAACAAAATATGTTTGATGAACTGCGAAACTGCACTTTGATACCCAAATTATAGGCCACACATGGACTGAATTTGTCACTAAGGCTTTTTCAATTATCCATGTATGTAAACTTATCTTTTATTTCCAATGTCGTCCAACTAGTTTTTTCCCTTTTCTTCTATTACACTAAAATTATTCTCACCATCTGCCAGGTTGATTCTACTCTTTCAACAAATATCATAGCATTTCTTCCGAGTGCTATATTAGGATGTTTGGGAGGAATATTAGGAGCTCTTTTCACCTTTTTAAATCTCAAAATAGCCAGAGCAAGGAGACTATTGCTGAGTAAAATACAAACAGTTTGGAAAAAGAAAGTCCTCCGGTGCGCGGAACCATGTGTTATTTTGGTAAGTCGTTATCTTGTTGAATATAATTTATTTTTCGTTGATTAGGGTGTGGTTCTGCCAGGCCCAAACCGTGAGTAATGACTAGAGTTGTGTCGATGTCATTGTCGGCTCTACATTGATCGATACCACTATAAAATAACTATCGCTATTAACTATACTAAAATTAATAGACATAGTATAGCACGACCATATAAAACTGTGACTATTAGCTGCTATGACTATGGGGTGCGCAGTTAGCTTAATCGATAAAGCGTTAGAAATACGCTTGAGCCACGCACCTTTGATCGTCATGATGAGGGAGGTGCTGTAGAACCTTCGCGGCGTACTGTGGTTCAAGTTAACGCTGCTCCGCCAACCAACCAAGCAACCAGGTCTATACATAGGAAAAAGTGTAAGCGAAAAGCTTCACCTGCGATTCGAAACTGGTGTCTGCACGAAAGGTCGTGGTTTCCAATATGTATATACCGTATCTTGGGTTTTCTGTCCGGCAGGATAAAAAATGAAATCTTATCCTAGTAATAAAATGGCTATTTTATTTGTGTTTACTCAAATTTTTTTCTTGACAAAACAATATTATTAGTAAAAATATTTCGTAGCAAAATCAGTGAATGCCATGTTGCAACAATGAATATGATATCGACAGCGGTAAATATAACGGTACTTTTACCTAATTAATTTACAAATCCTTATTCCTGTTAAAAATTTGTTATTTTGTAGCTTCTCATGGTAACGATATCTACATTACTACCAGCTGCGTTTGATTGTACAAAGTTCCAATGTTATGAACAATCAAAACAACAATCGACTATTATATCCAAAGAACAGTAAGATATTATTGTCCTCATTAAAATGCTAATTTTTGAATGAAAATAGGTATTTTTGTCAAACCATGGCCGATGCATCAACGAAAGAATATTTGAGATTGCTTGTCTCAACGTACACTCAACGTAACAAAAATGCAGTAAAATCGATGCCCTTTGACAGTGCTTTCAATTTGCGATATTGAAATAAAACTATAAAATCGGCTAGGTGCGGTCCATCAACAACCCATACTTGGCATAAATATCATCAGCAAGGTAATTTCGAATTTCGGAATTGAACAGTTACTGCAAATGACCAGTAAATTTACTGCACTTTTGTTACAGTGTTGGTTTGTGAGACTTGGGATTTTACCGATGTCAAAAATACTAATAAAGCAAGTAAGAAAACCGTCGATATTGATGTATCGGGCCGGCACTAATAATAGGCAATTGGTCAGATGAAACGTTACAGAGATAAATTTGTGTATGTTTGAAGCAAGACTTTGAGCCTCTTTAGTTAGTCATAATTACTCTTGTTACTTTGTCCTTGCATTCGCTGCTTACGGACCCGCAAACGCAAAGGCACAGAGGAAGGATAAGTAGTTAGTTCACGTCCCCCAGACCAGTAGCAAGGTCAGTTCTTCGACAGTGAATTGTTCACAAATTTAAAGTTTTCATTTGTTTTAGTCCAGAATGTCTAACTGCTACACTCGATGATAATATTCCACCCCGGACAGAAAGTTCAGTAGAAAGATACACCTGTACTGAAGGTTATTACTGGGAAGCTGGAGACGTCACTGTATCAAATAAATCTTACAACGAAGGTATAATATAAGTTAGAAATGTAGAAATAACCTCTTGTATTACAGAATCCGTGTGGTAATGTTAGATACCACCACAACTAGAAATGTCTGTATGTAGTGGCGCATTCAAAAACTCAAAAACCTCAAAAAAGGGCAAGGGGCAAAATTTCGAGGTCAAATTATGACGTCATGATGAGCACTACAAGTTAGAAGTTACTCCCGTTTTTTGCGTGTTTTATAATATTTAATATTTATACCCAAATTCGCCCCCCATTTTTTGAGAAAATTGTATTTCACTACCAAAAACGGGCTAAATGTTAGTAATATCTTATGCGCAAAAATTTTGAAAGTTCCCATGTCTTTAAGCACATTTAAAAGGTTATTTTAAGATTTTTTAGTCAACGAGGAGGGCATGGAACTATTTTTAAAAAGCTTGTGAAATAGACAATTCCGTAATTTCAATCTTCAAGTCTAATAAAAAAGAAGCAAAACGGCGATTTACTAGTTTACCTGGTTTTTATTCAAGGTATTGACTAGTTTTGTAAGTGAAACTTGGTTACCCAGTAAAAACTAGGCTGCCGTCATTATAGAATAGTAAACCAGTATCTGTGCAATTAACATTGAACGGGAATTTGTCTGACATGACATACGTAATTATTGTAATTCAAGCTATAGTCCAACTCTATCTTTCGTTTGATAGTTATAGCCACCATAGGAAGCTTGGGCTTTACAAGTTTTGGGACGTAGTCTACATATCCATCCCCTTTTTGCGCCTCCAGTTTCAAAAGATGAGAGAAGAACATCTCCTCGCTACATGAGGATTTTACAATGTAACCTTCTTTACTTTTTTGTTCCCTAATATTGTTCTTTTCATTTAGTGGCAACTTTGCTTTTTGTAACTGGAGAACAAGCCATAAAGCATTTATTTTCACGAGGAACTCATGATGAATTCTCAATAGCAAGTCTTATAACAGTGCTGGTGTTTTATTATTTCCTCGCATGTTGGGCAGCAGGAACATCAATGTCCAGTGGACTTGTGGTACCAATGCTGTAAGATATTTTTGTAATCAACCCTGTAAAAAAATACCAAAGCGTATTTTGTTGAGTACGAGTCACTGATGAATCGCGCCAACGAGGCGCGATCCAACTGTGGCTCATACATACATATTAAATCTCAGCGATATTACTATTTTTATAATGCTGTTGAGTTCAGAAACACAGTTTGGAAAAATCATTTCATTTTTTTTATTAAAATTCACTCTAAGCAAGGCCGGAAGAGGCTCCCAAAAGGGAACCCACCAACGGCCACTCAATCGCAAAGAGCTAATAAAAGATGTAGTACCAGCAACTGCACTCTAAACAGAAAACATCCCAAACGGAACTGAATCGTCGTGCTAAAAAGCAGTGAGTGGTATATGCCCTGGACGATTGTTAAAACCATCTACCACGTCTTAAAATAATCTTAAACATAATCGTTTAAAAAGCGCACTGACGACCAGTCTGTCTTTCACGGTAGCTAACGTGTTCATCGATCATATTTCCATTTGTCGTTTGATCAGAGCTACACGATTTTGTTTGATTTTTGTGATGGAATATCCTTGATTAGGTATATATTTGAAAATGGTAAATTGTTTCAGATTTCCCCAATATCTTTATCGCGCAAAATCGCCGTAATAGCGGCTTAGTAGGATTTCCCTTCAAAGTTTTATCTTTTCACGGAAATATTATACACTAATATTTACAGTGAAATCATGCTATTGGAATCAATATAACTAAAGCATGGGGGATAGATGATTAATTTTAAACAAAATTAGGAAAATGAAAGAAGCACAAATATGTCACAGATATAAATTTGCGTTTTTTATTCTCATACTTCTTTTTATTACTTCTTGGAGTGGATCCCCCTGGCCAAGGCCCTGTACTAACACCCAATTATAGATGGGCGGGGTTAGAGTTGTTGTCCTGGCTAAGTTATGGGCATGTAGTAACGAGCCGGACTCGCCGGGACTCGAACCCGAGATTTTCAACCTGTAATGCCAACATGTTGAGCACTAGGCCATCGCGCCCACATTTGGACGATGTATTTTGCTCATTCATAAAACTTAATAAAAAATACTTCACAGACTCATCGGTGCACTGTATGGGAGGATCATTGGTCAAGCTATGGCCAACTGGTTCGGTATAAAGAATCCATATGATGAAAATGATTTGTACTGGGCATGGATCGATCCTGGTGCATTTGCTCTAATAGGAGCAGCTTCGTTCTTTGGTGGAGTTTCAAGATTGACAATGTCATTAACTGTTATCATGGTAATATCGATATTTCTACCGTTATGAATTGGAGTTATTGAATTGAGAAATAATCTCAACTCAGTTTTGAGTGATTTATCAAACAGCTACAAGGAAGGGCCAAACGAAAAAACACTTAACCTCGTAAGACTACAAACTTACATGGTTGGCGTTGCTTATTAAACCTTTTCAGACTCCAAGGCATTTCATATTTGAACATCTAGATATTAAGTAGAAGCAAGGCATTTCCCCCTTTCCATGATAAAAAGCAAGTTTAGATCAGAGATTTGGAATTTGCATCGTATATGCTTATCACGCAATGTTTGCCCGAACATGATTTGTAAAGTATGATTCACTGACGGATCTCGACGTAAGGCGCGCTTCATCTATGAATCATGATTGACAAAATTTGATTGGGAATGTTAAACGTTAATTTAACCGATGAAAAGTAAAAATTTCTCCCCCCACCACCCACGTTCACTGATCCAAATATTCCCGTGACTTTTGCCATCATCATAGAATTAAAAATTATACATTTCAGATGGAAATTACGAATGACATTACTTTTCTTCTTCCTCTTATGACTGCAATTATGTTTGCGAAATGGGTTGGAGATTATTTTACTCATCCATTCTATCATGCGAACTTAGAATTGAAATGTATTCCGTTCCTCGACTCGGAACCTGTAGTGTATATGGATGGAACAAAATTGTAAGTAGTTTGTTGATTAAATGTAAAAAGCGAATGTCAGGTTTTATAATTTGATTCTCCAAGAAAAGGTCACTCAACTTTTACCAGCAAATAGGAAAAGGCGATAGAATGATAACATGATCACGCATATTATCTTTTGATTTGATAATGTTTTTTTACAAATTTTGCGATTGCTATTAAATATTCCTCATGCAAAATCACCGGTAATGATCACAAAACCAACAATAACGTTTTCCAAAATTCTTTATAAAATTTGCCCACGCGTTATTTACCCCATGTGAATAGATAGATGATGGTGTAGACAGCAGACTGAAAAAAAATGACCATGAATAATGGTATATATAACCTTTTATTTGAAGATTAAATATTGCTTTTACTTAGCGAATTAAATAAATATCGTTTACTAACAATGAAACATGTTTCAAGGTTAAACTTGGAGCTCTTCAGTGCTAAAGACGTCATGACAAAAGTCGTAAAAACTTTGAAACCAATGGAACCAGTTGAACACGTCTGTCATTTACTGCTGGAAACACATCATGGTGGATTTCCTGTTTGCAGACCTCCTACTAATAATCCAGATGGCTCGCCCGTGTATTATGGGCTAATTACAAGGTGAGTGACTCAGTTATTCTCCAGTCAGTCCGAATCAGGAAATTGATTCCGTCAAGCATGAGCCACAGATGGCCCGCGCCTCCACGGCGCGAACCATCAGTGACTCATGCTTGTCAGAAATATGCGTGCGTACCATTTTCTGACATGAGTGTGATACTTCACATTTACAAAATGCGGATTTATTCGGCCATGGAATACGATTGGGTATGTTAAAAGAAGTAGATTAGTGATAGTTTGATTTATATTGATATTTGATTTTTTATGAGACAACATTGACAACAGAGAGCTAATACAAAACATATGTCATTTAAAGTTAAAAAATTATTTTGCATCAGGTTGGAGTTGTTGATGCTGTTACAAAACCCTGATATTTTTGAGAATTCTTCGAGGCAGTTGTCAGAAAATACTGGAAATAGGAAATCTCAACTTGACTATCAAAAGGTAACTAATCATAACCCATTTTCAAGAGTTGGTAGAAAGTTATCAACGCAATATTTTACGCAAATAGCTTGCCTCTTTTTTATGAGATATTTTGGCATTTAAGTATTTAATGAAAATGAAAGGTTTATTTTGAGTGTCGGACAAAAATTAAATTGCAAATAGTTTGAAAATCATTACCACTTTTTCTACACTATAACAAAAATGTGCTAAAATTGCTGTTCTTTGAAGGTAATTTTGCTTGGTGATATTGGAATATAACCAAGTAATTAAATGCTGGTGATAGAACGCTCAGACCGAGGTGCGGTCCATGTTTGCCATAAATCAACAAGATAGTTTTGAGTTTACAAATATTTATTGCGAATGTACAGTTAATTTACTGCACTTTTATCACAGTGTAGACATAATAACATGAAATTGCTGATTAATATTTCGAAGGTTTTTACACTGATTTTATGTATTTAATGAAACACGAGAATATATATGGGTTTAATACATCAATTATCCATAATCTTAATTTGAGTCACAAATGCGTTTGCACTTTAACAAAAATGTAGTAAAACTGTTGTTTGACAGTAATTTTTTGGTGATAATGAATTATTATACGATCTTTCGGCCAATCTCTACGTGCGTTCCATCAACAGCCTATACTTCGCATAAAACTCATCAACAGGGCGGTTACGAACATTGAAATTATACAATTATTACAAAACAACAGTAACTTAACTGCACTTTTGTCACAGTGCTGACGTATGACATCTATATTTGACAAACCACGTTTTTATATATTTATTTTTCAAATTCGAGAAAATTTTGTTGCAGATAAGCTAAACTTCCAACTTAAGTTAGCGACACTATTGCTTTCGATGGTAAAAAACTACTTGCTCGTCGTTGCTAAATTACCATCTTAATAAAATTGTCATTTATTCCACATTGTTCGGATTTTATGCAGGTGCATATCGATCGTCTCGTCAACGGGAAACAAGTTTATGAAGTTTTAGAAAAATATTTAGAAAATCGAAGTATGAAAGACATGAATATTGACTTAGTAAGTGAGATTATACTACAAACTTAATCTTTATTTGAAAGACAATAGTTTTACTCTCAGATCCTATGCCAAAAGAAACTGGATGAAATGTATTCTTTGTTTTAGTCAAGTATGTACGGGTGGCCATTTGGACCTCAAGGGACCATTAATTAGCATAATGAAGAAGCATAATCATAGTTAACTTAGTTAAAACATATCTTCACAATTTCCACTTCAATTCCACATGCGACAAAGACAACTCGGATATCCATAAATACCTGCCTTGTCATTGTATTCTGTCACGGAAACATTGAACCCGACCTATTATGGGGTTTCAGTTTGATAGAATAAAAAGTGTGATAGATGGGGTTCGATGCATTTTGGTACTATGATTTCTTATTTTTGTTTTAAATATCTTCTAGATGCCTTATTTGAATCGATCTTGTCCTACAGTTCCGGATACGTTTTCTCTACACAGAACTTATATAATATTTCGAACATTAGGACTGCGGCATTTAACTGTCGTCAACGAGACAAATGAAGTAGTTGGAATCATAACAAGGTAAAACACATGTCAGTCAGGAAAATATTACAAAACATCTTTTGTTAACTATAAGATACTAACTGATGGATCGCGCCGCCGAGGCGCGGTACGTCCGTGGCTTATGCTTGACAAAATAATATTTCGGACTGGTATAATTATAAATACAAAAAGAAATTCATTAAGAATCATAGAAGGGTCACACAGAATAACTTGCCAATAATCATGCCCTTCCTATCTGATCAGACCTAGTTATGAATTCGTACTAACCGGTTCAGGACGGGCAGTATTCTATTGTGCAGTTTTTTTTATCCTGTAAAGATATTTTGAGCATTTAAAAAAAATTCACAAGCTTGATGGTATTGGATTTATCATGAAGGGCCCCAAAAAACGTGGAAAAGTTATGTCTTCCACCCTACGTCTATCTCAAATTTGCCTTTCGCAGGAAAGATCTTATGGGATTCAAACTAGAAGAAAGACTTCACAGCATTGCAGAACATGATAGAGAAGAGGCAGCCAATTTTCCAAATACATCAACTGCGTGATAAGAAGAGGGATCGTATGGCTTAATGTCCATACCCACAGTTGTCCGTGTAATAGTGGAATAGAAGTTGAATCTTAGTTCAACACTATATTAGGTGCAATAGTCTATGTTATATTTTTCATTCATCCCAATAAATTATTAATATTAATGTTTCATATCATTCAAATGTGCGGACTATAGGTGTCGGAATTGTGAGTCACAATGGAAAAAACAAATATAAATAAATATACTCGCTTTTATCCATGTTTATCAACGGAAATAATACAGATTGCACGATAAAAGTCTGAAATGGTTAAGTTGGCAGAAACAAATCAGGGTCTGTGGTATTCGGACGAAAATACATATTTTTTATGTGGCCGACATGAGTGTACTTCAGACAGAAATTATGAAATTATGGTGTACGCTTTGCTCTATATTTTCAGTAAGTTTCAATGACGTTTTTAGGTCCATTTTATTTCATTGCGCGTTTTAAGCGGTTTTGTACCTCTTGTTTCGTTTTGCCCCAGGTCATTTTTCAGTAGGCGTCGGAATCAAGAATACTAGCCGGAGGTGCAAAAATTTTTCGAGGTACGAGTTTCCAGCTCACGGCCTATAAAATAGGCTAAAAAAATGTCACAGAAGGTGCGCACACAAACCACGTTTGAAATTGCTTAGAAGTACCATCGTATTTAGGGGGTATGGCATTAGACCCTCTTGCCATTGACTTGTCCGAACTTCTTGCCATTCACTTTGTGTTGTATGCTTATTTGTCCCAAGAAAAAACAGATATTATATTTATGGCAAAATTAGATTGAGTTATATGGATACAGGCAATATGCTGGTCCAAAATATCAATAGGGAATCGCTCTAATTACAAAAATACATGTTTACAATACCTATTTTTCATTTGACAATAAATAATTTTGAGTTTCTGCTAATTCACTGTATACGGTTCATATCCCTACAAAATGGGCTGTGCCCGTTGTACTAAAACGACCATGTCCATCAAAGCTATCCAACACCGAAGTAGCTCATTGCAGAAGTTATATTGTTGTGTGTGAAGCAGGAATAGTAAAAGTCACTTGGAAATTACGTAGCAATGGCATTTTATGATAGTTTATTCTTATGTTCTTCCATAATTATCTTTAAATAGTCTCTGGTACTTCTGTCGGTCTATCCTCTGCAATGAGTGTACGAAAAATGGATAAAGTAAACTTAGTCTCCGTCCACCGCAATAAGCATCCATGTTATTTAAGGCGCGCAGTCAACCGGATCTTCCCTATCGCAAAATGCTGTCCTTCGTTTTCTATTCTGTATTTTATGTTTTAGGCTAGTACCGCGTTCATAATGCAGCACGTACCAGGCGTCTTGAAACGTAACAGATTCAACACAGTCCAGATATTATTTACAAATGCTCGTGAACTGTATACCATATAGGACTATGGTTGTTATATTCTGTATTATATCGGGTGGTCTACCCAATTTGCGTCCTACGCTAGTTTGCGTCCAACACATTTGTGACGTCATTTCCTATCCTTAAACTTTGACAAATTTTCCGATATTTTGCATGGAGTTCGGCTGGCATGTCACCTACATGTCCTCCAAGTTTCATCTAAATCGACTAAAAATTACCGAAGTTAGACGTCATAAAGCAAAATTAGTGAAAAAAAGCGATTTTTCGCCATGTTCCGTGCTCCATTTCCCTCTATGAGTAATAGCTCCTAACTCATAAAATAAAAAAGAGAAATAATTGAAACTTTTCACACTGTCGGAGTTTAGTCTCTTCTAACCAACTACGAAAATTCGCGGTCAAGGGTATCAAAGAGAGAATAAAAATCGGGCGGGAATCCGACGGGTTGTCGACAATTCATTACTCCATGATTCGCGGACAACAGGCTCTTTTTCAAGCGATTTTGCGCCGGTCTTTCGTCAGATGCTTATTACGGGCTCGCTTAGTCAAGTGATAATTTTGTTGCAGCAGAGAAGTACAAATATTAAACATTTTGAAGATTAAATTATGACAGGCAGATATCCTGCCATCGTATCCAAGGGTTGAGTTTTAAATGGTTCCACGTCCTCTAAACTGTCAAGTATTTGAACTGTTAAATATTTTTTGTTGTTCTTATTCATTTCATATATGTGTAAATCGTTTCGTTATTGCAATAAAAAAGATTATTATTCACCATTTGTATTCCGTATGACTGGGGTCCAGGAAAACAGTTTTTTTTGGGGGGGGACAGGCACAATTTTTTTATTGGACAATTAACTGTACTGTTTAATTTTCTATGCGTAACTATCCACGCGCCGGAGGTGGGCAAGAATTTTGCTATTAGTAATTTCACCTGAATATCCATTCAAAAATCGGAAGATTATTTTCCCACATTACCTCTGATTTTTTAGATTTTGCTAGTGCACGAAGAGTTTTTTATTTTAACAAAAAAATATTAGATAGGTTACCCAATTTTTTTCAAAAAATTGCATAATATTTATGAAAAAACAAATCGCTGTTACAAGCGTTCGCTATTTGGTATGCAACAGTTGATTCTTTAATTGTGCAGGCCATGTTATTCATATTATTATTTAAAACACAGAAGTTGTGTCAGGTAAGTTATCACACGTTTTCTTTATTTCATTTGAAAAACATGGCAAAATTGGTTTTCCGTCGATAAACTTAGTTGTGATGACGTCACTATTAGTAGTCTCGAAGAAGCTGGCGGCCGACAAACCAAACAAAAAAAAACACTAGTCGCATTTTGGTCGTAACACCGCAAACTCATCCCTGAAGTGTCTTTTTTTCAGCGGCCTGTAGCTTTTTTAACCCTTTGACGTAGAGTCGATTTTCAAAGTTGTTGATTTGTCAAACATCTTCGTTTGTCGAATTGAAAAAAAATCAATGGGTTAGGTTTATTCGTTTTCATTTTAGAAGAGCAATTTAGTGAAAGTGGTCGCAAATTGGGTAACTGACCC
>OZ023147.1:13035506-13053015 GCA_963675895.2 Styela plicata
GGATCTGTTTCCTGGTTGGCAGAGTTGTTAACGTACATTTTGGGAAACTTTATTTTCATCTATTTATTATCTTCGAGGATTATAATAGCAGATTTCCGTACCCGACATTTCGTCAGTACTTAATTGATTAGCGACTAGTCTAGCAAGTACGAATGCTAAAATTAATTACTTTTTCATTCATTCGCTTATAGACTTGGAAACACCGTTCCAACGAAAATGACTTTCTTAACGTAAAAGTTCGATCTAAGCAAGGCTGGAAGTAGAGTCTAAAAGAAGCAAACAGTCACTCAATGCCAAGGGGCTAAAACAAATTGTAGCACCTGCAAGTGCGCTCTAAGTGGGAAACGTGATAAGTTGTAACTTGCAGTGAGCGGTATCAGCCTGGGGGGGTGATGATTGAACCATCTTTGGTTTCTTTTTAGTAGCCTCTTACGACAGGCAGGAAATGCGTTAAGGCCATTTTAAAGCCGGACACGTATATATATTCTGAATATCATAGAGACTCCTATCATACGATTCCAAATATCATCGCGCGCATGGCACCAGTATCAACAAATCACACAGTACACAAAACCTTTGGGCATTCCTATACTATTAATTATGTGGCGATCTATGGTAGTTTTTGTATTCCAGCTGCCTAGATAGTAATTTGCAGCAAGGTACGTCTGTTATTTACAATCGAGTCCATTTTGAAGACTGGACCCCATTGAATTTGCCTATATGGGTACAAGCCTGTGTATGTTCAATAGTACGAGTGAAAATGTATTCTGATTACAAACGTATATACGTTTCAATTTGCCTGTAGGCAGACATATACGGGTACAAACGCATACACATGTTCAAGCGTGCATGAATGTGTTTAAATGCACAGGTGAATGTGTACATAGATGGGAAATGAAAACTTCAAAACCTTTTAAACGAATTGCTCTGCTTTTAAACACACTTTTTGTAATTAATGCTTAATGTACAGTAATAAACATACGATTTGACGTTCTTTTTTTCGGACTAGGCAAGTTTATATTCGTGATGTTTTTTATCAAAATAAGCAAATTAGATTTTTCTCGAGCATTAAACGCGAATATAAGCGCGTTACTCTTTATTTACAAATTGCCCATGTACCCATGACATTGAACGAAAAATGAATACACTTGCTAAATCAGAACCGCACCATAATAACGTTAACCCATCACCCGAAAAAAGATGGATCAATATCCGAATTGTCTGCGTTTTATGGGTATTCTGAACCCACGTACATACATCATCATGATACTGATGATATACGAGTAACTTTTTTTGTATTAAAATTTCTAACCAATCTGAAAATTAATTCTAATCAGTTTATTTGAACCAATTTTCAAATTCATGCATGATACTAGCATAAGTGGGGTCTTAAAATTTTTGAATATGTTCAAAACGTTTTCGAATAGCAAAAATAAACTAATTTGAGCTTTGTAATCAAGTCAGCAAAACGAAAGCATCAGACACTTAACGCTTTACTGAATATTCTATGTTCGAGTTAGAAGTCAGACTTAACGCTCCACCGAATATTCTATGTTTGAGTTTGAATTAATATGTCACAAAATACTTCACAATACTTAAATATGTCACAAAACTGACCAATTTGCATAAATTGGTGAAAACAAAAATCGGGAATCTGTACAGCATAATGCAGCAGGCCCACTTGGTCCCGACTACGACCCAACATACGCAGAACAATTTCAAATCCTCTATGCGAAAAGCTATTTATTTCGAATTCCAGAAAAAAAGTTTTTGGACTTGAATGACGGAAAATCTAGAATCCTTGAACAGAGAGACTTGGAAACTAAGGTAAAAAAATGTGGAGCAAAAAGTTTTCAGCAACACAGACCTGACTAAGATTTTATTTAGATCACTATACCTTGCCTTGCAGCTTTGATGCTAGAGTCAAAAAGTAGAACAATAAATAACACTCGCACATATCACGCGATTATGACAAAGAATTATTATCAAATAATACGATTTTGACAAATAGGCCACTTTCAAATTATTGTATCTGAAAACAGAGCCATAAGTGCGAAATGTACGGGGCACAAGTTTTTCATTACCTCTGATTACGATTAGACAGGATTTACATTACGTGAAAGCCTGTCCAATTATTAATGATAAAATTTCTGAGCAACTGGAGTCGCTTTGTCTCCTCACTGACAAACGGTACTACGGTTTCGTCGTTCTCGCTCTACTGCCGACTTGTCGACAGTAACCGAACGAAAATTTCGTGCCCTTGATC
Organism: Styela plicata; assembly: GCA_963675895.2. Taxonomy (NCBI): domain Eukaryota; kingdom Metazoa; phylum Chordata; class Ascidiacea; order Stolidobranchia; family Styelidae; genus Styela; species Styela plicata. The sequence goes on from OZ023147.1 coordinate 13,037,773, forward strand.
GTCGTTCCAAGGCATTCGAAACGAGTTTGGCACCAAGGTCTGTTGCAGAATATTCAATCGTAGGGGATTTCAGGTCAAGTTTTTTCAATTGTCGAATCTTTCTTATCCAATCGCAAGATTAATAATGTTGTTTTGGATGTACAACGTTCAGGAAATTATTCCATTACACCCGGTGTCCCTTAGGGGTCGATTCTTGGTCCAACTTTGTTCTTGGTATATATATATATTAATGACCTGCCCGATAATTCGATAAGTGGTTTGGTAATTTACGTTACTCTATTTTATATTCTTGTCTCAACGAAAAATCCCCCCGGAACAACGTCTAGCTCTTCCAAAATCGCTCGAGCGCGAGTGATTTGGCCACAGTATCTAATTGGGGTGACACTTGGCAGGTAAACCCAACTCGGAGAAAACCAACGTTTTATAAAGTAATCGTTTCATTATCTGGTACTAGAGGAATCCTCAAATATTCGTCTCGTTGGATTCACACTGTCCAAGGACAGGAGTTGGAATGGTTACGTCACTAGTATATTGCTAAACAAGCCTAGATGAAAGTTATCGATTCTACCCTGTATGGAGTATTGCTATCACATTTGGGGCAGTGGCGCTCACTGGTTTTCAACTGCGTGTGATCAATATGATTGGCCCTAATAATTCTAGTGGCTTCAGGAGATTTTTTCGAGCTTTATTCTTCTCCTGTTGCCTTGCCCTGAGCGAAGTTCAATAAAAAAAAATCATTATGACGACTTTCTATTCTGAATTTTGATGGAAATTCCAAGATCCCAAAACACAACAAAGACGAGAGCTAAGATTAAAAATACGAAACAAAGATATTCCCATCCGCACGGAACTTTCTTGTAGCCAACTAACTTTGTAGAGCCAAAAAAGTATATGGCAACTAGCGCAGACCACGTGACTGCGACGTCAATGTGATTTCGACAGTTATTAATATTAAGCTACTTTCAAACGATTACATCTGAAAAACAGACACTTATTTACGAAAGTTACGTGGCTCAAGTTCTTCATACTCTCGACTAGGATTTCACATTAAAGACTTGTGCATGCATTTTGCATTTGCATTTCATTATCATCACTTTCAGTACGTTACAAGCATTTTGATGGAAAATCCAAAATCTCGGAACAATGAGACTTGAAAGCTTAGATTAAAAATATAGAACAAAGAGTTTCCACCCACACAGACCTGACTAAGATTTTAGATCTCTATATCTTGTAGCTTCGATGCTAGCTAGAGCCATCTAGTATAATAATTAAACACTGTCACCACTGGATCTTCTATGAGTATTCGCATATTTTCTAAGAGATGTCTCGCAGCACACAGACAGACTTCTGAACAAAGATTCCAGCTGACAAAAGTCATGCAAAAATCAAAGTTCACCTTTCATGATACTACATCAGGTCATGCATACTACCGCTATAATCCTAAGAAATCACTATGGACTGTATCAAATCAGTTTCAAACCATATTTTTTACATGATTTTTTAACAAATCAATGAGATATTTATGCGCCATGCATGGGACAGACATTATGTGTGGAGCCTTGTAATTCCAACCGAAACGTTATTTCGAGACTATGTCAATCAAATCAATTGCAAAGCATATAATTACACCGTTTTTGTCTACCCAATGATATATGTACGGTCCATAAACGGGACAGACATGAGGAGTCCTAAAATTTTATTGGGGTTATCCATCTCAGGACTGTGTCAAATCAGTAACAAAGCCCATCTTTCCAGTCTTTTTGTTTTATTCAATGATACATGTATGGGACAAACCAGGTATGGAGGATCCCATGAAATTATTTGTTGGTTATTCATCTAAAGACTGTGCCAAATCAGTAACAAATCCCATTCTTCCACTCTTTTTGATCTGTCCGATATATATATGGGCCATGCATAGAACAGACAAGGTACGGTGTTCTGAAATTATATTTGGTTTGTTCATCTCAGGACTGAGTCGAATCAATACCAAAGCCCATCTTTATGCATGGGCCATGCATGAAACAGACAAGGTATTGTGCCCCGAAATTATATTTGGTTTATCCACTTCAGGAATGTGTCGGATAAATACCAAAGCCCATCTTTACACTCTTTTTGATCTAATCAATGCTATATACATGGGCCATGCATGGAACAGACCAGGTTTGGCGTCTTGAAATTATATTTGGTTTTTTCACGTCGGGACTGTATTTGGTTTATTCACGTCAGGACTGTGTCGAAGCAACACCAAACCCCATCTTTGTACTATTTTTAATCTATCCAATGATATTCGTGTATGCGACAGACAAGGAGGTATGGTGTTTTTATATATTATATTCGGGTTTGCTCATCACAGGATCAAGTCAAATATCAAAAAGCTTTTTAACTCTTTCCGATCTACCCAAAACGTGATTCAGACTTTTTAACTAATTTTAGAAATCATAAATCACGCTAACGTAAAAGTGGGGTTCAACAATAATATGATCAGAGTTTTTTTTTTCACTGAACATATCCAGCTATACGTCTCAAATACAGTACGAGACTAATGTTTTATTTCAAATAGCAAAAATAAAACGAATTGCGCTCTGTAATCACATAAGAGCAGCAAACCGAAATCATCAGACTTCACGCTTGTGTTAGAATTCATATTCATAAAATAGCTTCTAAACTGACCAATTTGCAGTTCACGTGTCGTAAAAAACAAGGTATAAATCAAGAATCTGTGCAGCATAACTTCTTCACTGGGTCTCGCACTATGACCCAACACACGCAGAACGCGTCCTTGCAAAATGCTATTTCGAAGTCCAGAAAAAGTTTTTTGGTCGAATTTTGACTGTAAATCTACAATCCTAGGGGAGGGAGACTTGGAAACTTGGGTAAAAAAATAGGGAATAAAAAGTTTCCAGTCATGCAGACCTTTTCACTAAGATTTTAGATCACTTGACCTTGAGGCTTTGATGCTAGACCCAAAAAGTATATGGCAACTAGCACAGACCACGTGACTGACTATGACGTCAATTAATGTGATTTTGATAGTCTATTAGGCCACTTTCAAATGATTTTATCTGAAAAACAGAAGTATGAAGTATGAATGTACGCGGCATACGTTCTCTATAGACTCTTGACTATGATTTCACAAGTGGTTCGTTCACATTCCGAAAGCTTGTCCTGCAAAAGCCTTGCGCGTTTCATTATCATAATTTCCAGCACTGCGTTTTGATAGAGAATCCCAGATCCCGGAACAAAGAGACTTGAAAGCTTATAGATTAAGAATATGAAACAAAACTAAGTGAGATTTTAGATCCCTAGATCTTGTAGCTTTGATGCTATGGAGCCATCTAGCATAGTAATAATAATGAAAAAAGGTAGCTGTATCGAAAGCCTTAATAATAAAAAAACGTAGAATTTCAATAGGTGTGCATAGTACTATGAAGGCTTTCGAATGACCACGATGAACACCGTCATCACTGGATCTTCTCACAGCACACACACACTTCTGGAAAAGTTATGCAAAAAGCAAAGTGCACTTGTCATGAAATTAAACCAGACAATGAATTCTACTGCTATATTCCAAAGAATGAACTGTATGAAAAATCAGCCTCAAGCTTATCTTTAGGAGCATTCGACTAAATCAATGACATATTTATGGGCCATGCATGGAACAGGCAGGATGTGATGTCTTGAAATTATGAATGGACCAGTTATTTCAATACTCTATCAATCCAAGGCAAGACTCTTGAACGCTTTTTTCTATCGAATCAATGACATATGTTTGGGTCATGAGTGGAGGTCTCAAATAACACTTGGACCATTTATGTCAAGCCTCTGTCTAATCAGTTTTTTTTTGAAGATTTTATAGAGTCTTAAAATTGCAATTGGATTACATTTATCAGGACTATTATATTAATATATTTACACTTTTTGATCTATCTAGTGATTCAGGTGGAGTCTGTAATTGAAATTATTCATGTCAGTACCATGTCAAATCCGTTCCAAAGCAAACATTACTCTTTTTGCTCTACCCAATGATACATGTATTGGTCAGACATGATGCGGAGTCTCAAAATTGCAATTGAATAATTTTATTTCAGGACAGTTGCAAACCATATATTTACGTTCTTGACCCATCCAATGATGTGGCCCATGCATGGGGCAGACATGGCATGAAGTCTTGAAATTAGATAAGGGTTATTCATCCCAGGACTGCGTCACCTTACACTTCTTTTGATATATCCAATGCTATATGTATGGGCCATAAAAACTTGGAAACCCAAGATTAAAAAACATGGAGCAGAAAGTTATACTATATACAGACCTTTGACTAAGATTTTAGATATCTTGATCTTGTAGCTTTGATGCTAGAGCGAAATAGCGTGATAATAATGATAATAAAAAGGCGTAGAATTTCAACAGACTTCCGACAGAACGAAAGCCTTATTCGAAGAGTAAATGAGTAGCATAATAAAGCTAAGACACGAATGTTCTTCTACAGCCTCATTAACGCAAACTAACTTCCGTCATTCAAGTGCATACCATAAGTGTAAGATGGTTTGATGTCCTCGCTGGTCCTAGAGTCCTGGTTGACACAAAAAGTCAACACAACTATAAATTGTGATAACAACATTCTAGCTATTGCTTTAAGCAAAAAAGTGAGTATGAAAAACACCAGAAAAGTGTGCCAATTTTTCCTCATTCTATTGTTTTATAGATTATGTACAAAGCGAAATTGAACCCGAAATTGACCATAACCATTTTGGTCTAGATATAAATTTCGTAAACCATATTTAGTTTAAATGCAAGATAATAGAGTTCATTTTTCATATTCACCTATTGTTCCTGGAGAGGAATTATAGCAAATTAGCAGCTTTTCTGCATGTTTCATATTATTTGATATATTCATTTAATAACTTAGCAAATATACCACTTTATGGCCACTAAAACTAGCCATCTGAGGACCGAAAGGTGGAAATTCGAAAAACAAGATTCAACTTTTGTTACTGATTTTCAATTCGATTTTCTGTACAGCAGTAATTGATGTTATTTATACGAGGACTTCTAATCTACTGCGCCCCAAGGTAGAGGTCTTAACTATGATACGATGTATAATCTTTGAATATCCATGAATCGCTCAACACTTACATTTTGGTGGCCTCATTAGTTCAAAGAAAAATCCCCCAATATTTTTAATGAGACATATCATGTAAGACAGTAGGATATCACTTGCTGGGCTGTTGCATAGTTTTGACATGTTATTGTGCTAGCCTACTCGGTATTCAAGATTAGTATCACAATCAACGCAAAAGTTAATCATTAAATAACAACAATTATCAAATCTTTCACTTTGAAATGAAAGCCTTTAGGTTCCATTTTCGTATAGCATCTTAGGTGCGAAATCTTGAGTTAAAAACTTTGCAAAACATCTGTGTACATCGAAGCATTGTTTTATATTTTTTACAAGCTTTCAAGTCTGTTCATTTCAGGTTTTCAGATATTCTGTCAAAATTCAGCAATAAAGCGATGTTATTGTATCATAAAAAGCTTTTTCTGTGAAAAACACGGCAGTGTGCTTCGTGTCTCGCATACTTCGATCTAATGTATTTGTTCTCCAGGTACAAACTCTAAATGCTTTTTTGGGCTTAATGTGACAATACATGGCATGTTCTAAGTCTCTCAAGATTTTTGTCATGTACTTTTCTTGTCAAAAATAAGCAACTTACTAGCAAAAATGCAGTTAATGGCGCATTAGTTTCGTGAGGACTATGAGCATGCAGTGTTTATATACATGTTTCAGCACATGCTATGCAGTTTATTCTGGACCATGCTTGAGACTAAGTTGATGAGTTTTTAACTTTCTAGAAATGAACAGACAATGTGTGGGTTACTAATCAAAAAAAAATTACCTTTACACACATTTGTTTAATCTTGGTGGTTGATTGTAGTAAGAGTCATGCGTGGTTCTATTATATTTATACCTATTCATCATGTACAACAGTGTCACATAATTTTATAAAAATAAAACCCAACACATTTCTGATTAATTATGTAGTTCGTGTATTGGCCATACATGGGACTACAAGTGCTGTGATATAACTGTTTGAAAATGTGATAAATATTTGTATTTATTCAACTATTTTGTAGTTTGTGTGGACCATGCAAGATACTTGTATAAACATTCAGAGTTTAAACCAGGCGAACAAATACATAAGATGAAGTATGCGAGGCATGAGTCACACTGCCTCATATTTCAAAGAATAAGCTTTTTGTGATGCAAAAACATCGCTTTATTGATGAATTTTGACAGAAAATCTGGAACCCTAGAATAAACAGACTTGGAAGCTCGGATAAAAATATAGAACAATGGTTCGATATACAGAGATTTTTCACAAACTTAACTCTAGATTTCGCAGCTGTGATGCTATATGAAAATGGAATTTAAAAGCTTTCACTTCAGAGTGGAAGATTTGATACTTGTCATTTAATGATTAACTTGGGAGTTGATCGTGATACTCGCACAATAAAATTAACTTGAAACCAGAGTAAGCTAGTACGATAACATCACAAAACTATCTAACAGCCCAGCAAGTGATATGCTACTGTCTTATATGATACGTCACATTGAAAATATTGGGGGTTTTTCCTCGAATGGGTAAGACCACAAAAATTAAGCGATTCATGGATATTCAAAACATTACACATCATATCATCGAAAAGAATTCTACCTTGTGGCCCAGTAGATAAGAAGTCATCAAACAACATCAATTACTGCTGCACAGAAAATCAAATTATCTGTAACAAAAGGTGAATCTCTTTTTCGAATTTTCACCTTGCCTACTCTGGATTCAAGTTGTCATTTAATGATTAACTTGGGCGCTGATTGTGATACTCGCACAATAAAAGTAACTTGAATCCAGAGCAAGCTAGCACGATAACATGTCAAAACTATCTAACAGCCCAGCAAGTGATATCCTACTGTCATATATGATAAATCACATTAAAAGTACTGGGGGATTTTTCCTAGAATTGGTAAGACCACAAATATGTATGTCTGGAGCGACTCCTGGATATTCCAAGATTGCACAGCGTATCATCGTGAAGAATTCTACCTTGTGGCCCAGTAGATCAGAGGTTATCAAGCAAACAACATCAATTATTGCTGTACAGAAAATCAAATTCTTATCTGTAACAAAAGGTGAATCCCTTTTTCGAATTTTCACCTGCCCTCAGACGGCTAGTTTTCAGTGGCCCATAAAGTGTTAGGTTTGCTAAATTATTGTGTTCCTTTTGGGAAACCACATTTGCTCGGAGTAAATTGTGGTTAAAAACACTGTGTGAAGTCGAATAGCCTACTAATGAGGTATATGATGGGATATCCTATTTATTCTTCGAAAGAGGAAAGCACAGATTATAGAATATAGTTAAAAGCTGCTAATTTGCTTTAGTTCCTCTCCAGGAATTATAGGGTTTTAGGAAAAATGAACTAAATTTTCTTGCATTCCCACTGAATTTTGGTCCATGAAATTTACATAGAGATCATTGCGTAGAAATGGTTATGGTCAATTTCAGGTCCAATTTGGCTTTGTACATACCTTTCAAAACAATAGAATGAAGAAAAATTTGGCAAAGTTTTCTGGTGTTTTTTACTCACCCTTTTTTTAAAGCAATATTTTGAAAACAGTGATGTCACAATTTATAGATGTGTCGACTTATCGTGTCAACCATGAGTCTTTGGAGCAGCAGGAACATCAAACCAATGGTATGCACTTGAATTTGAGCAACCACATTGACTTGTTAATTAAGTAACTAAAAGTCCAAATTATAGTGATTTTTTTTTAAATCCATCAAACGTGACCCAATTATTGCTCTTTTTAAAATAATCTCGAAAACCAATGAAATAGTAATACATATGAATGAAGGCCACAACACAACATATTTTGGATTTCTGAAATATCAAAGATCATAATAATAGACTCCCTAGCATCGACTGAAATTCTGTTTCTAAAATAAACAAAAGTAAAATAAAGCAAGAATACTTGCACCTCTAATATCAGCTTTTGTCTTTAGCTAAAGATTCTCAATCCTGGTTGCTGGATCTGGAATAAAAAAAAGCACATTCTAGTGATTTCTGAACAACCAAAAGCTACATTTCAGCTCACATCGAGCAAGCTTTTTCACAGACTTCCAGAAGTCGTCTCATACAGTAGCTAGTTAATTCAGAGATTTATAGCCACTTCTTGGATCACCCTGGTCAAGGCCCTGTACTAGCGGCAACTTAGGCAGATAGCGTTAGAATTGCTGGAAAGATATTTTTATCCTGTTCGGCTTAGCCTACCCAAGTTATTACACTCTGGTTTGGGTGATGGGCATGGATAATGAAGCCGGTCTCGCCATGGCTTGAACCCGAGATCTTCGACCTGAGTTGCCAGCATGTTTAACCCCCAGGCGATCGCGCCCACCAATTGCTAAATTGCGAACAAGATGTCAAGCAAAATAGCAGGAGTGTGGAATTGGGTAAAAATTAGAAAAATAATAAGCAAGCTACTCGTGATAACATATACCATCAAGGAAACACTCTCAAACTGTTACAGAGTAAAAAAAAAAAGTAACTTATTCAATTCAATTCAGGAAAGAATTCTATTAGAATTATCATTAATTTTTTCGATATTCCGGGTCGTTTATCAGAGTCCTGAAAACATTTAGTTATCATATTTTATATAAAAAAAAATGGTATTAACATTTCCAAATTCAATTAAAAAAAAAATCAGTCGTTCAGAAAAGTTAGTTACATATTTTTCATAACATTATTCTGAACCACCTATCATTATATCATTGGAAATAAAGAAATCCGGTAAACATTTATTATACAAAATATTTTTGAAGTGTCATTGTTCATGAATGTGTATTAGATGAATGGAAAGTAAAAGTAAACGGAAATGGTAATCCATCTATTGAGTATTTCTCAGGTATTTATGTCTGTGGAAAAGCTTTCATGTTCTAAAAGTTACCTCTTCTTGTAAGGCATATTCAAAGCATTTCACTAATATTTCCTAGTGCATTTGAAGTAAAAAGGAAAAAGTTATTTAATTTAAGCATTAATAAACATTTCGATTAAATTTTCTTTCAATGGGTACAGTTCTGTGTATGATTTAATTTGACAACGAATATCGCACACAAGGCAAAAGGTTACGGAAAACAACGATAGAATTCAATCCAGAAACTCCTTTGACAATTTTTGTGTGCATGCGATTTGTAAATTGGTTACTTAGTTATTGTACTAGCTTACTCTGGATTCAATTTACTGTGTGAGTATCACAATCAACGGCCAAGGAAATCATTAAATGACAATTATCAAAGCTTCCACTCTGAAGTGAAAGCCTTTAAATTCCATTTGTATAGCATCTTAAGCTGCAAAATCTAGAGTTAAAAACTTTGCAAAACATCTGCGTAGATCGAAGTTTTATTCTATATTCTAATCCAATCTTCCAAGTCTTTTGTTCTAGGGTTCCAGATATTCTGTCCGAATTCAGTAATAAAGCGATGGTATTGTATCACAAAAAGCTTTTTCTGTGAAATATTATTTGTTCTCCAAGTACTAACTCTATGAGTTTTTGGGAGAATACATGGAGTGTTCTTAGTCTTTCGAGACCATAGTAAAAAGGACTGAAGAAATTTTGTCATATACTTTCCAGTCACAAAAAATGAGCAACTTACTAGCAAAAATGCAGTTGATGGCGCATTAATTTCACGAGGCCTGTGAGCATGCAAGGGTCACGCGCTGTGCAGCTTATTTTGGACCATGCTTGGGGCTGACTTGACAAGTTTTTAATTTTCTAGAAATGAACGGACAATGCGTGGGTTACTCATCAAAAAATGACCTTTACACACATCTATTCAATCTTGGTGGTTGATTGTAATACATGTACGAGTCATGCGGGGTTCTATTATATTTATACTGAGTATTCATGTATAACAGCGTCATAAAATTAATGAAAAGTACAAATCAACACGTTTATGATTACTTGAGTAGGTTTATGATTACTTGAGTAGTTCATGTAACAGCCATACATGAGAATAGTTGAAGTGCTCAGAGGATTAACTGATTTGAAACTTAATCAATACTCGTATTTTTCCAACTATTTTGTAGCTTGTGTACGCGCCATGCACGAACATTTTTAGTTTATACCTGGAGAACAAATACATAACACCAAAGTATGCGAGACACTAGGCGCACTGCCACATATTTCACAGAAAAAGCTTTTTGTGATTCAAAAACATCCGTTTATTGCCGAATTTTGACAAAAAAATCTGGAATACTATAATAAACGGACTTGGAAGTTTGGATAAAAATGTATATCAATTCGACATACACAGATGTTTCACGAAGTTTTTAAGTCTTGATTTCGCAGATGAGACGCTATATAAAAATGGAATTTAAAGGCTTTAACTTCAGAGTGGAAGATTTGATAATTGAATTGTCATTTAATGATAAACTTGGGCGTTGATTGTGAACAATAAAAGTAACTTGAATCCCAGAGTAAGCTAGTACAATAACATGTCAAAACTATGTAACAGCCCAGCAAGTGATATCCTACCATCTCTTATGATAAATTAATTTAAAAATATTGGGGGATTTCTCCTTGAACGAATGAGACCACAAAAAAATGTAACTGTGGAGCGATTCATGGATTCATGGATGGATATTCAAAGATTACACATCGTATCATAGTTAAGATCCCTACCTTGGGGCCCAGTAGATCAAAACAACATCAATTACTGTTGTACAGAAAATCAAATTCAAATCAGTAACAAAATGTGAATCTTGTTTTCCGAATTTTCACCTTTCCCCAGACTGCTAGTTTTCAGTGGCCATGAAGTGTATTACGTTTGCTAATTTATTCAGTTTCTTTTGGGAATCCACTTTTGATTCTAGTGAATTGTGGTTAAAAACACTGAAGTCGAATAGCTTAATAATAAGGCATATGATGGGATATCTTCTTTACTCTAAAAAGGTTGAAAGCACAGATTATACAAATTAATACGAAACATGTAGAAAAGCTGCTAATTTGCTATAGTTCCTCTCTAGGAATTATAGGGGTTTATGAAAAATGAAATCAATTTTCTCGCATTTAAACTGAATATGGTACATGAAATTCACATAAAGATCATTGCGTAGAAATGGTTGTGGTCAATTTCAGGTTCCAATTGCTTTATACATATCCTTCAAAACAATGAATGAAGAAAAATTTGGCAGACTTTCCTGGTGTTATTTATACCCAATTTTTTGCTAAAAGCAATAGCTCGAATACAGTGATGACACAATTTATAGGTGTGTTGACTTAGTGTGTATGTGTTATTGTGTACTTATTATGGTAACCAAAAACATCGATGTTTCAATTAAGTAATCAAAAGTCCTAATTATATACTGATTTTTTTTTGAAATACATCAAACATGACCAGATTATTGCTATATTTGAAATAAACTCTAAAATCAGGAAATATCAAAAATCATTTGACAAAGGAGACTCTTTAAACATCGACGTTTCAAAGAAGTAATCAAAAGTTCTAATTATATACTGATTTTTTTTTAAATACATCAAACATGACCAGATTATTGACAAAGGAGACTCTTTAAACATCGACTGAATTTCGGTTTCAATAATAAACAAAAGTAAAATAAAGCGAGAATACTTGCATCTTTGAAAATCGACTTTTGTCTTTAGCTGAAGATTCTCGATCTAGGCTGCTGGATCTGGGAATAAAAGCATATTCGAGTTTAATTTCTGAACAACCAAAAGCTACACTTCAGTTTACAATTTATATGGGTGTTGTCGACTTATTGTGTATGTGTTATTGTGTACTTATTATGGTATGCTTACATTGACAGAGCCTTTTCATATTCTTGCCACACACACCGCAGTTTGACTTTCCTGGTCATTCCTGTTCTAGGCCAAAATCTTAAATCATTATTTTTGATGAACTTATCATGGAGGGCTCTACAATATCATTTGTTGGGCCACGTTATGTGTCAGGTTGGGGAGTATCACAATCAAAAACGAAGGTATTTTGATAAATACCATTATCTAGGTTTTTGATCCGACGCGAGTGTCTTATTGAAATATTTTTCTAATTATTGTTACACTTAATAGCCTTAGCATCTAAACTGTGGAATCGGGAACCTAGTATCTTCATAAAAACATCTGTGAAAAAAAGAAATTGTTATACATCTTTTATTCAAGCTTCCAAGTGTACTTGTTCCAAGGTTTCTGATTTTCTGTCCGAATGCAGCAAAAAAGAACTGTGATTGAATTGCATAGCTCTTTTTTGGGACAACATACGGAGTGCTTATAGTCTCTTGAAACCGTAGACAAAAAAGGTCTGAAGAACTTTTTTTCATATACTTTTATTGTCACAAAAATGAGCAACTTACTAGCAAAAATGTAGTTAATGGCGCATTAGTTCCTTGAGGCCTGTGAGCATGCGAGGTTGTGTTTATATATATATATATATATATATATATTTCAGCACATGCTATGCAGTTTATTCTGGGCCATGCTCGAGACTTGACTTGACGAGTTCTTAACTTTCTAGAAAATGAACAGACAAATGTGTGGGTTACACTCATTACAAAAATACGTCCTTTAACACACATCTATTCAATCTTGGTGGTTGATTGTAGTACATGCACAGCCATGCGTGGATTAAGTATATTTATATTTGACGGTATTCATGTATTACAATGTCATATAAATTTGTAATAGTTTAATCCAACACATATCTGATTACTTATGTACTTCATGTATTAGCCATGCTTGGGTTCTAGTTAAAAAGTGCTCCCGTTAATTAAACTGCTTTAAAAGTGTAAACAATACTCATACTTTTTCAACTATTTTTGTAGCTTGTGTGGGCCATGCACGATACCCCCATTTAGACATTTAGAGTTTATACCAAATGAACAAATACATAAGACAGAAGTATGAGGAGACATGAAGCACACTTTCACGTATTGCACAGAAAAAAAAAAAACGCTTTTTGTAATTCAAAAAACATCGATTTACTGCCGAATTTTGACAGAAAATCTGAAAACCCTAGAATAAACAGACTTGACTGTGAAACTCACACTGTAAAAATTAACTTGAATCCTGAGTAAAGCTAGCACGATAAAACATGTCAAAAATGTAAATCAGATAACAACATGAATTACTGCTTAAAAGTCTAATAGCCTACTAATGAGGTATCTGATGGAATATCCGCTTTACTCCACAAAAGAAAGATTATCCTCTTTGGTGCCTGGTTAGCTCAATCGGTTCGCTAAAGTGTTAGGAACATGCTTCGAGATACGCATATCTGATAGTCATGGTGCAGGTTCGAATCCCGTGAGGGATGATGATTACATGCAAAAGGTCTGCTGGATGCCTCGACGGTGGTTCACGCATTGCGGCTTCCTCCACAAACCAGGTCCATGCACAGAATAAATGAGAAATAGGATAATCCAGAAGACCATCACCCCGATTCGGAACTGGTATCTGCACGAGAGGTCATGGTTCGCCATATGGTTTAGCTGTACAGTGGTTTATGAAAATTGAACTCAATTTTCTTGCACGTAAACTGAATAGGGTCTGAGAAATTTAAACCAAATTCAATGTGCACAGTAAATTTCAGGATCAATTTTGCTTTGAAAATACCCTTCTAAACAATAGAATGAAGAAAAATTTGGCACACTTTTCTGGTGTTTTTTATGCTCACTTTTTTGCTTAAGGCAATATCTAGAATACAGTGATGTCACAATTTATAGGCCTGTCGACATATTGTGTCAACTATGAGTCAGGTCCAGAGGGGACATCAAACCACCTTGCACTTATGGTATGCACTTAAGCGAGAATACTTGCACCTCTGATATCGTCTTTTGTCTTTAGGCTAAAGATTCTCAATCCTGGATGCTGGATCTGGAATAAAAGTATATTCAAGTTAATTCTGAACAACCAAAAGTTACACTCATTTTACGCAGACTTCCAGATGCGGCCTCATAGATTAGCTAGGTAATTCTGAGGTTTTTCTATAGCCACTCTTGGAGTGGATCACCCTGACCAAGGCCTAGCCGCCACTAGACAGACGGGGTTAGAATTTGATGGCAAGATATGTAAGATATTTTAACCTGTTCAGCATAGCCTACCCAAGTTATTTCACCTTGGGTTGGGTGTTGGGCATAGATTAACGAGCCGGCCTCGACGGCGTTCAAACTGTGATGCCAGCATGTTTAATCACTGGGCGACCTGTTCAGCATAGCCTACCCAAGTTATTTCACCTTGGGTTGGGTGTTGGGCATAAATTAACGAGCCGGCCTCGACGGCGTTCAAACTGTGATGCCAGCATGTTTAATTACTGGGCGACCGCGCCCACCATTGGTAAATTGCGAACCAATATAGACATAAAACCAGAAACTTGTTGGACAATATCTGTGTGCATGCGATTTACAAATTGCGCTATTCTCGCTATTGCTAATAGCAGCCCCATTTTTTGCAAGATAAGTAGAGAGAAGAAAAGTGTATAACAATTTCACTTTTCTTGTTTGAAGTTTGTTTAAGTCGAAACCGGCCCATACCATTTTTGAAGAAATTTCATTTTGTTGTTAACAATCCAAGAAAAAGTCCCAAAAAATCAACAACATCAGGTTCGAACTTTTGGTTACTTAGTTATTGTACTAGCTTACTCTGGATTCAAGTAGCTTTTATTGTTTTGAGTATCACAATCAACGTCCAAGTGCATCATTGAATGACAAATTAGCAGCTTTTCTGCATGCTCCATATCAATCCATAGAATCTAAGCTTTACTCTTTTGTAAAGAGGATATCCCATCAAATACCTCATTAGTAGGCTATTCGACTCCAGTGTTTTTAACCCCAAATAACTCCAGTCAAAAGTGGATTCCCAAAAGGAACTGAATAAATTAGTAAACGTAATACACTTTCAAGGCGACTGAAAAACTAGCAGTCTAAGGAAAGGTGAAAATTTCAAGAAAAAATGATTCACCTTTTGTTACCGATTTGAATTTGATTTTCCGTACAGCAGTAATTGATGTCGTTTATTTGATAACTTCTGATCTACCGAGTCCCAAGTTAGAGGGCTTAACTGTGATACGATGTGTAATCTTTGAATATCTAAACGAAATCCCCCTCCCACACTTAGATTTTTGTGGTCTCATTCGTTTCAAGGAAAAATCCCCCAATATTTTTAAATGAGACATAGCATGTAA
>OZ023147.1:13053115-13121067 GCA_963675895.2 Styela plicata
TAATGGATTAAAAAAATAATAAGCAAATAATAAACTCCTGATAACATATACCATCAAGGAAACACTTCTCTCAAACTGCTGCAGATTAAAAAAAAGGGAATTTATTCAATTCAATTCAGGAAAGAATTCTATTAGAATTATCATTAATTTTTTCGATATTCCGGGTCGTTTATCAGAGTCCTGAAAACATTTAGTTATCATATTTTATATAGAATAAAATGGTATTAACATTTCCAAATTCATCAGTCGTACAGAAAAGTTAGTTTACATATTTTTCATAACATTATTCTGAACCACCTATCATTATATCGTTGGAAATAAAGATATCCGATAAACATTTATTATACAAAATCTTTTGTTGTTCACGAATGTGAATTAGATGAATAGAAAGGAAAAGTAAACGGAAATGGTAATCCATCTATTGAGTATTTCTCAGGTATTTATGTCTGTGGAAAAGCTTTCATGTTCTAAAAGTTACCTCTTCTTTAAGGCATATTCAAAGCATTTCACTAATATTTCCTAGTGCATTTGAAGTAAAAAGGAAGGAGTTATTTAATCATGCATTAATAAACATTTCGATTAAATTTTCTTTCAATGGGTACAGTTCTGTGTATGATTTAATTTGACAACGAATATCGCACACAAGGCAAAAGGTTACGAAAAACAACGATAGAAATCAATTCAGAAACTCCTTTGACAATTTTTGTGTGCATGCGATTTATAAATTGGTTACTTAGTTATTGCACTAGCTTACTCTGGATTCAATTTACTGTGCGAGTATCACAATCAACGCCCAAGAAAATCATTAAATGACAATTATCAAAGCTTCCACTCTTAAGTGAAAGCCTTTAAATTCCATTTGTATAGCATCTTAGCTGCAAAATCTAAAGTTAAAAACTTTGCGAACATCTGCGTAGATCGAAGTTTTATTCTATATTCTTATCCAAGCTTCCAAGTCTGTTTGTTCTAGGGTTTATTTCAGATATTCTGTCCGAATTCAGTAATAAAGCGATGTTATTGTATCACAAAAAGCTTTTTCTGTGAAATATGTGGCAGTGTGCTACGTGTCTCGCATACTTCGGTCTTATGTATTTGTTCTCCAAGTACTAACTCTATGATTTTTTGGGCTTTTTTGGGACAATACATGGAGTGTTGCTCGAGACCATAGTAAAAAGGACTGAAGAAATTTTGTCACACTTTCCAGTCACAAAAAATGAGCAACTTACTAGCAAAAATACAGTTGATGGCGCATTAATTTTGTGAGGCCTGTGAGCATGCAAGGGTGTGTTTATATATAGGACATCACGCGCTATGCAGTTTATTTTGAACCATGCTCGAGGCTGACTTGACAATTTTTATAATTTTCTAAAAATAAACAGACAATGCGTGGGTTACTCGTCAAAAAATGACCTTTACACACATCTATTCAATCTTGGTGGTTGATTGTAATACATGTGCGAGTCATGCGGGGTTTTATTCTATTTATACATGGAGAATTCATGTATAACAGTGTCATAAAATTAATGAAAAGTACATATCAACACGTTTCTGATTACTTGAGTAGTTCATGTAACGGCCATACATGGGAATAGTTGAAAAGTGCTCAGAGGATTAATTGTTTTAAAACGTAATCAATACTCATATTTTTCCAACTATTTTGTAGCTTGTGTATACATAACACCGAAGTATGCGAGACACTAGGCACACTGCCACATATTTCACAGAAAAAGCTTTTTGTGATTCCAAAACATCGGTTTGTTGCCGAATTTTGACAGACTTGGAAGTTTGGATAAAAATATGGATCAATATAAAAATGGAATTTAAAGGCTTTCACTTCACAGTGGAAGCTTTGATAATTGAATTGTCATTTAATAATAAACTTGGGCGTTGATTGTGATTAACATACAATAAAAGTAACTCTAATCCCAGAGTAAGCTAGTACAATAACATGTCAAAACTATGTAACAGCCCAGCAAGTGATATCCTACCATCTTTTATGATCAATCAATTTAAAAATATTGGGGGATTTCTCCTTGAACGAATGAGACCACAAAAAATGTGAGTGTGGAGCGATTCATTGATTTTCAAAGATTACACATCGTATCATAGTTAAGATCCCTACCTTGGGGCCCAGTAGAACAAAACAACATCAATTACTGTTGTACAGAAAATCAAATTCAAATCGGTAACAAAAGGTGAATCTTGTTTTCCGAATTTAAACCTTTCCCCAGCCATGAAGTGTATTACGTTTGCTAATTTATTCAGTTTCTTTTGGGAATCCACTTTTGATTCTAGTGAATTGTGGTTAAAAACACTGAAGTCGAATAGCTTACTAATAAGGTATATGATGGGATATCTTCTTTACTCTAAAAAGGTTGAAAGCACAGATTATACAAATTAATATGAAACATGTAGAAAAGCTGCTAATTTGCTAAAGTTCCTCTCTAGGAATTATAGGGGTTTATGAAAAATGAATATCCTTCAAAACAATGAAGAGAAATTTGGCAGACTTTCCTGGTGTTATTTATACCCACTTTTTTGCTAAAAGCAATAGCTCGAAAACAGTGATGCCACAGTTTATAGGTGTGTTGACTTATTGTGTATGTGTTATTGTGTACTTATTATGGTATGCAATTGAATTTGAGCAAAAACATCGATGTTTCAATTAAGTAATCAAAAGTCCTAATTATATACTGATTTTTTTTTTGAAATACATCAAACATGACCAGATTATTGCTATATTTGAAATAAACTCTAAAATCAGGAAATATCAAAAATCATTTGACAAAGGAGACTCTTTAAACATCGACGTTTCAAAGAAGTAATCGAAAGTCCTAATTATATACTGATTTTTTTTAAATACATCAAACATGACCAGATTATTGACAAAGAAGACTCTTTAAACATCGACTGAATTTCGGTTTCAATAATAAACAAAAGTAAAATAAAGCGGGAATACTTGCATCTTTGAAATCGACTTTTGTCTTTAGCTGAAGATTCTCGATCTAGGCTGCTGGATCTGGAATAAAAGCATATTCGAGTTAATTCTGAACAACCAAAAGCTACACTTCAGCTTACAATTTATAGGTGTGTCGACTTATTGTGTATGTGTTATTGTGTACTTATTATGGTATGCTTACATTGACAGAGCCTTTTCATATTCTTGCCACACACCGCAGTTTGACTTTCCTGGTCATTCCTGTTCTAGGCCAAAATCTTAAATCATTATTTTTGATGAACTTATCATGGAGGGCTCTACAATATCACTTGTTGGGCCACGTTATGTGTCAGGTTGGGGAGTATTGCAATCGAAAACGAAGGTATTTTGATAAATACCATTATCTAGGTTTTCGATCCAACGCGAGTGTCTTATTGAAATATTTTTCTAATTATTGTTGCACATAATAGCCTTAGCATCTAAACTGTGGAATCGGGAACCTAGTATCTTCATAAAAACATCTGTGGAAAAAAGATATTGTTATACATCTTTTATTCAAGCTTCCAAGTGTACTTGTTCCAGGGTTTCTGATTTTCTGTCAGAATGCAGCAAAGAAGTACTGCGATTGAATTGCATAGCACTTTTTTGGGACAACATTCGGAGTGCTCTTCGTATCTTGAAACCGTAGACAAAAAAGGTCTGAAGAACTTTTTTTCATATACTTTTATTGTCAAAAAAATGAGCAACTTACTAGCAAAAATGTAGTTAATGGCGCATTAGTTCCGTGAGGCACGTGAGCATGCGAGGTTGTGTTTATATATATATATTTCAGCACATGCTATGCAGTTTATTCTGGGCCATGCTCGAGACTGACTTGACGAGTTTTTAACTTTCTAGAAATGAACAGACAATGTGTGGGTTACTCATTACAAAACGTCCTTAAAATATAAATATAAATATAAAGTATATTCAAGTTAATTCCGAACAACCAAAAGTTACACTTATTTTTAACAGACTTCCAGATGCGGCCTCATAGACTAGCTAGGTAATTCTGAAATTTTTCTATAGCCACTTGGAGTGGATCACCCTGACCAAAGCCTAGCCGCCACTAGAAAGACAGGGTTAGAATTTGATGGTAAGATATGGTAAGCTATTTTAACCTGTTCAGCATAGCCTACCCAAGCTATTTCACCTTGGGTTGGGTGGTGGGCATAGATTAACGAGCCGGCCTCGGTGGCGTTCAAACCCAGATATCTTCAAACTGTGATGCCAGCATGTTTAACCACTGGGCATAGATTAACGAGCCGGCCTCGGTGGCGTTCAAACCCAGATATCTTCAAACTGTGATGCCAGCATGTTTAACCACTGGGCGACCGCGCCCACCATTGGTAAATTGCGAACAAGATGTCAAGAGTCTGGAATTGTGTAAAAATTAGCTCAGAGAATGTATCGTGGGGTCGTATAAAACTACCTCAATGATAGAAAAGTCAAATAATATCTCACGCAAGGAAAAAGCTAATGAAGAACCAATATAGACATAAATCCAGAAACTTGTTGGACAATTTTTGTGTGCATGCGATTTACAAATTGCGCTATTCTCGCTATTTTGTTGTTAACAATCCAAAAAAAATTCCCAAAAAATCAACAACAGCAGGTTCGAACTTTTAGTAAATTAGTTATTGTACTAGCTTACTCTGGATTCAAGTAACTTTTATTGTGTGAGTATCACAATCAACGCCCAAGTTAATCATTAAATGACAAATTAGCAGCATTTCTGCATGTTTCATATTAATCCGTAGAATCTATGCTTCACTCTTTTGTAAAGAGGATATCCCATCAAATACCTTATTAGTAGGCTATTCGACTTCAGTGTATTTAAACACAATTCACACCAATCAAAAGTGGATTCCCAAAAGGAACCGAGTAAATTAGCAAACGTAATACACTTCATGGCGACTGAAAACTAGCAGTCTAAGGAAAGGTGAAAATTCGAAAAACATGATTCACCTTTTGTTACCGATTTGAATTTGATTTTCCATACAGCAGTAATTGATGTCGTTTATTTGATGACTTCTGATCTACTGAGTCCCTGTGATACGATGTGTAATCTTTGAATATCTATGAATCCCTCCACACTTACATTTTTGTGGTCTCATTCGTTCAAGGAAAAATCCCCCAATATTTTTAATGAGACATAGCATGCAAGACAGTAGGATATCACTGTTTGGTCTGTTACATAGTTTTGACATGTTATCGCGCTAGCTTACTCAGGTTTCAAGTTAATTTTATCGTGCGAGTTTCACAATCAACGCCAAAGTTAATCATTAAATGACAATTATCAAATTTTCCACTCTGAATTGAAAGCCTTTAAATTCCACTTTCGTATAGCATCTTAGGTGCGAAATCTTGAGTTAAAAACATTGCAAAACAACTGCGCAAATCGGAGTATTGTTTTATTTTTTTATATTATAAGCTTCCAATGTGTGTTTATTCTAGGGTTCCAGATATTCTGTCAGAATTCAGAAAAAAGCGATGTTATTGTATCACAAAAAGCTTTTTCTGTGAAATACGTGGCAGTGTGCTTCGTAAGTACTAACTCTAAATGATTCTTTGGTTTTTTTTATGGACAATACTTGGGGTGTCCTTTGTCTTTCGAGACCATAGTAAAAAGATCTGAAGAACTTTTTGTCATATACTTTTGTCACAACAATGAGCATTATTTCCGTGAGGCCTGTGAGCATGCGTGGGTGTGTTCATATATATATATATATTTCAGGACATGCTATGCATATTATTATGGACCATGCTTGAGACCGACTTGACGAGTTTTTAACTTTATAGAAATGAACAGACAATGTGCGAGTTACTCATTAAAAAAACTGACCTTTACACACATTTATTCAATCATGATGGTTGATTGTAGTACATGTACGAGTCATGCGTGGCTTACTTATATTTATACTTGGGAGTATTCATGTCTAACAGTGTCATATAAATATATAAAAGTACCCAACACATTTCTGATTACTTATGTAGTTTATGTATTGGCCATACATGGGACTAGTTAAAAAATGCTCAGGAGGATCAACTGTTTTAAAACATGATCAATACTCAGTATTTTTTCAACTATTTTGTAGCTTGTGTGGGCCATGCACGATACATATACACACATTCAGAGTTTATACCAGGAGAACAAATACATAGGACCAAAGTATGAGAGACATGAAGCACACTGCCACATGTTTCACAGAAAAAGCTTTTTGCGATTCAAAAACATTGTTTTATTGCTGAATTTTGACAGAAAATCTGGATACCCCGGAATCTACAGCTTGGATAAAAATATAGAACAATGCTTCGATATACACAGACGTTTCACAAAGTTTTTAACTCTAGATTTCACAGCTGAGATGCTATATGAAAATGGAATTTGAAGGCTTTCACTTCAAAGTGGAAGATTTGATAATTAACTTGGGTGCCGGTCATACAACACTAATTACTGCTGCACAGAAAATCAAAATCCAATCTGTAACACAAGGTAATCTCTTTTTCGAATTTTCACCTTACCTCAGACGGCTAGTTTTCAGTGGCCATAAAGTGTTATGTTTGCTAAATTATTCAGTTCATTTTGGGAATCCACTTTTGATTGGAGTGAATTGTGGTTAAAAACACTGAAGTCTAATAGCCTACTAATGAGGTATGTGATGGGATATCCTCTTCATTCTACAATAGAAGAAAGCTCAGATTATAGAATATAGTTAAAAGTTGCTAATTTTCTTAAGTTCCTCTCCAGGAATTACAGGGTTTTATGAAAAATAAACTAAATTTTCTTGCATTTAAACTGAATATGATCCATGAAATTTACATAGAGATCATTTGCGTAGAAATGGTTATGGTCAATTTCAGGTTCAATTTCGCTTTGTACATAAAATACAAAACAATAGAATGAAGAAAAATTTGGCACACTTTTTTGATGTTATTTATACTCACTTTTTTGCTTAAAGCAATAGCTAGAATACAACGATATCACAATTTATAGTTGTGTCGACTTATTGTGTCAATCATCTTGCACTTAGGGTATGCACTCGAATTTGGGCAACCTCATTGACAATTTAATTAAGTAACCAGAAGTTCGGAATTATAAAATGAATTTCTTTTTGAAATACATCAATCATGACCAAACATGACATATTGCCATATATATTTAATATTATTTCTAAATATTATTTTGGATTTCTGAAATATCAAGGATCATTGAACACAGGAAACTCTCTAAACATCGACTGAATTTCTGTTTCAATAATAAATAAAAATAAAATAAAGCGAGAATACTTGCACCTCTGATATCGGATTTTGTTTTTAGCTGGAAATTCTCAACCCTGGTTGCCGGATCTGGAATAAAAGCATATTCAAGGTAAATCTGAACAACAAAAAGCTACACTTCAGCTTACATTGAGCAAGCTTTTTCAGACTTCCAGAAGTCGCCTCCTACAATAGCAGGTTAGTTCCGGAGATTTTTTCTAAAGCCACTTCTTAGAGTAGATCACGCTGACCAAGTCCCTGCACTGGTGGTCACTTAGACGAACAGGGTTAAAAAGCCCCACAATATTCAAGTCAATACAAATGAGGAAAGCGTCTTCAGACAGACCGTCACAACCGAGTGTTTTCAATTACTTATTGAAGAAACAAAAGCTTAACTTGGCAAGGTAATTGGTTGCAATATCACTACAACATTAATGGTTTAGAAGAATAATAAATCTGGTTGTGCTATCACATACCATCATAATAATGTGTGAAGTAAAAGGAAGAAGCTACTTAATTAAGCATAAATAAACATTTTAATAAAAGTTTTCATGAGTGAAGTTCACTGTATCATTTAATTTGGCAAATGTCGGCCACAAGGCAAAAGCTAATGAAAAACAACTATAGTCATAAATTCAGAAACTTGTTGGACAGTTTTAGTGTGCATGCGATTTACAAATTGCACTATTCTCGCTAACACTAAGAGCAGCCTTGTTTATACTGGATTAGATGAAGGAGAGAAATGTATAACAATTTCTTTTCTTGTTTGAAATTTGTTGATGTTGATACCGTCCCATACCATTTAAGAAATTTCATTCTTGCTAACAATCCAAGAAAAAGTCCTAACAAATCTAACAACAGCAGGTTTAGACTTTTGGTAACTTTTGTTCATTAAGTGACAAATTAGCAGCTTTTCTGCATGCTTCATATTAATCCGTAGAATCTATGCTTTTCTCTTTTGTAAAGAGGATATCACATCATATACCTCATTAGTAGGCTATACGACTCCAGTGTTTTTAAACACAAATCACTCAATCAAAAGTGATTCTCAACAGGAACCAAATAAATTATCAAACACAACACTTTACGGCCACTGAAAACTAGTCGTCTGAGGAAAGGTGAAAATTTGAAAAACAAGATTCACCTTTTGTTACTGATTTGAATTTTGATTTTCTGTACAGCAATTATTGATGTTGTTTATTTGTTAACTTCTGATGCACTGGGTCCCAAGGTAGAGGGCTTAACTGTGATACGATGTTTAATCTTTGAATATCCATGAATCGCTCCACACTTACATTTTTGTGGTCTCATTCATTCAAGGAAAAATCCCTCAATATTTTTAATGAGACACAGCATGTAAGACAGTAGGATATCATTTGCTGGGCTGTTACATAGTTTTGACATGTAATTGTGAGAGCCTACTCTGTGTTCAAGTTACTTTTATTGTGCGAGTATCACAATCAACGCCCAAATTAATCATTAAATGACAAATATCAAAGCTTCCATTTGAAGTGAAAGCCTTCAAATTTCATTTTCGTATAGCATCTTAGCTGCAAAATCTAGAGTTAAAACATAGCAAAACAACTGCGTAGATCGAAGCATTGTGTTATATTATTTTCCAAGCTTCCAAGTCTTTATTCTAGGAATCCCAATATTCTGTCAAAAATCAATAATAAAGCGATCACAATAAGCTTTTTCTGTGAAATACATGGCAGTGTGCTTAGTGTCTTGCATAATTCAGTCTTATGTATTTGTTCTCCATGTACTAACTCTAAATGATTTTATGGGCTTTTTCGGGACAATAATTGAGTGTTCTTTATCCCTAGAGATCTTGGTAAAAAGATCTGAAGACCTTTTTTTTCATACACTTTTCATGTCACAAAAATGAGCAACTTACTAGTAAAAATGCAGTTAATGGCGCATTAGTTCCGTGAAGCCTGTGAGCATGCGTGGGTGTGTTTATATATTTCAGCACATGCTATGCAGTTTATAATGGACCATGCTTGAGACAGACTTGACGAGTTTTTCTCAAAAAATGGCTTTTACACACATTTATTCAATCTTGGTGGTTGATTGTAGTAGATGTACGAGTCATGCGTGGTTTCATTATATTTATACTTGGGAGTATTCATGCATAACAGTGACATATAAATTTATAAAAGTACCCAACACATTTCTGAGTACTTATGTAGTTCACGTATTGGTCATACCTGGGAATATTTGAACAAAAAATGCTCAGCAGGATTAATCATTTTAAAACGTGATCAATACTCATATTTTTTCAACTGTTTTGTAGCTTGTGTGGGCCATGCACGATACTTACACAAATATCAAGAGTTTATACCAGGAGAATAAATACATAAGATCGATGGGAGACACGACGCACACTGCCACGTATTTCACGGAAAAAGCTTTTTGTGATTCAAAAACATCGCTTTATTGCAGAATTTTGACAGAAAATCTGGAACCCTAGAATAAACAGACTTGGAAGCTTGGATAAAAATATATAACAAAGCTTCGATATACACAGATGTTTCACAAAGTTTTTAACTCAAGATTTCACAGCTGAGATGCTATATGAAAATGGAATTTAAAGGCTTTCACTTCAGTGTGAAAGATTTGATAATTGTCATTTAATGATTAACTTGGGCACTGATTGTGATACTCGCACAATAAAATTAACTAGCAATCCAGAGTAAGCTAACACTATAACATGTTAAAAACTATGTAACAGCCCAGCAAATGATATCCACTGTCTAATATGATAAGTCACTTTAAAAATATTGGGGAATTTTTCCTCGAATGGGTAAGACCACAAAAATTTAAGTCTGGAGCCATTCAGGAATATTCAAAGTTTAAACAACGTATCATCGAAAAGTATACTACCTTGTGGCCCAGTAGATCAGAATTCAAACAAACAACATTAATTGCTGCTGTACAGAAAATCAAACTCTTATCTGTAACAAAAGGTTAATCTCTTTTCCAAATTTTCACTTTCCCTCAGACGGCTAGTTTTCAGTGGCCATATTATGTTTTGTTCGCCAAATTATTCAGATCCTTTTGGGAATCCACTTTTGATTGGAGTGGATTGTGGTTAAAAACACTGAAGTCTAATAGCCTACTAATGAGGTGTATGATGGAATATCCTATTTATTCTACAAAAGAAAAAAGCACAGATTATGGAATATGGTTAAAAGCTGCGAATTTGCTTTAGTTCCTCTTCAGGAATTAGAGGGCTTCATGAAAAATAAACTAAGTTTTCCTGCATTCAAACTGAATTTTGGTCCATGAAATTTACATAGAGATCGTTGCGTAGAAATGGTTATGGTCAATTTAAGGTTCAATTTTGCTTTGTACATACCTTTCAAAACAATAGAATGAAGAAAAATTTGGCAAAGTTTTCTGGTGTTTTTTTACTCACTTTTTTTTAAAGCAACATCTTGAAAACAGTGATGTCACAATTTATAGATGTGTCGACTTATTGTGTCAACCATGAGTCTTTGGAGCAGCAGGGACATCAAACCACCTTGCACTTATGGTATGCACTTGAATTTGAGCAACCACATTGACTTCTCAAATAAGTAACTAAAAGTCCAAATTATACTGATTTTTTCTTAAATCCATCAAACGTGACCCAATTATTGCTCTTTTTAAAATAATCTCGAAAATCAAGAAAATAGTAATACATATGAAAGAAGGCTACAATACGACATATTTTGGATTTCTGAAATATCAAAGATCATAATAATAGACTCCCTAACATCGACTGAAATTCAGTTTCAAAAATAAACAGAAGTAAAATAAAGCAAGAATACTTGCACCTCTAATATCAGCATTTGTCTTTAGCTAAATATTCTCAATCCTGGTTGCTGGATGTGGAATAAAAAAAAAGCATATTCTAGTTAATTCTGAACAACCAAAGGCTACATTTCAGCTCACATCGAGCAAGCTTTTTCACAGACTTCCAGAAGCCGTCTTATACAGTAGCTAGTTAATTCCAGCTATTTAATTCAGAGATTTTTTATAGCCACTTCTTGGATCACCCTGGCCACGGCCCTGTACTAGCGACAACTTAGGCGGATAGCGTTAGAATTGCTGGAAAGATATTTTTATCCTGTTCGGCTTAGCCTACCCAAGTTATCACACCCTGGGTTGGGTGATGGGCACGGATAACGAAGCCAGTCTCGCCATGGCTCGAACAGAGTTGCCAGCATGTTTAATCCCTAGGCGATCGCGCCCACCAATTGCTAAATCGCAAACAAGATGTCAAGCAAAATAGCAGGAGTGTGGAATTGGGTAAAAATTAGCCAAGAATGGATTGTGGTGTTGTATAAAACTACCTCAATGATGAAACATCTTGAAACCCACTATATTTATGTCAGTGCAAACGATGGAATGAGGAAAGAGTCTTCAGACAGACTGTCACAACCGTGGGAGTTGAGTTCAATTACTTTGTGAGGAATTATCATTAATTTTTTCGTTATTCCGGGTCGTTTATCAGAGTCCTGAAAACATTTAGATATCATATTTTATATAGAAAAAAATGGTATTAACATTTCCAAATTCAATTCAAAGAAAATCAGTCGTACAGAAAAGTTAGTTTACATATTTTTCATAACATTATTCTGAACCACCTATCATTATATCGTTGGAAATAAAGATATCCGATAAACATTTATTATACAAAATATTTTTGTTGTTCACGAATGTAAATTAGATGAATGGAAAGGAAAAGTAAACGGAAATCCCTCTATTGAGTATTTCTCAGGTATTTATGTCTGTGGAAAAGCTTTCTTGTTCTGAAAGTTACCTCTTCTTTAAGGCATATTCAAAGCATTTCACTAATATTTCCTAGAGCATTTGAAGTAAAAAGGAAGGAGTTATTTAATCAAGCATTAATAAACATTTCGATTAAAATTTCTTTTAATGGGTACAATTCTGTGTATGATCTAATTTGACAACTAATATCGCACACAAGGCAAAAGGTTACGGAAAACAACGATAGAATTCAATCCAGAAACTCCTTTGACAATTTTTGTGTGCATGCGATTTATAAATTGGTTACTTAGTTATTGTACTAGCTTACTCTGGATTCAATTTACTGTGTGAGTATCACAATCAACGCCCAAGAAAATCATTAAATGACAATTATCAAAGCTTCCACTCTTAAGTGAAAGCCTTTAAATTTCATTTGTATAGCATCTTAAGCTGCAAAATCTAGAGTTAAAAACTTTGCAAAACATCTGCGTAGATCGAAGTTTTATTCTATATTCTAATCCAATCTTCCAAGTCTTTTGTTCTAGGGTTCCAGATATTCTGTCCGAATTCAGTAATAAATCGACGGTATTGTATCACAAAAAGCTTTTTCTGTGAAATATTATTTGTTCTCCAAGTACTAACTCTGGCTTTTTTGGGAGAATACATGGAGTGTTCTTAGTCTCTCGAGACCATAGTAAAAAGGACTGAAGAAATTTTGTCATATACTTTCCAGTCACAAAAAATGAGCAACTTACTAGCAAAAATACAGTTGATGGCGCATTAATTTCACGAGGCCTGTGAGCATGCAAGGGTCACGCGCTATGCAGTTTATTTTGGACCATGCTTGAGGCTGACTTGACAAGTTTTTAATTTTCTAGAAATGAAAGGACAATGCGTGGGTTACTCATCAAAAAATGACCTTTACACACATCTATTCAATCTTGGTGGTTGATTGTAATACATGTACAAGTCATGCGGGGTTCTATTATATTTATACTTGGAGTATTCATGTATAACAGCG
Source organism: Styela plicata (assembly GCA_963675895.2). Taxonomy (NCBI): domain Eukaryota; kingdom Metazoa; phylum Chordata; class Ascidiacea; order Stolidobranchia; family Styelidae; genus Styela; species Styela plicata. The sequence goes on from OZ023147.1 coordinate 13,066,132, forward strand.
TCATAAAATTAATGAAAAGTACAAATCAACACGTTTATGATTACTTGAGTAGTTCATGTAACGGCCATACATGGGAATAGTTGAAAAGTGCTCAGAGGATTAACTGTTTTAAAACTTAATCAATACTCGTATTTTTCCAACTATTTTGCAGCTTGTGTACACGCCATGCACGAACATCTTTAGTTTATACCTGGAGAACAAATACATAACACCGAAGTATGCGAGACACTAGGCGCACTGCCACATATTTTACAGAAAAAGCTTTTTGTGATTCAAAAACATCCGTTTATTGCCGAATTTTGACAAAAAAAATCTGGAATGCTATAATAAACGGACTTGGAAGTTTGGATAAAAATATACATCAATTCGACATACACAGATGTTTCACGAAGTTTTTAAGTCTTGATTTCGCAGATGAGACGCTATATAAAAATGGAATTTAAAGGCTTTCACTTCAGAGTGGAAGATTTGATAATTGAATTGTCATTTAATGATAAACTTGGGCGTTGATTGTAAATAACATACAATAAAAGTAACTTGAATCCCAGAGTAAGCTAGTGCAATAACATGTCAAAACTATGTAAAAGCCCAGCAAGTGATATCCTACCATCTTTTATGATAAATTAATTTGAGACCACAAAAAAATGTAAGTGTGGAGCGATTCATGTATTCACGGATGGATATTCAAAGATTACACATCGTATCATAGTTAAGATCCCTACCTTGGGGCCCAGTAGATCAAAACAACATCAATTACCGTTGTACAGAAAATCAAATTCAAATCAGTAACAAAAGGTGAATCTTGTTTTCCGAATTTTCACCTTTCCCCAGACTGCTAGTTTTCAGTGGCCATGAAGTGTATTACGTTTGCTAATTTATTCAGTTTCTTTTGGGAATCCACTTTTGATTCTAGTGAATTGTGGTTAAAAACACTGAAGTCGAATAGCTTACTACTAAGGTATATGATGGGATATCTTCTTTACTCTAAAAAGGTTGAAAGCACAGATTATACAAATTAATATGAAACATGTAGAAAAGCTGCTAATTTGCTATAGTTCCTCTCTAGGAATTATAGGGGTTTATGAAAAATGAATATCCTTCAAAACAATGAAGAGAACTTTGGCAGACTTTCCTGGTGTTATTTATACCCACTTTTTTGCTACTCGAATACAGTGATGCCACAATTTATAGGTGTGTTGACTTATTGTGTATGTGTTATTGTGTACTTATTATGGTATGCAATTGAATTTGAGCAAAAACATCGATGTTTCAATTAAGTAATCAAAAGTCCTAATTATATACTGATTTTTTTTTGAAATACATCAAACATGACCAGATTATTGACAAAGGAGACTCTTTAAACATCGACTGAATTTCGGTTTCAATAATAAACAGAAGTAAAATAAAGCGAGAATACTTGCATCTTTGAAATCGACTTTTGTCTTTAGCTGAAGATTCTCGATCTAGGCTGCTGGATCTGGAACAAAAGCATATTCGAGTTAATTCTGAACAACAAAAAGCTACACTTCAGCTTACAATTTATAGGTGTGTCGACTTATTGTGTATGTGTTATTGTGTACTTATTATGGTATGCTTACATTGACAGAGCCTTTTCATATTCTTGCCACACACCGCAGTTTGACTTTCCTGGTCATTCCTGTTCTGGGCCAAAATCTTAAATCATTATTTTTGATGAACTTATCATGGAGGGCTCTACAATATCATTTGTTGGGCCATGTTATGTGTCAGGTTGGGGAGTATCACAATCGAAAACGAAGGTATTTTGATATATACCATTATCTAGGTTTTCAATCCGACGCGAGTGTCTTATTGAAATATTTTTCTAATTATTATTACACTTAATAGCCTTAGCATCTAAACTGTGGAATCGGGAACCTAGTATCTTCATAAAAACATCTGTGAAAAAAAGAAATTGTTATACATCTTTTATTCAAGCTTCCAAGTGTACTTGTTCCAGGGCTTCTGATTTTCTGTCAGAATGCAGCAAAGAAGTACTGCGATTGAATTGCATAGCGCTTTTTTGGGACAACATACGGAGTGCTCTTAGTCTCTTGAAACCGTAGACAAAAAAGGTCTGAAGAACTTTTTTTCATATACTTTTATTGTCACAAATATGAGCAACTTACTAGCAAAAATGTAGTTAATGGCGCATTAGTTCCGTGAGGCACGTGAGCATGCGAGGTTGTGTTTATATATACATATTTCAGCACATGCTATGCAGTTTATTCTGGGCCATGCTCGAGACTGACTTGACGAGTTTTTAACTTTCTAGAAATGAACAGACAATGTGTGGGTTACTCATTACAAAACGTCCTTAACACACATCTATTCAATCTTGGTGGTCGATGGTGTACATGCACAGCCATGCGTGGATTAAGTATATTTATACTTGACGGTATTCATGTATTACAATGTCATATAAATTTGTAATAGTTTAACCCAACACATATATGATTACTTATGTAGTTCATGTATTAGCCATACTTGAGACTAGTTAAAAAGTGCTCTGTTAATTAACTGCTTTAAAGTGTAAACAATACTCATTTTTCAACTATTTTGTAGCTTGTGTGGGCCATGCACGATACCCATTTAGACATTTAGAGTTTATACCAAACGAACAAATACATAAGACAGAAGTATGGGAGACATGAAGCACACTTTCAAGTATTTCACAGAAAAAGCTTTTTGTGATTCAAAAACATCGATTTATTGCCGAATTTTGACAGAAAATCTGAAACCCTAGAATAAACAGACTTGGAGGCTTGGACGAAAATATAGAACAATTCTTCAATCTACACAGATGTTTCAGAAAGTTTTTAACTCGATTTCACAGCTCAGATGCTAAAAGAATATGGAATTTGAATGCTTTCAATTCAGAGTGGAAGATTTGCTAATTGACCTTTAATGATTAACTTGGGCGTTGATTGGGAAACTCACACTGCAAAATTAACTTGAATCCTAAGTAAGCTAGCACGATAACATGTCAAAAATGTAAATCAGATGTCATCAAATAACAACATGAATTACTGCTTAAAAGTCTAATAGCCTACTAATGAGGTATATGATGGGATATCCGCTTTACTCCACAAAAGACAGTTTATCCTCTTTGGTGCTTGGTTAGCTCAATCGGTTCTGTAAAGCGTTAGGAACATGCTTCGAGATACGCATATCTGATAGTCATGATGCAGGTTCGAATGCCGTGAGGGATGATTACATGCAAAAGGTCTGCTGGATGCCTCGACGGTGGTTCACGCATTGCTGCTTCCTTCACAAACCAGGTCCATGCACTAGGATAATCTAAAATAGGATAGGATAATCCAAAAGACCATCACCCCGCTTCGGAACTGGTATCTGCACGGGAGGTCATGGTTCGCCACATGGTTTAGCTGTACAGGGGTTTATGAAAAATGAACTCAATTTTCTTGCACTTAAATTGAATAGGGTCTGAGAAATTTACACTGAAGAAAAATTTGGCACACTTTTCTGGTGTTTTTTATGCTCACTTTTTTGCTTAAGGCAATATCTAGAATACGGTGATGTCACAATTTATGGGCCTGTCGACATATTGTGTCAACTATGAGTCGGGACCAGCGGGGACATCAAACCACCTAGCACTTATGGTATGCACTTAAGCGAGAATACTTGCACCTCTGATATAGTCTTTTGTATTTGAGCTAAAGATTCTGAATCCTGGATTAAAAGTATATTCAAGTTAATTCTGAACAACCAAAAGTTACACTTATTTTTCACAGACTTCCAGATGCGGCCTCATAGATTAGCTAGGTAATTCTGAGATTTTTCTATAACCACTCTTGGAGTGGATCACCCTGACCAAGGCCTAGCCGCCACTAGACAGACAGGGTTAGAATTTGATGGTAAGATATGGTAAGCTATTTTAACCTGTTCAGCATAGCCTACCCAAGCTATTTCACCTTGGGTAGGGTGGTGGGCATAGATTAACGAGCCGGCCTCGACGGCGTTCAAACCCAGATATCTTCAAACTGTGATGCCAGCATGTTTAACCACTGGGCGACCGCGCCCACCATTGGTAAATTGCGAACAAGATGTCAGGAGTCTGGAATTGTGTAAAAATTAGCTCCGAGAATGTATTGTCGGGTCGTATAAAACTAACTCAATGATAGAAAAGTCAAGAATATCTCACGCAAGGAAAAAGCTAATGGAGAACCAATATAGACATAAATCAAGAAACTTGTTGGACAATTTTTGTGTGCATGCGATTTACAAATTGCGCTATTCTCGCTATTTTGTTGTTAACAATCCAAGAAAAATTCCCAAAAAATCAACAACAGCAGGTTCGAACTTTTAGTAAATTAGTTATTGTACTAGCTTACTCTGGATTCAAGTAACTTTTATTGTGTTATCACAATCAACGCCCAAGTTAATCATTAAATGACAAATTAGCAGCTTTTCTGCATGTTTCATATTAATCCGTAGAATTTATGCTTTACTCTTTTGTAAAGAGGATGTCACATCATATACTTCATTAGTAGGCTATTCCTTCAGTGTATTTAAACACAATTCACACCAATCAAAAGTGGATTCCCAAAAGGAACTGAATAAATTAGCAAACCTAATACACTTCATGGCGACTGAAAACTAGGCGTCTAAGGAAAGGTGAAAATTCGAAAAACATGATTCACCTTTTGTTCCCGCTTTTGTTACCGATTTGAATTTGATTTTCCATACAGCAGTAATTGATGTCGTTTATTTGATGACTTCTGATCTACTGAGTCCCAAGTTAGAGGGCTTAACTATGATACGATGTGTAATCTTTGAATATCTATGAATCCCTCCACACTTACATTTTTGTGGTCTCATTCTTTCAAGGAAAAATCCCCCAATATTTTTAATGAGACATAGCATGTAAGACAGTAGGATATCACTGTTTGGGCTGTTACATAGTTTTGACATGTTATAGCGCTAGCTTACTCAGGATTCAAGTTAATTTTATTTTGCGAGTTTCACAATCAACGCCAAAGTTAATCATTAAATGACAATTATCAAATCTTTCACTCTGAATTGAAAGACTTTAAATTCCATTTTCGTATAGCATCTTAGGTGCGAAATCTTGAGTTAAAAACATTGCAAAACAACTGCGCAAATCGGAGCATTGTTTTATTTTTTTATATTATAAGCTTCCAAGTCTGTTTATTCTAGGGTTCCAGATATTCTGTTAGAATTCAGAAAAAAGCGATGTTATTGTATCACAAAAAGCTTTTTCTGTGAAATACGTGGCAGTGTGCTTCGTAAGTACCAACTCTAAATGATTTTTTGGGTTTTTTTAGGGACAATACTTGGGGTGTTCTTTGTCTTTCGAGACCATAGTAAAAAGATCTGAAGAACTTTTTGTGATATACTTTTTTCACAACAATGAGCGACTTACTAGCAAAAATGCAGTTAATGGTGCATTAGTTCCGTGAGGCCTGTGAGCATGCGTGGGTGTGTTTATATATATATTTCAGGACATGCTATGCATATTATTATGGACCATGCTTGAGACAGACTTGATTAGATTTTAACTTTATAGAAATGAACAGACAATGTGCGAGTTACTCATTAAAAAAATTGACCTTTACACACATTTATTCAATCATGATGGTTGATTGTAGTACATGTACGAGTCATGCATGGTTTTATTATATTTATACTTGGGAGTATTCATGTATAACAGTGTCATATAAATTTATAAAAGTACCCAACACATTTCTGATTACTTATGTAGTTTATGTATTGGCCATACATGGGACTAGTTAAAAGGCTCAAGAGGATCAACTGTTTTAAAACATGATCAATACTCAATATTTTTTCAACTATTTTGTAGCTTGTGTGGGCCATGCACGATACATATACACATATTCAGAGTTTATACCAGGAGAACAAATACATAGGACCAAAGTATGAGAGACATCAAGCACACTGCCACATGTTTCACAGAAAAAGCTTTTTGTGATTCAAAAACATTGTTTTATTGCTGAATTTTGACAGAAAATCTGGATACCCCGGAATCTATAGACTTGGAAGCTTGGATAAAAATATAGAACAATGCTTCGATATACACAGACGCTTCACAAAGTTTTTAACTCTAGATTTCACAGCTGAGATGCTATATAAAAATGGAATTTAATGGCCTTCACTTCAGAGTGGAAGATTTGATAATTGTCATTTAATAATTAACTTGGGTGCTGATTGCGATATTCGCACAACAAAATTAACTCGAATCCAGAGTAAGCTAGCATGATAAAATATCAAAACTATGTAACAGCCAAGCAAGTGATATCCCACATTCTTATATGATAAGTCACATTAAAAATATTGTGGGGTTTTTCCTCGAATGGGTAAGACCACAATGTGTAAGTCTGGAGCCATTCATGAATATTCAAAGACTACACATCTTATCATCGTGAAGAATTCTACCTTGTGGCCCAGTAGATCAGAACTCATCAAACAAACAACATAAATGACTGTTGTACAGGAAATCAAATTCTAATCAGTAACAAAAGGTGAATCTCTTTTTCGAAGTTTCATCTTCCTTCAAACGGCTAGTTCTCAGTTACTATAAAGTGTTACGTTTGCTAAATTATTCAGATCCTTTTGGGAATCCACTTTTGATTGGAGTGAATTGTGGTTAAAAACACTAAGTCGAATAGCCTATTAATGAGGTATATGATGGGGTATCCTCTTCATTCTACAATAGAAGAAAGCTCAGATTATAGAATATAGTTAAAAGTTGCTAATTTGCTCAAGTTCCTCTCAGGAACTATAGGGTTTTAAGAAAAATAAACAAAATTTTCTTGCATTTAAACTGAATATGATCCATGAAATTTACATAGAGATCATTTGCGTAGAAATGGTTATGGTCAATTTCAGGTTCAATTTCGCTTTGTACATAAAATACAAAACAATAGAACGAAGAAAAATTTGGCACACTTTTTTGATGTTATTTATACTCACTTTTCTGCTTAAAGCAATAGCTAGATTACAGTAATGTCACAATTTATGGGTGTGTCGACTTATTGTGTCAACCATGAGTCTAGAACCAGTGGGACCAAGAAACCACCTTGGCACTTAGGGTATGCACTCGTATTTGAGCATCCTCATTGACAATTTAATTAAGTAACCAAAAGTCTGAATTATATACTGAATTTCTTTTTGAAATACATCAAACATGACCCATTTATTGCTATATTTAAAATTAAGAAACTAGTAATACGTATGAACGAACGTGCATGAACGCAATATTAAATATCATTTTGGATTTCTGAAATATCAAAAATGATTGAACACAGGAAACTCTCTAAACATCGACTGAATTTATGTTTCAATAAAAAAAAAAAAAAGTAAAATGAAAGCGAGAATACTTGCACCTCTGATATCGGCTTTTGTATTCAGCTGAAGATTCTCAATCCTGGTTGCTGGATCTAGAATAAAAGCATATTTTCAAGTGTAATTCTGAACAACCAAAAGCTACACTTCAGCGTACATCGATCAAGCCTTTTCACAGACTTCAAGAAACCGCCTTATACAGCAGCTAGTTAATTCTGAGATTTTTTTATAACCACTTCTTGGGAGTGGATCACCCGTGATCTTTAATCTGCGATGCCAGCATGTTTAACCACTAGACGATCGCATCTACATATCGCTAAATTGCGAACAAGATGTCAAGCAAAATAACTCATAACAAAACACCTTGAAAAGCCCCACAATATTCACGTCAGTGCAAAAGACGGATTGATCATTTTGATTTCTCGCCTGTGCCTGTTTAATTGGTAAAAATGGATTCATGGAACAAGGCTTTCGATCTGAAGCAAAAGTCCTATTAAAATACTTTTCTAACTAATAAGCTTAGCATCTAAGCTGCGGAATCTTGAACCTAATATCTTCAAAAAATATCTGTGGAGAAGAAAAAATTTTCATACATCTTTTATTCAAGATTACAAGTGTGCTTGTTCCAGGTTTTCTGATTTACTGTCAAATTTCAGCAAGTACTGTGATTAAACCGCATAATATATTTTTTTGGACAATACATGGAGTGTTCTTTATCTCTCGAGATCAGAGTAAAAAGATCTGAACTTTTTATCATATACTTTTCTAGTCACAAAAACGCGTAACATACTAGCAAAAAATGCAGTTAATGGCACATTAGTTTCGTGTGGCATGCGAGGATGTGTTTATATATATATTTCAGCACATGCTATGCATTTTATTATGGACCATGCTTGAGACTGACTTAAGACAATGTGTGGGTTACTCATTACAAAACGACCATAACACACATCTATTAATCTTGGAGATTGATTGTAGCACATTTACTGGTCATGCGTGGGTCTAATATATTTATACTGGATTCATGTATAACAATGACATATATATTTATAAGAGTACAACCCAAGACATTTCCGATTACTTATGTAGTTCATGTATCGGCCATACTGTGCTCCGAGGATTAACTGTTTTAAAACTTAATCAATACTGATATTTTTTCAACTATTTTGTAGCTTGTGTGGGCCATGCACGATACTTATATAAACCTGTAGAGTGTAAACCTGGAGAATAATAAACCTGGAGAATAAAAAATAAGATCGAAGTATGCGAGACACGAAGTAACCTGCCACGTATTTCACAGAAAAAGCTTTTTGTGATTCAAAAACATCGCTTTATTGTTGAATTTTAAACAGACTTGAAAGCTTGGATAAAAAATATAAAACAATGCTTCGATCTACAAGGATGTCATGGAAGTTTTTAACTCTATTTCGCAGCAAAGGTTCTATATACGAAAATGGAATTAAAATCCTCCACTTCAGAGTGGAAGCTTTGATAATTGTCATTTATTGATATACTTTGGCGTTGACCGTGATTTTCGCACAATAAAATTAACTTGAATCCAGAGTAGACTAGCACGATAACATGTCAAAACTAGTAACACCCCAACAAGTGATATCGTACTGTCTTAAATGATAAGTCACTTTCAAAAGATTGGGTGATTTTTCCTTGGATAAGACCACAAAAATGCAAATGTGGAGCGATCCATGGTTATTCGAAGATTACACATCATATCATAGTTAAGACCTCTACGTTAGGGCTCAGTAGATCAAAAGTCATAAAATAAACATCAACTACTGATGTGCAGAAAAAAATTCAGTAACAAAAGTTGAATCTTGTTTTTCAAATAATCACCTTTCCTCATACGGCTAGTTTTCAGGGGCCATGAAGTTTTATTTTTGCTAATTTATTCAGTTCCCTGTGGGAATCAAAACTTTTGATCAGAGTGAATTGTGTTTAAAAACAACACTAAGTCGAATAACCTAATAATGAGGTACATGATGGGATATTTCACTTTGTACATACTCTTCAAAACAATAGAATTGAAAAAAAATATGACACACTTTTTTGGTGCTTTTACACTCACTTTTTTGCTTAACGCAATAGGCAGAATACAGTGAAATTCACAATTTAAAGGTGTGTCGACTTATTCAGTCAACCCCGTGAGTCCAGGACCAGCAGGGACATCAAACCACCTTGCACTTATGGTAGGCACTTGAATTTGAGCAACCACATTGATGTTTCAATTGGGTCACCAAAAGTTCAAATTATATTCGGAATTATTTTTTGAAATACACCAAACATGATGCAATTATTGCTTTATTTAGAATAAAAACGAAAATAGGAAACTAATATGTACGTATGAACGAAACCTTATGAACGAAGATGCTACAGCGTGAAATTAATTATTATTTTGGGTTTCTGAACTATCAATAATCATTGAACATAAGAGACTCTCAGAACATCGACAGAATTTCGTAATACTTGCACCTCTAATATCGGCTTTTATCTTTAGTTGAAGATTCTCAATTCTGGTTGCTGGATCTGGAATAAAAGCATATTCAAGGTAATTTTGAACAACCAAAAGCTACACTTCAGCTTACATAGAATAAGTTTTTCACAGACTTCCAGAAGGCGCCTCACACAGTATGAAGTTAATTCTGAGATGATTTTCATAGCCACTTATTGGAGTGGATCACCCTGACCAAGGCCCTGTACAAGGGTCACTTAGACTGAACAGGGTTAGAAGTGCTGGAATGATATTTATATTCTGCTCGGCTTAGCCTGCTCAAGTTATTTCACCCTTGTTCGATGCCTGCATAATAATATGTCAAGCAAAATATCAGAAATGTGGAATTGTGTAAAAATTAGCCGAGAATGTATTGTGGGGTCGTATGAAACTACCTCAATGATAAAACACTTCGCAAAGTCGCACAATATTCAACTTGGTGTAAAAGACTGAAAGAGGAAAGCGTCTTTAGGCAGGCTGTCACAACCATGGGTGTTCAATTACTTCGTGAAAAACGAAAGCTTGACTTGACAGGTGAGCTCTCCATAGAGTATTTCTTTATGGACCTTTATAGAAAGGAAAAGCTTTCATGCCCTAATAGGCTTACCGCCTCTTGTAAGGCATATTTAAAGCATGTATTAGAGGTAAAAAGGAAAAGTAAAGGAAAAAGTAAAAAGGAAAAGTAAAAACTTGCATAATTAGGCATAAATAAACATTACCATTAAAATTTCATTTGATGGGTATAGTTCACTGTATCATTTACTTTGACAAATAATATTACACACAAGGCAAAAGCTAATGGAAAACCACGATAGGAATCAATCCAGAAACCCCTTGGAAATTTTTGTGTGCATGCGATTTACAAATTGCACTAATCTCACCATCTCTAATAGCACCCTTATTTATGCTATATATGTTGAGAGGAGAGAAATTTAAGTAGATGTCAATTCCGGCCCATAAGATTTTTGAGGAAATTTCATTCTGTTGTTAACAATCCATGAAAAATGTCACAAGATACCTAACAACAACAGGTTTGGACTTTTAGTTACTAAGTTATCGTGCTAGCTTACTCAGGATTCAATTCAATTTTTTTGTGAGAGTTTCACAACGCACAAGTTAATCATTAAATGACAATTATGAAACCTTTCACTCTGAATTGAAAGCCTTTAAATTCCATTTTCGCATAGCATCTTAGCTGTGAAATCTGGAGTTGAAAACTTAGAAAAACATCCATGTAGATCCAAGCATTGTTTTATATTTTTTTACAAGTTACCTAGTCTGTTTGTTCTAGGGTTCCAGATATTCTGTCCGAATTCAGTAATGAAGCGATGTTATTGTATCACAAAAAGCTTTTCCTGTGAAATACGTGGCAGTGTGCTTCGTGTCTCACATACTTCGGTCTTATGTATTTGTTCTCCAAGTACGAACTCTAAACGATGTTTTGGGCTTTTTTGTGGACAACACATGAGTGTGCTTTGTCCTTCGAGACCATAGTAAAAAGATCTGAAGAACTTTTTGTCATATACTTTTGTCACAACAATGAGCGACTTACTAGCAAAAATGCAGTTAATGGTGCATTAGTTCCGTGAGGCCTGTGAGCATGCGTGGGTGTGTTTATATATACGTCAGCACATGCTATGCCGTTTATTATGGACCATACTTGAGACTGACTTGATTAGTTTTTAACTTAATAGAAATGAACAGACAATGTGTGAGTTAGTCATTAAAAAAAATGACAATCACAAACATTTATTCAATCTTGGTGGCTGATTGTGGTACATGTACAAGTCATGCGTGGTTCTATTATATTCAAACTTGGAGTATTCATGTATAACAGTGTCATATAAATTTATAAAAGTACCCAACACATTTCTGATTACTTATCTAGTTCACGTATTAGCCATACTTGGGACTAGTTAAAAAAATGCTCAGGAGGATCAACTCGGGAGGATTTTAAAAGGTGATCAATACACATATACCGGTATATGTTAACTATTTTGTAGCTTGTGTGGGCCATACACGATACTCATACAAACATTTAGAGTTTATACCAGGAGAACAAATACATAGGACCAAAGTATGCGAGACACGAAGCTCACCGCCAAAAATTTCACAGAAAAAGCTTTTTGTGATTTAAAAGCATCGCTTTGCCAAATTTTGACAGAAAATCTGGAACATAAGAATAAACTGACTTGGAAGCTTGGATAAATATATGGAACAATGCTTCGATATACACAGATGTTTCACAAAGTTTTTAACTCTAGATTTCACAGCTACTATGCTATATGAAAATGGAATTTGAAGGCTTTCACTTCAAAGTGGAAGATTTGATAATTAACTTGGGTGCCGATAATACAACATCAATTACTGCTGCACAGAAAATAAAAATCCAATCTGTAACACAAGGTAATCTCTTTTTCGAATTTTCACCTTACCTCAGACGGCTAGTTTTCAGTGGCCATAAAGTGTTATGTTTGCTAAATTATTCAGTTCATTTTGGGAATCCACTTTTGATTGGAGTGAATTGTGGTTAAAAACACTGAAGTCTAATAGCCTACTAATGAGGTATGTGATGGGATATCCTCTTCATTTTACAATAGAAGAAAGCTCAGATTATTAAATATCATTAAAAGTTGCTTATTTGCTTAAGTTCCTTTCCAGGAATTACAGGGTTTTATGAAAAATAAACTAAATTTTCTTGCATTTAAACTGAATATGATCCATGAAATTTACATAGAGATCATTTGCGTAGAAATGGTTATGGTCAATTTCAGGTTCAATTTCGCTTTGTACATAAAATACAAAACAATAGAATGAAGAAAAATTTGGCACACTTTTTTGATGTTATTTATACTCACTTTTTTGCTTAAAGCAATAGCTAGAATACAGTGATATCACAATTTATCGGTGTGTCGACTTATTGTGTCGATCATGGGTCCGGGAACAGCAGGGACATCAAATCACCTTGCACTTAGGGTATGCACTCAAATTTGGGCAACCTCATTGACAATTTAATTAAGTAACCAAAAGTTCGGAATTATAAAATGAATTTCTTTTTGAAATACATCAAACATGACATATTGCCATATATATTTAATATTATTTATAAATATTATTTTGGATTTCTGAAATATCAAGGATCATTGAACATAGGAAACTCTCTAAACATCGACTGAATTTCTGTTTCAATAATAAACAAAAATAAAATTAAAGCGAGAATACTTGAACCTCTGATATCAGATTTTGGCTTTAGCTGGAAATTCTCAACCCTGGTTGCTGGATCTGGAATAAAAGCATATTCAAGGTAAATCTGAACAACAAAAAGCTACACTTCAGCTTACATTGAGCAAGCTTTTTCATACTTCCAGAAGTCTTCTCATACGATAGCAGATTAGTGCCGAGAATTTCTGATTTCACTCCCGACACGCTGACCAAGTCCCTGCACTGGTGGACACTTAGACGAACAGGGTTAAAAAGCCCCACAATATTCAAGTCAATACGAATGACTGATTGAGGAAAGCATCTTCAGACAGACTGTCACAACCGAGGGTGCCCAATTACTTAGTGGAGAAACGAAAGCTTGAATCGACAAAGTGATAGATTGCAATCACTACAACAATAATGGTTTAGAAGAATAATAAATCTGGTCGTGCTATCACATACCATCGTAATATTTCCTAATGCGTGAAGTAAAAGGAAGAAGCTACTTAATTGAGCAAAAATAAACATTTCCATTAAAAATTTCTTTTAATGCGTAAAGTTCACTGTATCATTTAATTTGACAAGTGTCGGCCACAAGCCAAAAGCTAATGAAAAACAACTATAGACATAAATTCAGAAACTTGTTTTTGGATAGTTTTGGTGTTTTTGGATAGTTTTCAGTGTGCATGTGATTTACAATTCGCACTATTCTCGCTAACACCAACAGCAGCCTTATTAATGCTGGATAAAATGAGAAGAGAGAAATATATAACAATTCCACTTCTTTTCTTGTTTGAAATTTTTTGATGTTGATACCGGTTCATACGATTTAAGAAATTTCATTCTCTTGCTAACAATCCAAGAAAAAGTCCCAACAAATCTAACAACAGCAGGTTTAGACTTTTGGTAACTTTTATTGTTTTGAGTATCACAATCAACACCCAAGTTAATCATTAAATGACAAATTAGCAGCTTTTCTGCATGCTTCATATTAATTCGTAAAATCTATGCTTTACTCTTTTGTAAAGAGGATACCTCATTAGTAGGCTATAAGACTCCAATGTTTTTAAACACAAATCACTCCAATCAAAAGTGGTTTCTCAATAGGAACCGAATAAATTATCAAACACAACATTTTATAGCCACTGAAAACTAGTCATCTGAGGAAAGGTGAAACTCGAAAAACAAGATTCACCTTTTGTTACAGATTTGAATTTTGATTTTCTGTACAGCAATTATTGATGTTGTTTATTTGACGACTTCTGATCCACTGGGTCCCTCAAGGTCGAGGGCTTAACTGTGGTACGATGTGTAATCTTTGAATATCCATAAATCTGTCTACACCAACATTTTTTGTTCTCATTCGTTCAAAGAAAAATCACCCAATATTTTTAATGAGACATAGCATGTAAGAAAGTAGGATATCACTTGCTGGGCTGTTACATAGTTTTGACATGTAATTATCAGCGCTTACTCTGGATTCAAGTTACTTTTATTGCGCGAGTATCGCAATCAACGCTCAAGCTGATCATTAAATGACAAATATCAAAGCTTCTACTTGAAGTTAATGCCTTTAAATTCCATTTTCGTATAGCATCTTAGCTGCGAAAATGCGAAAAAAATTTAAAAACATTGCAAAACAACTGCGTAGATTGAGGCATTGTTTTATATTTTTTTCCAAGCTTCCAAGTCTGTTTATTCTAGGGTTCTAGATATTCTGTCAAAATTTAGTAATAAAGCGATGTTATTGTATCACAAAAAACTTTTTCTGTGAAATACGTGGCAGTTTGCTTCGTGTCTCTCATACTTCGGTCTTATGTATTTGTATTTCATGAGGCCTGTGAGCATGCTTTAATCTTTCCTAGACACTACTTTTCAGTGGCAACAAAGTGTTATTTTTGCTAATTTATTCAGTTTCTTTTGGGAATTCACTTTTGAATGGAGTGAATTGTATTTCAAAACAATGAAGTCGAATAGCCTACTAATGACGTATATGATGTGATATCCGCTTTACTCTACTGAAGAGGAAAGCACATATTATGCAGGTTAATATCAAGCATGCAAAAAAGCTGCTAGTTTGCTATAGTTCCTCTCCACGAATTATAGTTGAATATGAAAAATGAGCTCAATTTTCTTGCATTTAAACTGAATATGGTCCATGAAAGTTTCATAGAGATCATTGCATAGAAATGGTAATTGTCAATTTCAAGTTTAATTTCGCTTTGTACATACCCTTTTAAACAATGAATTAAAAAAAATTTGGCACACTTTTCTTCGTTTAAAGCAATAGCTAAAATACAGTGATGTCACAATTTATAGTTGTGTCTGAGTCAACCATGAGTCAGGACCAGCAGGGACATCAAACTACCTTGCAGTTACGATAGGCACTCGAATTTGAGCAACCACAATGACGTTTTAATTAAGCAATCAAAAGCCTGAATCATATACTGAATTTTTTTTTCGAAATACATCAAACATGACCCAATTATTGCTATATTTAAAAAAAAAACTTAAAAATAGTTACTAGTAATGTGTATGACAAAGATACTACAGCTCGACATTAGTTATTACTTCAGACTTATGAAATATCAAAGATCGTTGACCATAACAGACTCTGTAAACATTGAATTTGAGCAAACACATTTTGCTATATCTAAAATGAACTAGAAAATCAGGAAACTAGTAGTATGTATGAACGAAGGTGCTACAACACGACCTTTAAACATAGGAGACAATTGACTGAATTTCTGTTTCAATAATAAATAGAAGTAAAATAAAGTAAGAATACTCGCACCTCTGATATCGGCTTTTGTCTTTAGCTGAAGATTCTCAATCCTGGTTGCTTGATCTGTAATAAAAGCATATTCGAGGTAATTCTGAACAACCAAAAGCTACACTTCAGCTTACATTGGGCAACCCTTACATTGAGCAACCTTTTTCTACTTCCAGAAGCTCCCTCATACAGTAGTTAGTTAATTCTGAGTTTATTTTTATAGGAGTGGATCATCCTGACCAAGGCCCTGTACTAGCGACCACTTAGGCTGAATAGAGTTAGAATTGATGGAATGATATTTTCATCCTGTTCAGCTCAATCCACCAAGTTTTTTTTACCCTGGGTTGGGTGGTGGGCATGGATTAATGGGCCGGTCTCGTCGGACTCTAACCAGAGAAATTCAATCTGCAATACCAGCATGTTTAACCACTAGGCGATCGCATCCACCAATTACTAAATTGCGAACAAGATGTCAAGCAAAAATATCAGGAGTGTGGAATGATGTAAAAATTAGAATAGGATGTATTGTGAGGTCGCATAAAATCACCTCAATGATAAAGCAACCCGAAAAGCCCCACAATATTAAAATCAGCGCAAAAGACTGAATAAGTAAAGTGGGTTCAGACAGACTGTAACGACTGTGGGTGTCCAATTACTTTGTGAAGGAACGAAAGTTCGACATAGTGATTGGATGCGATATCATTACAACAATAATGGTTTAGAAGAGTAATAAACAAGCTAGTCGTGCTATCATATACCATCAAGAAAACACTTTTTTGTTGCAGTGTAAAAAAAGGTAATTTATTCAATGTAAATTTAAAGGGAAGAATCCTATTAAGATTATCCTTAACTTCTCCTATATTTCGGGTCGTTTATCGAAATCTTGAAAACATTTAGTTCATATTTGATTTAGAAAAATAGCATTAACATTTTGTGATTCAATTCAAACTAACTCTGTCATTCAAAAAAGTTTGGTTTCATATTTTTCAAACATTATTCTAAACCACCTATCATTATATTATTGAAAATAATGGAAGCCGATTAACATTTACTATACAAAATATTTTTGGTGTTATTGGAATAGTTCACTCATATTTGTATTGGATGAATGGAAATGAAAAGTTAGCAGTAATGGTAATCTCCCTATTGAGTATTTCTTAGGTATTTGACATCTGGGGCAAACCTTTCATGCCCTAATAGGCTTGTAAAGCATATTCAAAGCATTTCACTAATATATCTTAATGTATTACAAGTAAAAGGAAGAAGTTACTTAATCAAGCATAAACAAACATTTCCATTAAAATCTATTGCACACAAGGCAAAATCTAATGGAAAGCAACGATAGACATAAATCCATGAACTTGTTGACCAATTTTTGTGTGCATGCAGTTTACAAATTGCAATATACTCGCATTCACTAATAGCAGCCTTATTTATGCTATATAAGTTGAAAAAAGAGAAATGTATAACCATTTCGTTTCTTTTCTATCCGCTGATATTGAAAGTTGTTGTCGATACGATACCAGCCCATATAATTTTTGACGGAATTTTGCAAGAAAAAGAAATAATGGAAGACTTGTTATATGTTTATGAATAAAAATAATGTGTCAGAAAACCTATCAAGCACCATATTCTGTGGTGTGGATATCAATTAGAGACATCATTAAGACAATCTTGGTGGCAGCGTCGCCAATGGTTCGAGAGCGTCCTCAGTTGGCATCACATCGGGTGGATCGTTATTGGGAAATGCATTAAAATTTGTTTTCACCGAAAATACTGGAAATGTATATGGGAAAAGTTAATATTTCCTGCGATTTACCAGAAAATGCTTACAGAGAAAGGTTAATGCAATACTCTGAAGGGTAATCTCTTTGTTAATCTCTTTCTGATTAATAAAAAAGAAAAATTGTTTGTCTACTTCAATATGCCATCCAGTCCCAAAGGAATTTTAAAATGAACCCAATCCAAGATTGTGACTATTACATTCCCTCTAATGGCAACCACCCGACCACAATAGGGTTTTAAAATAAATCCAATCTAACATGGCCGTTGTTACATTCGCTATAATGGTGACATCATATATAATACATACAGAATATATATATATATATATATATATTTTAATATTTGCATATATACACACAACACTATTTTATACTTATCTGTATACCATTTTATTTTATTTATTTTCTCGCTCTCTTTGAATAGGAGAGAAAAGGTTGTTCATGGTCCTGAATAAGTCCTGCAACAGACAACTTTTTTGTAGGCAGGTGAGGACTTCAACAAAGAATGCTGCGACAACAGCACTTGAAGGCTATGTTATAACGAACAAGCTTTATCACACACGCAGCGAGAACTGCCCTAATCCATGTCAATTGGTAAACAACATTGCTGGTATGGATGGCCTTGCTATACTTGTCGTCGCAAAATAGTTGATGGTGAAACACCTGCAGATGCTTACATAAACAATCTCAAAACTCAATCTATATTGCAACATTTGGATTCCTTAGCAAACAATCTGATATCACGAAACATAGTTCATGAGACAAATAGGTTTTTCCAATAGGTGGCCGATTGGGGGTATATGGTCCCATTGTGATGGTTCCAGCAAATATTAATTTGTGGCATATGTTCTTCTCAGTGGACACGAATCATGTAATCTTTTGAAAATCGAATTTAAAAGAAAATTAGAATATGATGGACATTAGGAGTTTCAGTTAGTTTAAAAAAAAACTATATAGAAAAGTGCAATTCATTCCTACAGGTGATCATCCGATAAGAATAAGCTTGCCTCTCTTTATGTTATAATCAATGAATTACGATTATGAAGATGATGATTTTGTCAGGAAAATCAATGCGGTGGTCCAACCTTAAGAGGTATATTGCTCGACCAGATATTTTAGAATCCATTTCATCCATGGCGACATTTTTTCACAAGCACAATTTGGTATTCATAAAGAAAAGACAAGTAGTGGCCTCGTAGTGGTGATCGTGAATTGTATTATCGCACAACTTTACAACTGTATCTGCCCCATAGAAATCTAAATGAATGGAAACCACTAGATTGTGGAACCTATGCAGAATTCTATTGTCGCGAAAGTTTAATATTAAATGGGAAATGAGATCAGTAAAGAAGCTTCACAAAAATAGGAGAGATATAACGTGACTATAGACATCAGCCATTAAAATGACAAAAAGTTGGAGAATGGATGGGGTCTGCTGGCGTCTGAGGCAGAACTACTTAAAATGGAGACAAACTTGAGAAGCCTCTTGTATATGTAGAAAACATTGATGAAGACGAAATTCCTGATGTGATTCAACAATAGAATATTTTCCATCACCGATACCCCAGAATCAGGCAAAAAGTATACCAAGATCTTTGAATATCAAACAGCAAGAGGTGTTTTATATTTTGAGGGACATGTGTGTAAATTTTACTCCAGGTAAGATTCAGAAGCCACTTAGCATATTTTGACAGGGGGTACTGTTACAGGTGACTTTCATGTCGTTAAATCAATATTTACAAATGTGACAAATTACTATAAAGACATGCCAACGATCCTACAGCCTTTGCGTTTTGCACAATGCACCTACTGGTATTAACTACATTCCACAGTGCCTTCAAAATTCCTCTGCATATTTTGATTCCATACTTTCCATTATCAATAAGCGCTGCAAGTTTAATCACTTGCAGGTATTGATAATTGATGAAATTTTAATTGTCTCCGACAAACTATTTTACTATGAAAATTGTAGATTAATGCAAATCAAGCAATCAAAGAAACAGATGGTGTTAATATCATCGTTATCGATGTTTTTTTTTATCAGTTGCCGCCTAAAGGAAAACCTTTGTATGACACAAGATCCTGCAATGCAACGTGGCATGAAGGAAGATTTTTCTCTGATTGAATTAACAGAAATCTCAAGTCAAAAAGAAGATCAAGATTTTGTGAAGTTATTGAATAATATACGCACAATAATTTTTTTTTTTTTTTTTTTTTATTGAAATTCACTCTGAGCTAGGCCACAGGAGAAGAATCAAATTTGAAAATTCTCCTGAAGCCACTAAAGTGCAAAGAGCTACATGAAAAGCAGGAACAGGAACTAAGGAACCCCCATCCCTGATAGATGTCTATTAACGAGAGTTTTAAAGCCTTTTAGATCAACACGATCAGGAAAGCAGCAAGAAGGCAAGGAATTCCCCAAAGTTTAGAGATTCTTGGAAAAAAGCTTCTTGCATAAAATTGTTTGTGACATTGTGGAACCTCCACAGTGAATATATGCGAATTGGTAGTCAATCGTGTTGACAGATTAAAAATTTTGTTAGAAGGAACGAGAGCAACCTGAACAACCCTGAACAAAGACCATTATAATATCTGTAAAATAAACATAGTGAGGCAACATTGCAGCGGTGTGTCAAACTTTGCAGACCGGAAGAAAGTGTAGGGCCAATCATATTGATCACAAGCCGTTGAATACGGTCGAGCAGTAGAGCGAGAACGACGAAAACCATGCTGCTTGTCAGTGACGAGACAAAGTGACTCCAGGTGTCCAGAAATATTAATATTATTAATTAATTCAAAAATTTTACTGATAATTGGTAATAAGACTAATTGGACGACATTTACTGGGATCATTTCGATCGCCACTGCTTTTGAATGCCGGCACAATCATTGCACATTTCCATGTATTGAGGAAGGTGCATTTTTTAAAACATTTATTAAACAGTTTGGCTAAAATAGCGGACAACTCGGGTGGTAGAATTTTCAGAATCACAGCTGGAATGCAGTCAGGACCAGGAGATATGTTCGAATAGAGTTTGGCAATCATTCAAGAGACAATTATCGGAGTTACTGACATGTTCTCCAATGCAACGACAGTTCGATTTGGGAAATTAGGTGTTTAGGTACCAGAAACCAAACCAAGGCTACAGTTATTAGAGAACATCTTGGCAAACAACTCCGCCTTGTCTATAGAAGAACGCAAAATTTCGGGGCCATTTAAAAGAGGAGGGATACTAGATTTACCCCTGTTCATTACATTGTTTATTATTTTCCAAAAATCTTTGGAACCCAAATTTTGTTGTGAAATTTTGGATTTGGTGGATTCCATGTACAGTGCTTTAGCAATTCTGAAAATTCTTTTACAATTATTCCTAGACTTTGTGTGAAGTCGTCTATTATTGCTGTTGGAATGTCGACGATAGCAGTGGAAACGATGATTTCTCGTCGCTATTGCCGCAGAGCATTTGGGTGAAAACCATGGGACAGAGTGGGGCTTCACCTGGAATCTTCGGTGGGGAATGAATTCATCAATTCCAAGGCGTATCCCCTCTGCGATTTCCACCACACACTCATCAGCAGGCAACAAGAAAACACATCGCTCCACAGCACATCGCGGAGAAAGTCCCGAAAAGAATCCCAAGTCACCGCCCTCGTAGTTAATAAGAAGTGTGGTGAAAAGGAGTCGTTTTTTTATCTCGACTGCAGAATGACGTGGTCGGAAGTACCAAGTGGCTGGG
Source organism: Styela plicata (assembly GCA_963675895.2). Classification (NCBI taxonomy): domain Eukaryota; kingdom Metazoa; phylum Chordata; class Ascidiacea; order Stolidobranchia; family Styelidae; genus Styela; species Styela plicata. The sequence goes on from OZ023147.1 coordinate 13,087,498, forward strand.
GGAATACCATATATATTCTCCTGAACCAAGAAGAATACACCACCTGGATCTGAGACAAAACAAGGATCCAGTCGGGAAGGAGCCGAGTCGGGTTGTCAGTGATCCTAGTCATAAATTCTACCATCTGTGTCAGTGACTCAGTAATGGTGAAATTATGAGTTTTAATTCCGGCCAGGTCAGTTGTAGCTGAACTCAACCAGGTATCGTAATGGGCATTAAAATCTCCCATTATAAAAAATTTGGCAGATGGACAAGACATCGAAATCTTATCCATCTGCAAAGAGATGTCGTTCAGGACAGAACAATCTTGGGTTGAGGGGGATCGGTATGCGAAGAATAAGAGATGATGTCGATGTTGTAAAGTTAACAGTAAAACACAGAATTAAGTTTTGACGCGCAGATCTGCCATCACATATACTTAACTAACTAACAGAGAGATAAACAACACAGCCAACCACACCGAGGGAGACAATCAAGTAATCAAAACAATCAAAGGTAAACAACTAAAGCAATTAGTAAACAACTGTAAACAATCACATTGATTGTATTCTAAGTTAACAATTCACTCTCTTTTATAATATTAAAAGTTTCAATGTTCAAGTTTGTTGAGCATAAGAATTTGTCTCAATTGGTGAGAGGATGCTCCTTGTTTTGTCATCACATTGGCTAGTTGTTTGTCTGATTTGATCCAGTCAATCAATCGCAATTCTTTTTGTTGAACCATTTCTTTGAGAGCCGAGATTTCAATTCTGAGTCGTTCATCAGAAACATTTTTCTTCGATTTCAATGCATCATGAAGTGATTTGTTATCCGTCAAAACATCAATTGGAAGTTTACATTTATCCTTGTAATAAATCTCTGAAAATATTGAATTAACAAAGTGTGCACTTTCCACTGCATCAGATAGGGCCAAAGTTTCAGCAACAAGTGTACTCTTTGCAACTCTTCTTACTCTCCTGGATTGCCAGCATACTAACGAGCACTTTTGATTTTCACCAACAAGAAAGACTAAATGCCCGCCTTGACTTCCACCTTCTTTCAGATTGCCATGAGCTGCATCTGCATAAACAACAAGCCGCAAACTATCATCTTTTCCCAAATTTTCGAAACCAAGGTCCATTCTGTGTGCTTTCAGTTTTCTACTTATTTTGTTTGCATAAAATAGATCTTTGGACTTTGCCTCTTTCAAGTGAGTAGAAAGTTGGCAAATATCAAAACTGATATCTGGTCTTGCCTGATTGCTTGTCCACAGCAGTTTCCCAATGCTAGATCTTAGGATATCTTTCTCATTATCATTTAAAGGAGTCGTCATTTTTTCTAATGGTTGGAATCTGTTTCATATTGTCAATATAGATATTTTGGTCTAAAGTGATTCTTGTCTCATTTTGTGAAATGTTAAGTCCAAGATATCTGAATGCCTGGGTTTTTTCAGAACCAATTCAAAAGGTGTTTTTCAACTCTTGTATGAGTGTGGACTTGAAATGATCTGTACCGGCCCATAGGATGTCATCCACATGAATTGTTACGACACCATGTAATGTTCCATTGTTATAATAGTAGAAGACAGCTGGATCCACAGAACATTGTTTGACTTTTTGAGCAGACATGAATTCCTTCATTCGCTCATACCATTTCAAGGAAGCATCAGATAGACCATACACACATTTGTTTAATTTCCACAATCTTTCAGTATTAGCTCCACTTGGGGGCTTAAGATAAACATCTCTTGCCATACAATTTCCTTGCAAGAATGCTGTTTTTATATCGATTGTATTCAGCTTCCAGTTTTTCTGAGCTACAATTGCAAGAATCACCCTCAATGAGTCTTTTGAACATGTAGGAGACTCTTTTTCTATGTCAGAGAGCTTCTCCTCAAATCCTCTCGCAACGAGCCTAGCTTTTGGCCGGGGGCCATGATCTGTATCTTTGATGCTGCAAACCCAACGTACAGATATTGTATCTTGTCCTTCATCCACCACTTCACTGTAAACATTATTTTCTCTCCAACTCTCCAATTCCAGTAATTTAGCATTGTAAAAAACTATATCACCAGTTAAATGAATTTCTTCAGTATCTTTTTCAACATGCAATTCAAATTCATCAACATCATCAAAATTAACATATCCAGTGGTTCCCTTCATGTGAGATGGAAGAATGTATTCAATATTGTAAGAATTTTTGTATTTTCCTGTCGATTTACCAGCCCGGTTAATTATTTTTGCTTTATGATTCTGACTGTCCATATTAAACCGCACAACCTGCACTTTTTGCAAAATCTTTGGTATCCAGATTTGTCGTTTACCAGATTGAGATTCTTCATCAGGTTCAAGTGGCGTTAAATCATCTTGCTCATTTGAAACACCTGGTACGTCTTCAGATTCTGTTACATTTTTTGTGTTTCTTTCTAGAGTCTCATCTTCCATCCAATGTTATTGCCCATATTGCGCCTCGTTGTCTATTATCAATTTCAGGTTCATCAAAATAAGATAGTTTGTCAGTTGGTCTATCAGGATTATCATATGCTTCAATCCCATCGGTACAATCATCAACAGAAACCTCCTTCCTAACACAGCTTTGATTTTCAGTTAGTTGTACCCTGCATGAGTGTGCTTTGATATATTGTCCACCATGCCTAATGAATATCAATGGCCCATCCTGACTTACAACTCGCCCCGGTCCACGCCATCTCTTGAAGTTTTCACGTTTATAATACACTTCACTACCGGGTGCAATGTGTTGACGATTTTGACGTGTTTGTTTGCGCAATGCACGGCGGATTTTCTCTGATGTTTCTGCTTCTACAAATGATTTCCGTGCAAAATGCAAAGCCAATATATTCGTTGCAACAGTAGTACTAGTTGTTAATCCTTCCAGTGCTGGTAACTTATCTTCAATCACAGAGGGCACTACGTCCGCACACCAGTTGATTAGGGCTGAAACCATTAGAGTTTACTTGAGCATTTTTGGCAGAAACTGCCCAAGCTAGAGCAATTTCTATGTCACACTTTTCGGTTTCTTTCACCATATCATCTTGTACTTTCAAAAGCATCTCATTCAACACTCGAATGTGCCTCTCACACAGTTCGTTACTCCAAGGAGAATATGCTGGAGCTGTTGTGTACCTGATATTGAAGTTCTCACACATTTGTTTGAAGTCTTCATTATCAAATTCTCCACCATTATCACTTAGAATGCACGAAGGTGCACCATAAAAATTTATCCAATTTTTCATGAATAATTTCACAATTGTTGCTGGAAGTTTATGACGAATTATACTTGCACTACTATATCTTGTGAACTCATCAATGATGTGGAAGAACCAAACAGATTTATCTAGTTGATGTAAATCTACAGATACTGTTTGATTGAAATTATCAGACTTTGGCAATGCAACAGTTGGTTTCGCAAGAGGTGTTTTATGTAATTTACATACACCACAATTATCAACAGTCGACTTTATCACTTCATATAAACTTTGATCATCTTTACCAGCATTCTTCAGTAACTTTCTCATATTTTCAACAGATGCATGGCCAAATTGCTTATGTAATTTGATAATATCAGAGTTCTGCAACGTTTTGGTTTCATTATTTTCAAAAACCCGAGCTTCTTCGTCACTGAATATAGCTTTTGGCAATATCAATACTATAGTGACCTTGTTTTGATATGTGCAGCGGAATCTGTTGATCCCAAATTGTTACTTTATCATTCTGTAGGTCTAAAACTGCACCAAATTTCCTCATTGTTTCTTTGCTGAGCAGCAAAGGAATGTTCTCATGTATAATTTCAACGCACAGAATGCCTCTTTTACCAGCTATTTGAACTGGTAATAAATATAACATTTGTGACCGAACTTGTCGACCATCACCAAAACGGAAGATTTTTTCACTTGGGTAGATTCTCACTCTCTCTCTCCTTTTTGCCTAAAAAACCCAAATAGTTGTCTAACCATTTATATCCAGCAACGGTTTTAGAACAAGCAGTATCAATGATGCCATGAACAAACTCTTTTTTGTTAAATTGACAATTGACGTAGATGAGATTTCCGCATTATCATAATCATTGTGCGAATTACCTTCTTCACACACATCAGTCATATATTTTTCAGCATCCCTGTGAGGGCATTTATTTGCCCAATGTAATTTAGAATCGCAAATTAAACATCTTGAAACCTTTTCATATTTATCCAGTGGATTTGTTTTACCATAAGGGAAATATTTCAGTTTCTTTTCCTTGCGTTTTGCACCTTGTTGATTGAAGCCAGTCTTTGCCACAAATATTTCTTGTTTTATCGGAGTCTGAACAGAACCGCTAGATTCTTTAGATTCTTTTGAGTGCAGATTTCATAGAGGTGAATTTCATATCATTAGCAACTGTAAGTACAAGTTGTCTCTGTTCATCACCAATACATGCACCATCTAGAAGTTTGAATGAGAGTATCGCATCAGGTAATGTCATATCATGCTGAACAAGTTTGGCATACCTATGTTCATATTCCAGGATATAATCTACCATAGATATTTCTTCCTTCTCCAAATAATGTATGAAACCAGTATAAGTTTCATACGCTTCATCTATAGATTCAGATTTGAAAGCTGGGTCTAATTTATTAAGTAAAACATCCAAGCCTTCATCAACATTAAGATCATCTGCACTGAGATCTGCAACCGCTTTTTCTGCTTTAGCATTCCCTTGTAAGGATTCCAGCAAAACAACAATACCAGGTTTCTTCTTTGGCATTTCAGTTACCAAAGTCCACATTTTAAGTTTTCTTCTCCAACTAGGATATCCCTCAACCATATTAAACTTGGGTGGGTACAATTGTCTGGATGCCATGATCCTCTGCTACCATGTAAAGTTAACAGTAAAACACAGAATTAAGTTCGACGCGCAGACGCGCACTCTGCCATCACATATACTTAACTAACTAACAGAGAGATAAACAACACAGCCAACCACACAAGGTAGACAATCAAGTAATCAAAACAATCAAAGGTAAACAACTAAAGCAATTTGTAAACAACTGTAAACAATCACATTGATTGTATTCTAAGTTAACAGATGTCAGAAGCGACATTCGCAGGCACAAATATGTAGGTGATGTAGACTCGACGTCTGGACTATTCTTCACAAAGAATGATTCCACAGGAACAAAGTTTCCTCTCAACTCACGAATGTTAGAAAAAAAATTGTTTACCGTGAGATTCTTAGCACCCCTCCCCTATTACGGGGTGCACGGGACTGGGGGCCATTGGCTTTATTCGGACGCATCATAATATGTGAAAAAACCAGCAACTGCACGCTGAGCAGGAAACATAAGTAACTGAACTGCCATTGTTGAATGCAGCGAGTGGTATCTACCCTGGACGAGAGTATGAACTCCCTACCACTTCTTGAGATTTGGATTACGTTTGGTTGGCTCACCTTCTGTCTATAGAACTTCCCGATGAGGGTGGCCCTGCCAGGAGAGAATCTCTCCCAATCAGTATAGCGCTACAGATTACAAAGGTAATGAGCCCATCCGCCACGACAAGGCAGTAATCGTTGACAATTTTTACCAAAAACGAATTCACTGCAAAATCAAGTTCCAAAATTTTTCATTCTCTGTCTCCTGTCACTTTGTTCTTACAGTCTCAGGGAAAGAACTTTTTTTAGAAAATGAAAAAAACAAATTCAGAAATGAAGGGGCATATGACCGGACAAGAACTAGCAAGTTCAGGCCTGTTATGTTTGTGATTCTCTCTCCTATGTCGTTTAATTGTTACAGACAGTAGTTAGCACTTGTTTAATGCTTGCAAGGAAAGCAGATCGAAACAAATCAATCTGATTCGTTGTCTGAGAGCAATCTTTGCAACAGGCAAATATTCCAGCAGTTCAAATTCTTCTTACTCTAATTGTGGAAGTACAAAGTTTAAGCGTTTCTGAAAAAAAATTGCGAACAGTTTGTTACTAGCACAATTGGGGAATTATAGAAAAAAAAAGACCAAATTCATTTGTTGCTGTAATTAATTCTTACAGTCTCGTGTAGTGTTGATTCCGAAATGTATTATCGCACAACTTTACAACTGTATCTGCCCCAATAGAAATCTAAATGAACAGAAACCACCAGATTTTGAAACCTAAGAAGAATTCTGCTGCCGTGGAGGTTTTTTATTAAATGGTGAAATAAGATCAGTAAGCGATATCGTTAAAGCTTCACAGAAATATGAGAGGTGTAACGGGACTTTAGATATCAGCCATATAGATGACAAAAAGTTGTAGAATGGATGGCGTCTGAGGCGGAACTACTTAGAAATGAGGTCAAACTTGAAGTCTTCTGTAAATGTGGAAAACATGAAGACCAAATTCCTGATGTGATTCACAAAAAAAACAACTCCGACAACAGAATATTTTCATCACCAATACCCCAAAATAATATTTTGAGCGACAGGTATGTAAATTTTACTCTAGGTAAGATTCGGAAGTCGCTTAGCATAAATTTGACAGGGGATGGACAGGGGGTGCTGTTACAGGTGAATTTCATGTCATTAAATCAAAATTTACGAATGCAACAAATTACTATCAAAACATGCCAACAATCCCAAAGCACTTACGTTTTGTTTTGCTCACTGCACCTACTGGAAATTGCGGCATACAACATTGGTGCAGCTACATTCCACAGTGCCTTCAGAATTTCTTTGCATTTTTCGATTCCATACATTTCATTATCAGAGAAAAAACACAATGCGCTGCAAGTTCAAAGACTTGCAGATATTGATATTCGATGAAATTTCAATGGTCTCCGATTTAAACTATTTTACTATGTAAATTGTAGATTAGATACAAATCAACCAATCAAAGAAACAGTTTGGTGGCGTTAATGCGATTGCCATGGGTGATTTTTATCAGTTGCCGCCTGAAGGAAAGCCTTTGTATGACAAGTTTCTGCAATGCAATACGGCAGGGGTGGCCAACCAGTCAGAGACCAAGAGCCACATTTCTTACTTTGTTACCTCAAAGAGCCACATCATGCACAAGGTCATACATGCACATCAGATATACCTTTGTTCAGCCCGCTAGAATGCTAGATTTATTGTAAATGTCACACACCAACATGATAACAAAAAAAATTACAAGCCATTTATTGTTATGCATGCTACTTGGTGGGACCTCTGGCATTCCTTGGATTAAACAATCCTCTTCAAATCTGGCTTGTATGTCGTTGTTGCCAATCGAAGCAGTTCTTTCACATGGGTGTCAGATGCTTTGATTTCACGTGTTTTAGGGTAGAAAACACCGATTCTCGGACGTATGTTGAACCAAACATTGACAGTATCCTAAGTGCAGCCTGTTTCACATTGGGGTATTTTTCCATTGGCACACTTTTCCGTAACTCAATGGTCCCTTCCCTTAAACCCCCTTTCAGGTTGGTCCTCCTCATGAAGGTCGATCATCTCCAACTCAGTTGCAGCCTCATCTGAGACTAGGGGGAATTTCAAACAGTTCGGCCTTTTGAGTTGCAGATCACGGAATCACAGCACCAAGTTTTATTTCAGGGTTTCAAGAAGTGTTGCATATCTAGCTCTTTGCTTATTCAGGTCGGCGATAGTGACTTGCCCGCTGGCTTTTAGCAAGGTGGTAAATTGCGTTGAATCTCTTTTGAATATGCGTCTTGAACAGCTTCAGTTTGTTGACAAACGCAATCACACTTTGCACTAGGTCAGGCAGAATTTTTAACTTACCCTGCAAATTCAGGTTCAATCTGTTCAAGTGACACAGCATGTCTACCAAAAAAGCCAGATCCATGATCCACTAGAGGTTCGAGAGCTCAGGATAGTTCTTGTTCTTCTCTTCCATGAACAGTTTCACTGCATCTAAAAACTGGAAAAAGGAAGAAAGTACCCGGCTCACAGTGCAGTGCAGCGGCAGGTCACCTGGAAGCCCTTGGTCCAGCTCAGCAATAAGATTCTTGAATTGAAGGTGGTTACGCGCATATGTGTGAATGAAGTTGACGATTTCCATCAGTCTTCATGACCTAGTCCTAATTCAATGATTTAGACCAGAGTTGCTTCCTGTGAATGACACAGTGAAAATTCCATAAATCTGGAAATGTCTGGTCAGCTTTGCACAGCTCCACATGTCCTTTCAGATCCGATCATGGCTGGCGCACCATCCGTGGTAATTGCCGTTAGTTTTGATATGGGCAGATTTGCTTTTGACAGTGCAGCCATCATTGCATTTTTCCCTTCTATGCCACGGGTTCAGTCTTTTAATGCCACAATATCAAGGAGTTCTTCTTTGATCAAGCAATCTATTGAAACAGACCGTCCGAATATTGCCAACTGGCGCTTGTCTTGTATGTCACAGCTCTCATCTAATGCGACACTAAAATACTAGAGTGCAACCGTGATTAATAGTAGTGTTAATGTCCGATATTCTGTGTTCAACAGCGTGGCGGGATAGTTGGATTTTTTTTAGTTTTTTGTAAATGCGCTAGTCACGCCTGACATACGAGGCAGAATGGCTTGCCAATACGTTCAACAAAAAATATAGGCTTTCCCACTCGTCCGGTGTTCATCCATCATATTTTCGTTTTGCTGGGCATTTTTCCCTGCCATTTTGAGAGCAAATATTTACTTAATTATACTAATACAACCTAAATAAGAGAGCAAAGCTCAAATATATGGACACGAATATTCCAGTCCAAGGGCCAAACATGCAGCTACGCTAGCGTACTGCACAAGCGTGACGAAAAAGGCGCGCGCTAAGGCATGTAATATGACGTCATTATTCTGGAGTTATTACGAATTGTTAGGCATTTTTAATTATTTACTCGTCACCAATAAACGCTTCTCACACCAGACAAATGAAATGTTTCAAATGTGGGAGCTCGATGATCGAAGAACCTATCAGGAAATTGGGAAGGGATTCCGACAAATGGAGATGCCAAATACCAACGTGCCGTACTAGTGCCACCATTAGAAAGGGATCGTTATTCGAAAGATGTTAGCTAGAGTCTGATAAAGCTAGCAATAATAATGTATTTTTGGGCAGAGGATTTCTACAACAACAAATCAGCAGTAGCCCCTAGAAATAATATTGGCCGGACAAATTACCCTCCATTAATATTGCGAAATTGGGAATGAGGAATACACATCGAACAATTTGCCACTGACGAGAATATGTTTCTGCATCAGGGATACATACTGGTTGTGTCATGGGTCATGCATGGGACGGACAAGATTTGGTGCGCCGGGATTATTTTTGATTCATTTATCTACGTACTGTTCGAATCATTATGAAAGCCCGTATTTACACACTTTTTGATCTATCAAATGATATAGGTACGGGTAAAGCATGATCCTTGAACAGGGGGAATTAGAAACTTATTAAACTTAACTTGGAAAAAAAATTGGAAAAAATATGGAACAAAATCATTTCTGAAGCATATATTTACTCTTTTTGATCAATCCAATGATATATACATGGAGCAGGCACTATGTTCAATCTTAGCATTGAATGTGGGCTCTAAAAATTTTTGAAATCATCAAACAACACCATAGACCTTCAAATCCTGATATAAAGCACTTTTTTTCAATATATTCCCCAAATCTGAAAGTTATATCAGTACAAATACAGACCCCATGGACTGGAAAACGATGTAAAAACTGATTTCTTTGTCAAGAAAGGCAATTTTAAGAGGTTATATCTGAAGAACCAAACTAAGTGCAAAAAAATGGGGGCATGAGTTCTTCATTGACTATCATTTCAGACACCAAGATCATTCTTATAAATTCTATCGAAGATTCCTTTACTTTTTCTAAAACAAAGATTTTGTGGCTGCAGTTTGATGGAAAAATCTGAAATCCTTGAACAAAGTGTTTTCGTCTGCACAAATATTTTGACAAAGACCTCAGATCTCTCGATCTTGTGGCGTCAATACTAGAGCCAAATAGCATAATAATGAAAATAATTGAAAAAAACGTAGAATTTCAAAAGCCTTAATTATAATAAATACTATGAAAAAAAACATGGGCAACAATAGGTAGGGAATTTTGGAGAAGTATGCTTTGGAGCTCAAATGAAGTCGTAAACACCAATTATTGCTAAGGTTTATTCTATATAATTTGACCTGAAATTAAGTGGGAATCCCAGAATATGATTTCCACTTCTGTCTTCATTTGCTGCATCTCCATTTAATTCGCGGATCTGAAAAGAAAATATATTTAATGTACTTCTGATCTTCCAACTGATACAGTTCAGCTGTCAGAAATAAATCAAGAATAAAAAGGGGTATGACCAGCATGAATGCCCAAATCTCAAATTAATCTCGTCTGAATCTAGCTACAACGACACCAGAAAATAGTGGACTCCATCGTAAGAAAAATTAGCAAGGCAATTTCACACCATATCTCTTGCTGGGAGGTAATTTTTGAGTGCCTGATAGCAACCAAACTAGACAAAAAGGTTCAAAATCATCAACTAGCCTCAACAAAAAAATCATATTGAAATTTTGCCAGCTACAGATTTGTCTACTGACATAAGCTTTATACCATGTTCTAAGATATTACTGAATTGAAACAAGGCCACAAATTACATGGCAAAGAAATACTCAGTAAGAGCAATTTAAGTGGACAATATCACAAAATCATTGCCCTGGGCAATGGCAAAACCATCTATCACAATTGGTAAATTTAGGGCAGAATGTCCGCTATTCTGCTACTCAGACACCTGAAGCAAATGATTGCTTTAAGCAGAAGAAAATTTGGCAAACAGGCAATAGTTCATGGAAAATCTTTTACTGAAGGATTAAAAATGTTTTTATTTTGAGTGCCTGGTAGCAACCTAACTGTAAAAAAAAGGTTTAAAATTATCAATGATACAGTATTCCTACTATGAAATAATAAAGATTTTGAAGGTTTTTCGTCCATAAATAACAAACGTCTGAAATGGTCTAAGAAAAACAGGATCATGTCACCCTGATTCAGGCGTGAATATTTAAGATGCTTCATTTGAAATATTGCAGTAGGAAGGTGTATTTTAGAAAAATGGTTTCATATTTTATGAAACATTCTCCCATTGGCTACAAACTTTTCTGCTTGTAATATGGTTACAAGAAGCGGTTGATGGTTTTAGCATTGGTTAGAGAAGATACCACGCAGTGCACTTTACCATGATGATTCAGTTCTATGACGTTTATCAGTTTCAACATTATTGATTTTCTATTTTTATTTTTCGTTTTGATTTATTTAATGTCGGTACTAGGGATGTCCTTTTTATTGAATAGTTAGGTATTTTGGAAATCTAATTAAAAAGAATTTTGTTAATTTGATTATTCCTATTTTAAATAATTTTGTCGCAAAATCAAGGATAAATTATACCTTTTCTGCAATATGGGAAAATATGGTCAAATTAAGCAGTCCCGGTCATCAGAAAGGTTGAAACATCAATTCTAATGTTCTAATATTTAGATTATTTAAAATATGAAGGACAACCCCAGTAAGCAGAATACGCACTTGAAAAAAAAATAACTGACAACTATCCTATGGTTGATTATTGTTACAGCATTGGGGAAAATGCTTCATTTGAAGCCTAGGAGCCTGCAGGAAATCAATTTGATGTGCACGTATTTGTTCAGCAGTTTAATATATTTAAAAATGCAATTTATAAATAACTTCAGGTCTACTGAAGTAGCCTATTGGATCATATTCCTGAATCTATTAAATTGTCTCCAAGTTAAAAGATTCATCTTGGTTCAAAAAAAAATCTCATGTGCCTGGGGCAGTCTAGCATTGGTACCTTTGGTTTAGGTTAAAAACGTGCTGCAACTTTTTACGATATATATTTTGTACTAGTTGCAGCCCACACGACCCAAGCATGTTTCAATGTCTAGACCTGCATGGAAGGACGCTGTTTTTGGAGTGATCAGAAACAAGAGGTTTCACAGAAAAGGAATCGAATGAGAGATTTTTGGTAAGAAAATCGCACAGCCTTGGCACATTTACTCATATTTGTCCGTACACACAGGTCTGTCTCCAAGCCGCATAAAATTTTTTATAGTGTGGGAGAAGGGAATCCCTATTTGTTTGAATGAAAAGTGCAAATAGGTTTTTTGTCCACTTACGGCTGAATTCGTTTTCGAGTGCACATAGCTTAATTCTCAGTTCACAAGAAATTGCTTTGACCCTAATACAATAAACACCAGACGAATAGGTAAAATTATCTAATAATCATTTTATATTTCAAAACCATTTGTCTATTTTCTATGTTTTCCACCAAGGGGAGATCAACTGTTCATCCAAATGCTACAGTGAAATCATTTACAAGATTGTGATTAAAAGTGTTCAAATGCTGAACTTGAACAGATCAGTATTCAGATTTTGAAGTTTGCATCCCTCTTTATAGTCTTACAGTTTTCGTGAAAAGCTATATACGAGAATCTCAGTCTTTGGCCTGATAAATTCTAAATATCATGATAGCTAGAACTATATCCAACCTTGGTATAGATTCAGTCTTCCTTGAAATTGACGAGTAGAAGCTGAATTACAAGACGGCATCGAAGGTTCAAATTGAACCCCAAACATATCAAGTTTTTTTTTATATATGGTCTTATATATTTTTTATAGCCGCTTCTTAAATCTTTAGGGAAATTTACAAAATATAAATATGCCATAGCCATATGTTTGGACTTGCCAGAGTGAATTCTCATTATTTTACCTAAAATAATATCTGCTCCAAAAATTACTCATGTGTATCAGTACAAACAGTTGTATGTTTATACAACTTATTCTGCGCACTATAAGCACCTTACTAATGGTCGAGAAGTCATTTTACCAAAATTTTATTATTTTGCACACGGATATGATGCAGAATAATGGTCGCCAAAGTAACAGAGTTTAACAGCACTCAAGTTCGTCGAAGACTCAAAAACGGAAATGCATGAGTTCCGTCATTTCATGTTAAAATTATTATTTATAGAGATGAACATTACTCATTTTATTACATTGCTTACCAATACCATTTCGTTTCTTTTGCTTAAACTTTAAATCAACAATTAATCGTTGCCCAGTTAGTGCAATTGGCAAATCTCCCAATACATTGCCTACTAATACCATTTAGCTTTTTTTGCGTAAACTTTAAATCAACAAATATTCGTTGCCCAGTTGTGCAATTGGCAAATTGCCTATTTTTTCTTGGACGAAGATTACCACACAAGACGTCATGTCATGAACTTAAACAGAACCTACGTGACGAAATTGGTTTCCACAATAGTACAAAACAATTAAAATTTCCTTCATCAAAGTGGTTTTCGGCAAACTTGCCATGTTTAGATTCGTTGGAAAGATATTTCAAGCAATATATCATTGCTCATAAAATAATTAATTTAATTTTATTTAATGATAAATCATTTAAAAATTTGCTAATAAATACCAAAACATATTCTTCGATCTCACAATTGTAGGATTTTGAATTTGGCAATTATTTTTTTTAAATTATGATTCATATGACCTATATATTATCTAAATGACATCCAGAGACATCAAACAATAAAATTACAAATAGTTGGCCATGGGGTATATGGGTATATGTCCTATTCAGCCCTGTTCAGTAATTCAGTACACTCTTAGTCCTGTTTAGTGCTGCTATTCATTCCTGCTCAGTGCTATTCAGTCCTGTTCGGACGTATTCAGTCCTGTTCAGTACTTCCTGTGTAATACTATTCGGTGCCTTTTAAATTAATCAGTCAGATTTAGTGATTAGTAGGACTGCCGAATAATAATAATGATAACTAGAAATGCGCACACTGTACTACAGAGGATTTCACCTGACCAATACATCACTGGATCTTCAATGAGCACTAATGAATGAACTAAAAGATGTCTCACAGCACACAAAACTACTGGACTAATATCCTTAACTGACAAACAAAGCTATGCAATATCAAAGTGAATTGGTCACGCTATTAAATTAGGTCAATGCATACTACCGCTATAATCCAAAGAAATCATATATACACCATGCGCTGTATCAAATCAGCCTCAAACTTTTCCTTACACGCTTTTGATCAAATAAATGACATATTTATGGGCCATGCATGCAATAAGCAGGATGTGATGTTTTCTCTCATCTTGAAATTATGAATGGAGCAGTCATTTCAGGACTGTTAAATCGATCCGAAGCACAGCTTTGATCACTTTTTTATCTAATCAATGATATTATTCAGGGCTTTTAATCATTCATATTTAGTGATTAGTAGGACCGCCGAATAATAATAATAACTAGAATTGTGTACACTGTACTGCGAAGCCTTTCACCTGGCTATGATAAACATTGCCATCACTGGATCCTCAATGAGTACTCATGCATGATCTAAAAGATGTCTCACAGCACACGACTTCTGGACCAAGATTCTAACAGACGAACAAAGTTATGCGATAATCAAAGTTAATTGGTCATGCTATCAAATCATGCAATGCATACTACCACTATAATCCAAAGAAATCATATATACACCATGCACTGTATCAAGTCGTCTCGAACCTATCCTTCAAATCAATGACATATTTATGAGCCATGCATGCAACAGGCAGGATGTGATGTTTGAGCATATATTCATTCATACTCTTTCTGATCTATTCAATGATATATGCATTGGCCATGCATGGGACAGATATGATGGGAGTCTTGAAATACTGGCTGGATTATATTCAGGGCAGGTCAAATCAGTTTCTCGTATATATTTACTCTTTTTGCTATATATTTACACTTTTTCATGGGTCAGACACAAAGTAGAGTTTCGAAATTGTTGCTCGATTACTAGGACTATGTCAAATCAGCTCCAAAGCAAATATTACACTCTCTTTGCTCTACCCAATGACATACATATTGGACAGATATATGATGTCTGAGTCTTAAACTTGCAACTGAATAATCTATTTCAGGACTATGTCAAATTGGTTGCAAAGCAAATATTTAAACTCGTTTTGATCAATCCAATTATATATATAAGTGGCCCATGCATATCCATATCATGTACGAGCCACACATTTATCCTAACCAGTTTTTCAAACAAATTTAGAATTCATACGTGGGCTATTGTATGATAACAACATAAAATAGGTTCCTAAAATTTTTTAAAATGGTCCCAAATGAATTTTAAAAGTCACTGAACATTAGCATTTGTATCCAGTACAAAACCATGTTTTATTTCAAATAGCAAAAATAAAACGAATGTGAGCTCTGTAATCACATAAGCAAATCGAAAACATTAGACTTAAAGCTTTACTAAATATTTTTTTTTTGAATTAATGTGTGATATAATAGCTTTTAAAGAGACAAAACTCGCCAATTTGCAGCTGCTGTACTGTAAAAACAAAGATATAAATCAAGAATTTGTGCAGCATAACTTCTCCACTGAGTCTTTGACTATGACCCAACAAACTCAGAACACTTTCTCAGCTTCCATGCAAAAAGCTATTTCGAATTCCAGAATAAGTTTTTTTGGTTGAATCTTTACAGAAAATCTAGAATCCTTGAACAGGGAGACTTGGAACAAAGACTTTTCATCTACACAGACCTTTTGACTTAGATCTAAGACCTTGTAGTATCAAATCAGTTCCAAAGCATATATTTACACTATTTTTGATCCAATGATATATAAATGGAACAGAAACGATGTTCAATTTTAAAAGTATCGAATGCGGGTTCTAAAAATTATCGAAATCATTAAACATCAACGAAGACCTTCAAAACCTGATATGAAGCAATTTTTTTCAATAAATTCCCCAAATCTGAATCCTAAATCAGTCTCCTCGCACAAACACAGACCATGTGAACTGGAATATGATGTCACAGACCATGTGGATTGCAACATGATATCGAGGCTGTGATTTCTTTGTCAGGAAAGCCCAAATTTAAACGGTTATATCGGAAGAACAAAAGGGCAAAGTGTGAAAAAAGTGGGCAGCATTTCACCAAGATCATTCTTAAATCTTCTATCCAAGATTCTTTTACCATTTCCAAAAAAAGTTTTTGTAGCTGCAATTTGACGGGGCATCTGAAATACTGGAACAGGAACACTTTGAAACCTAGATTAAAAATATGGAACTAGTTTTCATCTACACAAACCTTTCGACTAAGACTTTAGATCTCCCGATCTTGGAACACCGTCATACATATTCTATATGCCAAATAGCACAATAATTAAAATAACTAAAAAAAGGTAGAATTCCAATAAGACTTTCGCTTCAGTGCAAAAGCCTAAATTATAGTAAATACCATAAAAAAAACATGAAAGTATGTTTTGGGGCTCAAATGAAGTCGTAAACATCCATTATTGCTAAGGTTTATTCTATATAATAAAACCATATATTTAACCTGAAATTAGGTGTGAATCCCAAAATATGATTTCCACTTCGGTCATCAGTTGCCGAATCTCCATTTAATTGCTGGATCTGGAAAGAAAATATACTTAATATACTTTTGACCTTCCAACTGATACAGCTCAGCTGTCAGAGATAAAAGAATAAAAAGGGGTATGCCCAGCATGAAAGCCCAAACCGCAAATTAATCCGTCTCCAGATAAATGATATTGCCCAATGCAGACTGGCAGAACGTGAGCTACTCTAACACCAGAAAAAAGTGGTCTCCATCATAACATAAATTAGCAAGGCAATAGGCAATATTTATACCATATCTTTTGCTGGGAGGCACTTCTTGGAGTGCCTGATAGCAACCAAACACATAAAAAGGTAAAATCATCAACAAGCCTCGCCGTGAACATCAAATTGCAAGTTTGACAGCTGCAGGTTTGTCTACTGACATAAGCCTTATACTATGTTCTAAGATATCAAACTTTTTTATTGAATTTTACTTTAAACAAAGTCTTGAATTACATGGCAAAGAGATACTTAGTAATTGCAATTTAAGGAAAATATCACAAAGATAACTATAAGGTATAACTTATCTATGTAAGTTCACAGAGTGGTGTCCGCCCTGGGCAATAGCAAAACCATCTACCACGACAGGTAGATTCAAGAGCAAAACAAAATGTTAGCTATTCTGCTACTCACACACCATAAGCAAATGGTTGCTATTAGAAGAAAATTTGGCAAATAGGCAATAGTTCATGGAAAATCTTTTACCGAAAGATTAAAATGTCTATATTTGAGATTCAAAATCATCAATGGTATAGTATTCCTACTTCAAAATAACAAACGCCCGAAGATAAACAAGATCATGCAACCTGATTCAGGCTTTGTTATTTAAGATGCTTCGCTAGGACTATTGCAGTAGGAAAGTGTATTTTAGAAAAATAGTCTGTTTTATGAAATGTTCTCCCATTGGCTACAAAGATTTTTTTCTGCCAATTCCATTATAATATGGTTAAAAGTGGTAGAAGGTTTTATCATTGGTTAGAGTAGACACCACACAAACTGTCTAAAAGTCTCATTGAGCATATCCATAGCTATTGGGAAAGGTAAAGGTGAAAAAATTCATTCATGTCATATACAGTAGTTATTGTCTTAAATCTGATAATAGATACAGATTTTGAAACTAGTCAGAGGCACCCCTGCATTTTGGTATATTAAACTAGGGTGACATCTATGCCATGAAAAAACAACCTGGAATCCCTATATGGTCTGCATCTTTTTTGGGGGCAGAAATGAGATCGAACATCTTAAGAGATCATTTTACGTCAGCAAAACGATACAAGACCTGTAGATAGCTTGAGCTGGCAAGAAAAAGCAACCTCACTACGGGAAAACCACAACGGTGTGCATGTTTCAGCATCGTTTCAACACTTTTTTCGACAACCAATATTATCAGAAAATCATCCTATTGGTGAAGTTGTTGAATATTTTGATCGCGAAGAATTTCAAGCTTGTGGATTGCCGCATATACATGCATTAGTTTGGGTAAAAGATTCGCCTCCTCCATGAAACTGTGGCAAACTTTATAAATCTTTACATGTATGCTTCATCCAGAAGGTGATCTTTTAAGAGAAATCATTAAAAGCATTCAGAAACATTCTACTTCACATACAAGGTCATGTAGGAAAAAGTGCACAGTATGTATATTTCAATTTCCATGACCACCTTCACAACAAACGTTCTCGACTCGTGATCGAGGAAAATCTGATTCAGATTCACAAAATTCTGACATGAGAGCTTTTGAAAAAATTTTACACGAAATTAACAAGTTTAACTATTGATGCTAATAAGTCTCCGCAACAAGATTCTTTTTTACAATTATCGGCATTAACTCAAAGAGTCATTTGAGGAAGCCTATTTAGAATGCACAAACAAAGATTCTGTTTTATTGGAAAGACATTTAGATCTAGATGACTATAATGCAACTCTACTAAAATGTTTAATGCGAATCTTGATATCAATTTGTTTTCAACCCGTAAGCGTGTGCAGATTATATTTTGCCATATATATCAAAATCTGAAAAAGTATTGAGCATTGTTTTGCTAACTTTACAGCAAGAGGCAGCGGATTCAAATTCTATAGATGCTAAACACTTATTGCAAAAAATTGGCTCTTACTATATGAGAAACAGAGAAGTTTCTGAACAAGAAGCTACATATCTAGTGTGTAACCTACACATGGAAAAAGGTCTGGGGAAGTGCGATTCATTCCTACAGGTTAAAATCCAATAAGAATATGCGTGCCACTTTCTGTTACAATCAATGTACGAAGATGATGATTTTGTCACAAGAAAAGAAATATGGCGGTCCAACCTCTCAGACAAGTAAGTATATTGCTCGACCAGACATTTTTAAATCCTTCCATATTGTAACTTATGTTCACAATATCGAGTAATCATCAAAAAAGAATCTAAATCTACCAAAGATATTGTCCCTCTCGGCACAATTTCGGGTTTACAGAGAAAAGACAAAATTCTTCTGTTGCTGTAATTCATTTTTACAGAGTCTCACGTAGTGTTGATCCTGAAATGTTTTATTGCACAACTTCACAACTGTATCTGTCTCAAAGAAATCTAAATGAACTGAAACCACCAGATTATGAAATCAATGGAGAATTCTATTGTCGCAGAAGTTTTGTATTAAATGACAAAAAGTTGGGAGCATGGATGGGGTCTACTGGCACAACTACGCAGAAATGAAGTTGAACTTTGGAAGCCTTCTGTAAATGTGGAAAACATTGATGAAGACGAAATTCCAGATATGGTTCACAAGAAAACAACTCCTACAATAGAATATTTCCCATTACCAATACACAACTTTGAGGCAAAATACCAAGATCTTTGAATATCAAACAGCAAGAGGTGTTTTATCTTTAGGAAGACTGGTTTGTAAATTTTACTCTAGGTAGGATTCAGAAGCCACTTAGCATATTTTTGACAGAGGGTGCTAGTACAGGTAAGTCTCATGTCGTTAAATCAATATTTATTGAATAATATGCGCACAAAAAAGAAGGAAGAAATCATTCGAGAAGCTGATTTAAGTAATCTATGGTCCAGAGAAAACATTTTGTTAAAGAAAATAGATATATAAGAGCCCAGGAACAAAAAAAAATTTAAAATCATGTGACAAGACAAATATAAAAAAGACACTCGCGCATTGCAATTGTATTGAGTTATCTAATAAAGTTTATTCTGCAAACAGGGATGGAAAATACAACAAGAAGGAATCTTTGGCACCTCGCCAAACAGGGATGGAAAATACAACATGAAGGAATCTTTGGCACCTCGCCAAAGGAGGGGTGTTGACAGATATGCGGATATGTATAGAATTTGAGGGTCGACTCCTGGCCAGACAAATGAGATGTTTAAAATGTGGGAGCTCAATGATCGAAGAACCAATCAGGAGGTTGAGAAAGGATTATTACAAATAGAGATGCAAAATATCAATGTGCCGTACTAATGCCACCATACGAAAGGGATCGTTATTTGGAAGATGTAATCTTGATTCTTATTAAGCTATTATTAATAATGTAATTTTGGGCAGAGGGCGTTCTACAACAACAAATCGCCTTTGTGTGAGAGTGAGACAAACAAATGTACGATAGTGGATTGGGCAAATCTTTTGAGGGGAATATGCTCTGCAGAGCTGTCGCGAAGCAAAAACAGGTGGGCGGCGATGGATTTCAATGGACGTGACAATAGCCGCTAGGAGAAAAGATGGTTCCAACCTCCAGATGCGTCCCAGAAACCTCTTGGTACACCAAACAAGGGAGGTTTTTATCGAATTAGTGCTCAAAACTGTTTGCACGGCTCAATTATGAAGGAATTGATTGTTAAAGCATATAGCTCCTGAAACAACTATTTGGTCGGACAAGTTCCCCTGCTATAATAATATAGAGAAATTCGAAACGAGGTACACACGTCGAACAATTTGCCACTCGAGGGAGTATGTTTCTGCATCAGGGATACGAACTGACCATATTGAGAGTGTGTGGATATTAAGTTTGGTTTGAGACGTTTTAAATAAAACCCAGCCGCGCCTACATCCAGTCATATTTGGATGAATGGTTGTGTCATGGGCCATGCATGGGACAGACAAGGTTTGGTGTCCCGAGACTTTTCTTGGTTCATTTGTCTCCATACTGTGTCAAATCATTATGCAAGACCATATTTGCACTCTTTTCGATCCATCCCATGATATAAGTATGGGCCAAACATGATGCTGACATAATAAAAATCATAGAAAAAATTTTAGTTTGACAGATGAAGTATAGAATAACTACCACACATTGCCGTGAACAAAAATCTTTCCACGTTTTTAATGGGTAATCTGAACATATGTATGAGCCATATATGATACTGATAAGACTATGAATACCTATAATATACTTTGAATCAATCTTAAAAATTATCCTAGTCATTTTTTTTTAACCCAATATAGAATTCAGACATGGGCAATACATGATACTATCATAAAATAGAGTCCTATAATTTTTTAAATTGTTCCAAGATTATTGAAAGTCATTGAACATAAACATACGTCTAAGAGTACAAAAGATTTTTTATTTCAAATAGCAAAAATAAATCGAATTTGAGTTCTGTAATCCTATCATCAAATTGAAACCGCCAGACTTAAAGCTTTACTGAATATTTTTTTTTTAGCTAGAATTAACATGTCATGAAATAGCTTTTAAACTGACAAAACTGGTCAATTTGCAGCTCCTATATTATAAAAACAAAGATATAAATCAAGAATCTGTGCAGCACCTCGCAGAGTCCTTGACTATGTACCCAACGAACATGCAACACTTTCAAAGCTTCCATGCAAAAAGCTGTTTAGAATTCCAAGAAAAGTTTTTGGTAGAATCTTGATTGAAAATCAAAAATCCTTGAACACGGAGACTTTGAAACTGTGAATAAAAATATGGAACAAAAAGTTCATTTACACAGACCTTCTGACTTAGATTTTAGACCTCTAGATCTTGTAGTATCAAATCAGTCCCAAGCATATATTTACACTCTTTTTGATCAATCCAACGATATACATGGAACAGGCACGATGTTGAGACTTAAAACTACCGAATGGGGTTGGTAAATATTTTTGTAAATATCAAACAACAACAGACCTTCAAATCCTGATATAAAACAATTTTTTCAATAAATTCCCAAATCCGAACGCTAAATCAGACTCCTCGTATGAACACAGGCCATGTGGACTGGAATATATAACGTCACGGCTATGATTTGTTTGTCAGGAAAGCCAATTTTAAGGTTATATCTGAAGGACAAAGGGCTAAGGGCAAAAAGGAGTTCTTAAAAGCCTTAATAATAGCAAATAATATGAAAAACTAAAATATGTGCAACAATAAGTAGGGAATTGAGAAGAATTGTTTTGGGGCTCAAATGAAGTCGTAAACGCCAATTATTGTTAAGGTTTATTCTATACAATAAAACCATATATTTAATCTGAAACTAAGTGGGAATCCCAGAACATGATTTCCACTTCTGTCTTCAGTTGCCGAATTTCCATTCAATTGGTGGATCTGTGAAGAAAATCTACCTAATGTACTTCTAGCCTTCCAACTGATACAGTTCAGCTGTCAAGAGATAAAACAATAGAAAGGGATGTGACTAGCATGAATGCCCCCTCTCAAATTAATCTGTCTGCAAATAAATGATATTTCCCAATGCAGACTGGCAGAACTCTACTGCCAGCTACTCTGACAACATAAAAAAGTGGTCTCCATTCTAAGATAAATTAGCACGGCAATAGGCAATATTTCACACCATATCTTTTGCTGGGAGGAACTTTTTTGAGCACCTGATAACAACCAAAAAGGTTTAAAATCATGAACTAGCCTCACCGAAAACATCATATTGCAATTTAGCCAGCTACAGTTTTGTCTACAGAAATAAGCCTTATACTATGTTCTACGATATTACGAAACTAAAGCTTTTTTTATTGAATTTTACTGTAACCAAAGCCTCGAATTACGTGACAAATAGATACTTAGAACCGTAGCTGCAATTTAAGTGGAAAATATCACAAAGATAACTTATAACAAAGTTCACTGAGTGGTGTCTGCCCTAGGCAATAGCAAAACCATCTACCACAAATGGTAGATTCAGGGCATACTGACAGAATGTCAGCTATTCTGCTACTCAAGACACCTGAAGCAAATAGCTGCCATAAGAAAATTTGGCTAACAGCAAATAGTTTAAGGAAAATCTTATACTGGTAGATTAAAATGTCTATATTTGAGTGCCTTGTACCAACTTGTGAAAAAAAGGTTCAAAACAATCAATAGTACAGTATTCCTACTACAAAATAACGAAGATTTAATATTTTACGTCCATAAATAACAAATGCTTCAAACGTCCGAAGAAATATAAGATAACGTCACCCTAATTCAGACATGATTATTTAAGATGTTTTGTTAGAAATATTGCAGTAGAAAGGTGTATTTTAGTAAATAGTCTCATGTTTTATAAAATATTCTCCCATTGGCCACAAAGATATTTTTCTGTCGATTCAACTGTAATATGGTTACAAGTAGTGGTAGATGGTTTTAGCATTGGTTAGAGTTCAATGTTTGATGAGAATCTTGATATAAAATTTGTTCTCAATCCGTGAGCGCGTGCAGTTTACATTTTGACATGCAGCGGATTCAAATTTTATAGATGCTAACAATTACTACACATGAAAAGATGTAGGGAAATGCAATTCATTCCTACAGGTGATGATACAATAAGAATTTTGTTACAATAAATGTACGAAGATGAGTTTGTCACAAAAAAATAAATATGGTAGTCCAATCTCTCATACAAGTATATTGCTCGACCAAACATTTTAGAATCCCTTTCATATGCTAACTTTTGTTCACAATATCCCAACTCATCAAAAGATAATCTAAATCTGCCAAAAATTTTTTTGCCCTCTCAAGCATAATTTGGGATTTACAAAGAAAAGACAAAATTCATTTGTTGCTGTAATTCATTTGCACAGAATCTCGCGTAGTGTTGATCCTGAAATGTATTATACCACAACTTTACAACAGATTGTGAGACCTGGAAAAAAATTCTATTGCCGCGATAGTTTTATACTAAATGGAGAAATGAGATCATTATGCGATATCGTTAAAGAGGCTTCACAGAAATATGAGAGATTTAACAAGACTTTAGATGTTTAGGTGTTTTATCTGGGGACAGGTGTCTAAATTTTACTCAAGATAAGATTCAGAGGCCACTTAGCACATTTTTTGAAAGGGGGTGCTGGTACAGGTAAATCTCGTGTGGTTGAATTAATATTTTACAAATGTAACAAATTACTATCAAAACATGTCAACGATTCCACAGCACATTTAGCTCACTGCATCTACTGATATTACGGCTTACGACATTGGTACAACTGAATTCAACAGTGTCTTGAAAATTCCTTTGCATTTATCGATTCCATCATCAGAAGAAATACCCAAAACAATGCGCTTCAAGTTTAATCACTTGCAGATATTGATAATCGATAAAATTTCAATGGTCTCCGACAAATATTTTACTATGAAAATTGTAGATTGATGCAAATCAAGCAAAGAAGCAGTTCAGTGGTGTTAATGTCATCGTTATCGGTGAATTTTTAACAGTTGCCACCTGAAGCAAAGCCTCTCTATGACACAAGTCTCTGCAATGCAATATGGCATGAACATGTTTCTGATTGAATCAACGGAAATCAAGTCAAAAATGAGATCAAGATTTTGCAAAGTTATTGAATAATATACGCCTGAAAAAGAAGAAAATATCATTTGTGAAGCTGATTTAAGTAATCTATCATCCAGAGAAAACCCGACCTTTAATAATGATCTGCTACATTTATTTAGGCATATGATCTTCTTAGCCAAGATAAGACGTTCTGTTAAAGGAAGAAGTTATAGGAAAGCCCAGGAAACAAAGAAATTTAAAATCATGTAACAAGACAACGCACTCATGAATTGCCATTATGTCATTGAAGCTGTTTATTGTTGGCATAGAAATCAAACAAAAAAAACTTAACAAAGCTAACATTTATTCTGCAAACATGGATTGAGAATACAGCAGAAATGAATGTTTGGCACCTCGGATGTTGGCAGGTATGCAGAAAGGTATAGAATTTGAGGATCGACTTCTGGCCCAGACAAATCAGATGTAAAAAATTTGGGAGCTCACCAATCAGGAAGTTGGGGAAGGATTTCTACAAGTGGAGATGCCAAATATCAACGTGCCGTACTTATGCCACCATATGAAAGGGATCGTTATTCGAAAGATGTAATCAGAGTCTGATTAAGCTATTAATGATAATGTATTTTTGGGCAGAGGATGTTTTGCGACAACAAATCACCTTTTGAGAGCAAGACAAGTGAATGCACAGTAGTGGACTAGGCAAATATTTTGAGAAATATGCTCTGCAGACCTGTCGCAAAGAAAAAAACATGTGAGCGGTGATGGATTATTTATTGATATCAATTGATGTGATGTTAGCCGCTAAGAGGAAAGATGGGTCCAACCGTTACGTGCGTCCCCAGAAATATTTTTTGGAAATCAAACAAATTGCTCTATTATGGAGGAATTGATTATCAAGCATATAGCTCCTGGAACTACTAGTTGGTCAGACAAATTCCCCACCTATAATGATATAGAGAAATTGGGAAGGAGGTATACACATTGGACAATTTGCCACTCGCAAGAATATTTATCAAGAATATTTATTTTACATACTAACCACATTGAGAGTTTGTGGATTTAAGTTTTGTTCGAGAAGTTTAAAAGGACCCAGACATGCCCACATCCCGTCATATTTGGATGCATGGTAGTGTCATGGGCCATGGATGGGACAGACGAGGTTTGGTGTCCAGAGATTATTTTTGGTTCATTCATCTCCGTACTGCGTCAAATCATTGTGCGATCCCATATTTACACTCTTTTTGATATATCCAATAATATATGTATGGGCCAAACTTGATGCTGACATAATACAAATTATAGAAAAATTTTAGGTGGGCGGATCAAATATAGAATAACTACTGCCCATTGCCTTGAACAACAATCTTTTTCCATTTTTTACGAGTATTCCGAACACATGTACGGGCCATACATGATACTGATATGACAAGTAACTATACTATAATTCGAATCAATCTCATAATTTATCCTAGCCAGTTTTTTTTTTTTTAACCAATTTTAGAATTCATACACAAGACATACACACGAGCTCTGGAACAATATCAGCAAATCAAAACTAAAACGCTAAATGCTTTACCAAATATTCTTTGTTTGAGCTAGAATGAAATAGCTTTTAAACAGACAAAACTGGCCAAGTCTTTGACTATGACCCAACAAACAGAACACTTTCAAACCTTCCATGCAAAAAGCTATTTCAAATTCCAAGAAAAGCTTATCTAGAATCCTTTAAGAGGGAGACTTGAAAACCAGGAATAAAAACATGGAACAAAGAGCTTTCATCTACACAGACCTTTTGAGATCTTTAGATCTTATAGTATCAAATCAGTCCCCGAAGCATATATTTACACTCTTTTTGATCAATCCAATTATATATACATGGAACAGGCACGACGTTCAGTCTTAAAAGCATCGCATGTGGGTTCTAAAATTTTTTGAAATCATCAAACAACAACATAGACCTTGGAATCCTGATACACATGATATTAACCATCCTCTGGATTTGAGAACAAAACCTCAGACATTACAAAGCCCATCTAGACGTAATATCCGCATTGTACTCAGAGTTACTCAAGAACAGGGTTCCATGTCAAATTCCAGTATGCCGAACTAAACACATACGCGAGAGAACCAGAGTCTGAAACAAGCCATCCTCGTGAACTTGGAAAAAGAACAAAGGGCGATATGAAGCCCGGCAAGACCTATCAAAGCAATCACACAAACAAAATGGAACATCCAGAAGGGCCTGCAGCATTAAAACACAACTTGGAAACCAGTCATGCAAAGCAACAAAAATCGTTGATAATTATCTACATTTTTTAACCCAATTCTGTGTAGATCACATTTAATCTTGAGATGAATTAAAACCGAACACAAAAACAAAAATTTTGTTCGGTTATGTTCCTGATTTAACCGAGTAAATCTGCTTAAGGAATCGAATAAGAGAAATTCCTCATACATATCTACAAAGCTCAGGTTATTATTATATTATTTTCAAGTTAACAACAAGCTGTTGCTAAGTCAGAACTCACTTACGCATCACAACAAAGATTATTCAAGTCCGTATCTACTAGATTACTAGAACTAGAGAATTGCAGTAAACACAACTTTTTTAAATATCTCACTCAACCAACTCTACGCAACTGTATAAAAAGAGTGAAAGAGGCCACTTCAATATCGAACTGACTGGCATAACAAACTAATTGATGCAAGTGATACAACAATCATAATGTAAAAAGTATCAATGAATATTGTTAGATTCAATAGAAAAAATATTTTGTAAACAAATTTGCAGATTGCCAGCTACTTTACTACATAGATGCCTGGAGGAAATAAGTTTTATCAGAAGAAAATTTAGCAAATGGGTAATATCTCCAGATATATCCTTTGTCAGAAGATTAAAATTATATTTTAGAGCGTCTGGAAGCAACAAAATTGTACAAAAAGTTTCAGTTTCAGACACCTAAAGAAAAACAAGATTCCACCAGCCTGCTCAAAAATTTGTGCTCACTAAAAGCATGATTTCACCGGTTATGCATAAAGGACAAGCTAAATTTTAAAGAATAACAATGACTATATTCCAATTATCCAAAACTAATAATACTAAACTAGGGCAGTACATAAGACTGCATTGGAAAACTTCAAAAACTACATTCTATAAGTCTACAAATGGACACCAAACTAAACCTTTGTTTTTTTATAATATCAATATAAACAGTGAGACTACCTACCTAGAAGTCTCGGATATCATATTGCCAGAATTAAGAATAGTAATCATAGATGAATGTTGTGAAGTAGTTAGTTAACAGACTCCTGGAAACAATTTTTTGCTCTTCTCCCTAGAACATTTAAAACCATAATATTGTATACACTGAATCGAATACTAACCAGAAGTTATGAAAAAAGTCTTCTTAAATTGATATAATTACCGGTAATAATAATGATGATTGAAAAATTTGAGCCTTATTAAGTATGAATTGTCAGTCTTGACATAGCCCATTGTGGATTCACTGATCCATTCCTCTTAGATTAAGTGCTGAGTAGCTCAATGATCAGGCTTTGCCATGGCGGTTAAGTTTCATTTTAGAGTGCAGTTGTTGGTACTACAAATAAAAATATTAAATTCAATAGTATCGATTAATTAATAACTAAGTTTCATGCATTTCCAATGTATTGCATAACCTAACTGTGACATTGAGAAAGTCGGCAGCAGCAATTACATGATTGAAATCTTCTTATGTAGGGACTAACAGATCCAATGAGAACCACAAGTTATTTTGCTGAAATTAGAAGAAAATGTTATCTCAATCAAAAATTAGTCGACAACAAACAAATCTTAATTTTTTTTTTGAAAAATGAAGATGCAATTCAATTTACCTGAAAAAATCTAAATGAAACTTACTTTGTTACTAGAATAATACATCACCATCTTTCTCTCTGTGAAAGCGGTGACCAAAAATGATACATAAAAAGTGTATATAAAAATTGTTCGAAAATTAAGATAATCTAAACTCACAGTTCCTGATAACATCTCACAACAGGCTTTAGAAAAGTTCTAACATATATCCAGAGTGCCGTAAGATACTACCAAAGGTAAATAAAAAAATGGATGGTTTTATGACCCAGTGCAGGTACCACTCACAGCACTACCAATGATGGTCTAGTTCTGCATGACCTGCTTTTCGTTTAGATTGCAGCTGTTGGCACTTTATCTTGTGGTAGCTCTTTGTTGTTTTAGCAGGTTGCTTGGCCCTAACTGCTGTAAACTATATCAAAACTTGTTTTGTCACCAATGAAATAGTTTGTGAGGACTAATAATTTCAAAATAAAAAATGTGGATTATATCATAATTTCAGAATATATTTTACAAATTTGTTTTTGCTGCGAAACGAATCAGTTCCGTCAAACCTTCCAAAAATTATTTCCAAGAATTACTCATACGAACAACATCCCCAATTTCATCATAAACACCTGTGCATGGCGATAAGGTTTCAAACCTTAATCTATAATGAAAATGTTTCAAAACTACTTCTCCATCCATAAGGCAGACACAATGCAAATTCTTAATTCTGATTGGATCATACATGCATGTACTGTATCAAATGAGTGTCAAATGACATCTTAAGCTCCACTCCACACCCGAAGTGCTGACACAAACAAAATGCAAAATGCGAATGAAATGACTGAAAATTTCTCATCAAATGTCATTGTTTCGTCGAGAACGGCATGTTGAAAAATATTTTCCAAAGACTTGCGTGTGTCATGAATGTAAATAACTAACATTTATTCACCACTTCTTAATTTTCTTTTAGTCGACTCTTTAGGGACACACAGGAAACACATTAGGGCAATTTTAAAGCCCGTGTCTACAGGGTACATGAATAAACTCTTTTCAGATTAATAAATTCTTGTAAGTCATGTAGGGTCTTTATCATAATATTTAAGCAATTTCATATTTCAGCAATGGATGATACATATGAAATTGCCAATCATTATTAGAGTATTTTAGTAAACGAAACAGCATACCTACTTCTGTACAGTGCAATTTAATCAGGGGCTCATTTTTTGATAAAGCAAAAACTTTGACCAATGTGCAACCCAAAAATGCACCCCAAGCTAGGATAATATTCAACTATATCTATTTTTAATAATGCATTTATTAATTAGACAGTGAACTTTGCAAAATTAGAATTACAAATACCATAAATGCGTTCGTGGGTTCATTGGTTCCCGGGTAAAGATTTGCCTCTTTCAAACTAAGGCACCAAAATGTTGTTGTTTTCTCAAAGATTAAGATTAAAATTACCTGGGTGATTCTAACATCCTCCATTTTTTTTACCTGCTGAAGAGATAAATAATTTTAGCAATAAAAATATTACTTACACAAATGTGTAACTTCCGTCCCATGCCAATGAAAATGATAACATGAAAGCATTATGAAATATTCTGTGAGTGTCGACTTAGATCAGGACCTTAATAAAAATGTACATTAGACACATACAGTGATATTTGATACCAATAAGTTTCAATTATTGATTCAATATGCAAATGCCGATTTTATATGAAATCTGCCCATGTTTAAAAATTCTCTTTATAGAAATGTTCAGAAATAATGCATCGAAAAGAAAACAAATGAAAAAAAGAGATGGATATACCTGTGGCGGAACCCAGAAAATACGGGGGGGGCAACAAAAAAATGGCAACAGCACTTACTTTCCTGTGCCACATCCGCAAGCCTGGTGATTGTGGAAATAAAAATAATTCCTTAAAGTAACATTCCAAAGTTATTGCATTCTATAAGGAATATTTTATTTGTCAGATTAAACAGGCACGAGAAAGTGAGAACACTGATGCTATTGCGTAAACAGGTAACTTGAAGATGAAGAGCAGTTGTGTCAGTAAATTGCCTTGGTGTGCAATTATGTTAAAATAATTTCACTACATTTATTTTATTAGGAAATCTATTGGCAATGTCTAATTCATTTTCCCTTGGAAAGGCATTCTGTGTAAAATTTCAAGGTCACTGCTTTCATCACACAAATTTGAGCAGCACCGTAAACTTTTTTTAATTTAGTTTGTGGAATTTGCCGCGATCATATTAGGCTTAGATTCTTTGAAAAGTTTTCCAACCTCAATCTGACATACTAAGCTAGTTAATGCCAATTTTTTATTCATTAACATTTTGGAAGTTCAAATTTAATCGTGCTCAGCGCAAATTCGGATGCATGACCATTTGGCAATAAAAATATAGGACTGGCAAACAAAAACATAAGTAGCCACATTTGCCATATAAGCCACATTTTATTAACTTTATGTCAAAGCATTTTTTGGCATCCGTATGGGGGAACGGATCCCGGAACCTTGGGAGTGCGGCACTGGGTTTCATCACCTGCCTAGACACTGCCTTAAAATGAATCTCATCAAAAAGTTAACTCAAGATGTCACCTTAGTAGCAGTACCAGTATACAGTAAAATCTATTTGTCCTGGTATGTGTAAATTGGCAGTTCAAAACAATGCAATAAAGGTCAACTGGTGAACAAACATGATTTAGTTCCGTGAAATGGATAAAGAGGGCACCAGTGCAAGTGTCAAGTACAAGTACAGTGCAAGTGTCAAGTACAGGATCATACATTACCACAATCTCCACCATACACATTTAATAGGGTCAAGGATATGCTTACTAAGGACATTTCTTTCTGGAGTAAAATTTTACAATAATCTGAATAAAACCAATTGAAAATAAATTAAAGCATTGTGGAATCAATATAAACGGTAGACCAAACAGGATTTTGAATATTTCCTCAAAATCTACATGGACAGGTGTATTTCTAACCAAATTTCGCTCGAAAATCAATAAAATGCTACACGATTACGATTGTTCAAAGGTTTAGATAATATTAGTGGGAGGGTTAACCTGTTCAACGTTAAATTTTGGGCTCTTTATGTCTGCTCTACTTCAAAATGCAATACTATGTTTGTTTAAATAAAGAAAAGGCGGTAACAGATTTCCTTGCCGCAAGAAAATTCAATGCAGCAAAAGTCTAGTTACCCATCTTCAACTTGTCAATCTTTAAATCAGAGGTCAAGAGGATTTCCCAGTAATCTAAAAACATTTAAAATTAGAAGCAGCCAACAGATTTTAATATTCAAAGAAAATTTAACAGCTAAAAATGCAGCGAAACCATGGTTTTTTGGAGAAAAATTGGATCACATAAAGTTACTAAAACAATAGAATTTAGAGAAACGGATAAAAAAAGAATTTAATTTGGAACATAATTCTGTAATACCCGACTAATCTTTTCAAGAATACTTGGTACATCGGGCTCAAATTTCAAAGCACAAAATATAAAACTTTTTTGAAGAGCCGAAAGATGTTTGATTTGAAAAAAGAATTCTATAGTATCAGAACATCCATTCTAGTTATTTCCCATGGACTGATCAGAATTTTTCTTTAATTATAACCCAGAAGTTGATGAAATACTGTGACTATGTTGGCGGTCTCCTAATCCTACATCTGACTATCCTACAAAAATTACAATATATAAATAGAACTTTCCCTCAAGTCGAAAATATTTTTGCACACATGCCGTTTTTAAGCTTTGTCAAATTCGTTGTTTCCCGATAGAAAAAATTGTGCAATTGAAAAATCCAATTCGGGCATTCTATTTTGCCAAGCATGAGACACACAGTCAAGGCCTGGTCCATTTGTATCATTCCAAAAATATATGCACACAATTTTTCTGAACTGAATGCTGCCAGGGAATGCAATAAATTTGAAGACTAAAAAATTGATCTATTTATGACCCCTAATTATGTTCTCTGAAGTGCAAAAGAAGCACGTGAAATACTCATTTCGGCATATACAACTTCGGAACTTGATAGTGTAATACACATTGTGTATTGCATACATGAAAGTCTTCACAATTCCAGACGTCTGCCAAAAAATATTCAAAATAAGTGATATTCAGCAGTTTCTTGTCAAAGAAATGTAACTTCATACAATTTTTCACCAAAACTCAAAAAAAAATCAAATGGGAATACCACACATCGTCACAACAAAAGGTCGGGCATGGAAGAATGTTGAGCATTGAGTTCATGGAAAAATTTAGCGGGTGTCAATATAGTTATTTAATATCAGATGCATGTTTCAGTCAACAGAAAAATATTTTGTCCTATGAAAAAGAAGAACAAAGCAACAAAATATCCTATCCTATCTGGCAAAATGTAGACCTAAATGGAAATTCATTTCCAAGCAAACTGTTAAACTATTGCAAAAGGCATAATTATAATTGTATTATCATGGAACCATTTAATAAATGTGTGTGTGTGTGTGTGTATATATATATATATACCAGAATATAAACTTTCTTACTAGTAAATATTCGGACATGTGCATATCTACTGATGAGGTATCCATCAGACCTAATATAATGTATTTTTGAAATTTATGAGTAACAATTGCTGGAAACGGCGTCAAAACAAGTATAACATAAAATTTTTCTGTAAAATATGATTGAAACAGTGTTCGAGTACATCACCAACAAACTAAGTTAGAAGAATAGTACAATCCGATAAAGCCACAAGATATAAAACTTGATTCAACATTTCGATCAAAGTAGAGCAGAAATTATTTTCCCATATAATATTTCTTTTGTGACGCTGGACGTTTTCGCTGGAAAAATTAAATCGAATATTTTTATATTGGACCGCTGGGATGGATGTAGTAACATACCCTCTAAACATTTTCCTTATTTTCAATTGATCTGTTTTAACACTTTTAATCTTATTTTTTTGTATCCTATTTAATTTTTTGTATTTCCTGTGTTTCTTCATATGTTTGAGCATATTTTTATGTTATATTCTCACAACAATAACTGTTTATTTTACTATAAGTCAAGAATATATATAAAATATAAAGTAATTCAAAAACATTCTATATCGAAGAACAGAACAAGAACAGGTCACAGAAAAATTTTGCAAGAATGCTTATTGAAAAAGAATTGGGAAATAACAATTGGCTCTATTAAACGCAGAGGATCCAGGGAATCCACAATTTGAATAAATGTATTTAGGAAAAGTCAACTGAGCAACTGCCATAATTGTCTAGGACTGTTAATCCAAGAAAAATATTTTGCCAGGAACATGGAATGTAAGACTAATATATTAAAATGAAATTTTCACTGCAAAAACAGTTCTTCACATTCCAATGCCCACCAAAACTCATTTCAATAAGAAAAATTTCGACAAATTTAATAATAGTAACAGGGACGTCAATTCACAGTCCCCATGAGGTACAGGTAATAGTAACAGGGACGTCAATTCACAGTCCCCATGAGGTACAGGTAACAATTCAGCTAAAAAAATTTTAATAGAATTTGCTTTGGTTGGACTACCGTTGAATGTATGCATAACACAAAAAGAAACACGATTGCATATAATGCACTCAATATTTA